>VWZG01006871.1:92069-305158 GCA_013396735.1 Grallaria varia
GGGGAGCGGGTGCGGGGCTGCCCCCGGGCAAACTTTGCTCTGGCTGCCCTGAGTAGCCTCTCCGTGTGTTTGTGTGTCCTTGTGTGTGTCTAAATGCATACGTGTGCGTGTGTGTGCGTGTCCGCGCCGCGGGCACTGCCGCTCCTCTCCCTCCCCAGCCAGGAGCCCGCCGAGGAGGGCACAGGCACTAGCCTCATCTCCGGGAAGGGCGCATAGACCTTTTTTTAGGGATGCTTTGTTGAGCCTTCCCCACCGCCACATGGCTCTACTCCGGTGTGGGAAGTATGCGAGGGATTGCCTAGGCTCTGCCGGTGCCCGCTTCGGGCGAGGGACAGAATTAAGATATCCCCATTGAATCCACCAAGTGCCCGGCAGAAACGAGTAGTAGCTCCCTAGAGATGGGGAGAAACCCGCCGGGGTGATCTTGTCCCAGTTTCGGACCGGTAAACAGAGCCGGTGCAGTAACGGAGATTCACCCCTCCAGTCCGTCCCGCTGCTCCGGCATCGCGCTGCCCCGTTAGCTCCCGGCTGACCCTCCGTCGCCCTGCTGCAGGGCGCGAGTACAATTAAAAAAAGATCAGACAAAAGCAGGCGCTGTGCTTGGGAAACGTCAGGATCCTCAACTTTTATTTTGCGAACGCGATGGGCGCATATTTTGCAGGAAACAACTTCCCATGTTTTCGGCATCGGAAAGGTGTGCTTAGTGCTTTGCACATGCCCCGTCAGGTTGCTAAACCTTCAAGAATCGGGAGCAGGAGAGACGGGAACTTGAGGATGCTCAATCCGTTTTCGGCAGATGCCGAGGTCGGCGCGGCGGCACTGCCGGCCGGGACACGGGCAGGCTGAGCCCGGCTGCCCACGCCGCTGCCCGCGGCTCTGCATCAGCGCCCACGAACGAGTAATTAATATCCAGCTGAGAAATGACACCTTCCAAACCCCGAGAAAGGGAGCAAGGTAGTGGGAAACGGGGGATGGACTTGCTAAGTCGAACAAGTGCGTGAAATAAATAATCGAGAAAGAAAGAAAGAAATTAGAAATGTGAGCCCTGGCAAGGGGCTTCATTCGGCAATGCTCCCCGGATGCAGGGAAACCCCCTCTCTCTCGGAGGCGGCTGGAGAGAGGCGATGAGGAAGCGGTTGTTTGGAAAACGACAGACTGCTCGGGGATGGTTCGTGAGCGGAGATGCACATCTCCGAATTCACTCCCGCCCCTCTTCCCTTTCCTGGTGCTCTGCGGACAGCGGACACCCGGGCCGGGCGAAGCTGCTCCGGGACGGTCCCGTTTTGATAAAGAGCCCCACGGCGAGCGGCTGAGCCTTGCAACCCGCTGCCCCGACGGGGCGGCGTGGCCTGGCGGCAGGCAGGGGTCCCCGCCGGAGGAGCCGGCAGCGCGGCCACTCGTCGGTTTCATTACCGGGTCTCCCTGGAAAAGCAGCCTCCCCCCTCCCTTTCATGTGGGCTGGAGTTTTTCGCGGATCGGTTTTTGGTGGAAAGATTTTGAAGGCAGAAAAGGGCCGGGATGGGGGCGGCGGGACTGGGGCGGGGGGATATGTGCGTGGAAGCCGTAATGATTTATGACAAGAAGATAAACTTAGGAAACCTCAACTCCAGCGTCAGATTTGACTGGAGACAATTCAGAGCTGTCGCTTTACTCTCAGTTCGCGGGGCTGGGGAGGGGTGCACGGCCGGGGAGGGGCAAGGCCCGGGGTAGGAGGGCGTCCCACGGTAGCCCCGCTCGCTCCCGACGGGACCCCGCCGCCCTCCCCGCGCCGCCGGGGGCGCGCCCGCCGCCGTGCCCGGCGCCCGGCTCCGCAGCGGCTGCTGCGCCGCTTGGTACTCGGACAGGCTTATTTTTGCGCTTTAGGTGGGTTTTTTTCTTTTCATTTAAACGTGACTTTGTGTTTTTCCCGTGGTTTGGTTTTTCTATTTGTTTCGTTTTATTTTTTAATTATTTTTGGATGGGATTCGCCTTTTTTTTTTTTTCCTCTTTTGGTAGTTTGAGGGGATTTGGGCGTTTTAGAGAGGGTTGTGGCTTTTTGTTAGTCGGGGGTTTTTGGGGTTTTTTTTCATTTCAGCGTTGAGGGGACCCGCACTTGGAGCACTCCCCGACGGCCAGCCCGGCCTGCCCGTCCTCGGGGCGGGGGACGAACAGGGAGGGGAAACCCACCAGCGGCGGGCGAGCACCAGCGGTCGGGTCAGCGGGACGACCCCAATGCAGAGATTCAGGGGGGCTGGCCGGGGAAGAGAGAGGAACCGGGGTGCCAAGAACGACCCCCACGCCGGGCTCAGTAAGCGGACGGGGGGGACACACGACACCCTCGCGTGCGAAGCCGCGTCCGCCGCCGGCGCCCCCTATATAGGGGAGGGCGGGAGTGGGGCGGGGCAGCGGTGCCTTTGATGTCCCGCCGGCGGCCCCTTTCATCCCCCTTCGGGCCCCCCCCCCGGGCCCTTTGTGTGACTAAATTTGGCAGGAGCATGGAGGCGCGCCAGGGCGCCCACGTGTGCGCCGAGCTCCCAGCTGAGAGAGCCAGGGTTTTCTTCCGGGTAAGGAGACAGCGGGGGAGATCAAANGGGGAATATATTCGTGCGGAGGGGAGTTGCAGTTATTTTCTGACAAGAAAAAAAAGAGTGAACCAACGAACCAAAACCCCTATCCTTTTGTTTAAAGCCACCAGGCTGTGGAACCAAGCGGGCTCCGCCGGGAAGCGCCGCCCGACAGCGCCCGTCCACGTGCCCGGCCCGGCCGGAGCTGCGCGGCCCCGGGGCAAAACTCCTTCGTATTGCCTGGCAAACGAGCGAACAGCGGCAAAAAGACCCAGTGCCCCTTCCCAAGAGACCAGTGGCCGTTCGGAGGGAGTCTTTCTAGGCAAAACCCCCGCGGATTTTTCTCCCCCTGGGTTGAAATGTCGAGGGTGGCCCCGCGAGGCGTGGGTGCGCTAGGGGCCGGGTGCCTTTGGTGGCAGCCCACGCTGTGCCCGGCGGGACGGGCGCGCACCCCGCTGCGAGGGGCTGCACCACTGCTTTATGGGGTGTGAAGTGCACGGGTGGCAGAGCTGGGGGGCGGGAGGGGAACTCCAGGCAGCCGCCCTGCACATGCTGCCCGCCCCGAGCCTGCGGGGATGGTCACTCACCTCCGGGCTCCCCCTGCTCCCTCAGGACTGCAAAGTGCAAAAAAAAAAAAAGTCAGATTTAGAAATTTCTCAGGTCAAGATTTTTGGGTGCCTTTTCAAGGCAACGTGGTTGAATTATACATGTTTCCTGGGCCTGCATTTGCCACCCCATTTAGATAATGTCCGTAATTTATGTGTAAGTTGAATATATAGGCTGAATTCCCAAATTCCTTCTGAAGCAAATAAATCCTCCACTGTCAGGACATGGGGTGAGCAGGGCCAGAGCAGGGATGAGATGATTAACCCTGGGCTCTGCAGTGTTATCGCTGTGGTCTCCCACATGTGCTGCTGCTGCACAGCATCATCGGGGAGCCAGCCCCGGCTGCCTCAGATTGTATGGATATGTTGAGAAGTACGGACCTGTTCCACCTCTCTAAAACAAAGATCATACTTCTAAGACTCGTTTTTACCCTATGAGAATAAATGCAATGTTGTGGTTAAAGAAGCTCACTGCTCCTCTGATGAATGCCACGTATAAACCTGTAAATAGCAGATCAGGATTTTTTGGGGGCAACCCAAACTCTCCTCCGTCACTCTTGCATTGTATCTGTCAGATGGTCCCTTTGGTGATGCAGTTCCTTTTCAGTGCTTTTACAAACACAGTGTCCAGATAGCTCATGTGCCTTTGGATTTGGATCCAGGTCTGGGTTGCAGCCACAGTGGCCCACAGCTCCATGACCTGTGTTCAGCTGCTCACCAACAGTGGGTCACTTGCTGTGGTCTCCAGACTATGCTGAGGCTGTTGGATCCCAAATGATGAAGCAGTGATGCCAGTTCCTTGTAGCCTTGGGGGAACTTAGGTGTGGTACGGAGAGGATTTCTCATTGTACGTATGATCATTTCTGTCATGGTGGCTAAAAGGGATTCTTTCCAACAGTCAAGTCAAGGGGATTCTGCTGAGTGAAGGGAGCTACTTTGTATTTGCTGCAGACTTATGTTTTAAATGGAAAAAAAAACAACAAGGGAATAATGTGTGCTGGTTTTTGAAGACATTTATTATGAGCCCTTCTGCTGACTGATTTTTTAAAATTATAACAAAGGGCATCCTGGCTATGTTTCTAGCAGCTATATCAAAGAGTAACTGCACTTCTCATTTAAAGCTACTTTGAAAGAAATCACATGTAATAGGTATTAGGATATTAAGAGTGTATGTGTGCTTTTTGCTTTTTAATTTACACATCCAGCTTTCCAGTTCTGGGATGCCATTAATGTTCTTAGCCCAGAATTACTCTATTTAAAGAGCTAGGTTTTCTTAGCCCTTACAACAACATGGGCTTTATAAGATTTGAACGAGCAAATCTTACCAGCGCATTTTTACTGTAAGAGCTTTTGTTTGGAGGAAGGCACTGGTGGCTCAGGTCTCACAAATATGTTATCTTATTTTAAGATTTAAAAAGTTAGCAGTTCAGTGGTTGCTTTCTTATTTTTTTAAGTGCAAGATAAAATACAGAGCAAGTGACATGGTTTATTCAAATAAATGATGACACAAAGTAGCTTGCAAACTAACCCTTATACTGAGCAGTGCCATTGCAGGATTGTTTCTGATGACTCATCAGATCAGATAATCCACAGCATGTGGATAAAAGGGGAGGCAGGACTCAGAGCCAGAACTGAACCCAGAAAGCCACGCATGGAAAAATGCAAAATGTGAGGTTAATGTTGTATTAAAGGTAAGACCTGAAAAAAAGCACAGCAACGTGCTGCCCCCCAGCAGGGATTTTTAGGCTGACATTTTTGAAAGGACCAAAGAGATGTTCAAAGGGAGTAGAGTACACCATCCCCAAGGGGGCCTTTGAAAATCCAAACTTTAGTAGTTTTGTTGGACACCACATTTATGTGAGATTCTGGCTGAAGAAGTGTTTTAATTGCAGAGTAGCAGTTTTGCCCATTTACGTCAACATTTCCTACTTTCTCGGAGGGGAAGTTCTGCTTCCGAATAAATAAATGTTATACGTGTCCCAGAACAGATGAGATTTTCTCCATCCTTGAGATCCAGGATGCCGCACCCAGGGGCAGTGCCTGTGGGCAGATTTTCAAAGGCCCTTCCAACTGAGCCCTGCTTCTGCTCCTCTCGCTTGGACTCAGAAGTGCCGCTGCTTGTCTCACATTGTGACTTCTAGGATGCATCAGGGAAAGCCATGCAGGGCCTTTTGGCTGGGGTTTTGTGCACACTCCATTGGAAGCCTTATGTTGAAAATGTTTATTTCTATTTGTACTTGCTTGTGCAGTGCAAATTAGTATTTGTAGCCCCAAAAGTATATAAGGTGCTTTGTGGAGCAGTCATCCTTCTACAAAAGCCTTTGGCATGGCTATGGCTAGACCTGTTTTGGAATTCACCGTAAACCAGTTGATATATTCTGCCAAATATATAATGAACATGCGAAGCTGACTGTGCACCAGTGTTTCCTTCCAGCTTTTGAAATGGCAACCATTCCCTTTCTGTGCTCCCAACAAAATCAAAGCATCTTGTAATCCTTTGCTTGTTTTTAAGTGACAGTAGTCCTCTGTTCCCTGACAAATATTGCCAGCAGAAGCCTGGTAGCTCCAGACAAGGTCCTTTGAAAGAGGTGGGAGGGGAGGGAGGCTCTGTGGGCAACTTTCCAGCAGCAGCTGTGCACTAACGGCATGGGAGTGTGGGAGGCTACTCCCGGGTTAGTAAGACAGTTCAGCAATGCAGTGAATGTGTGCTCCCAGTGCATGACTCCTATTTACTTTTTTTTTTAATTCTCTGACCTCTGTCTGACCAAGTCCGTCACCCATATGCAGCTGGACGGGGAGGGGGAACAGCAGCCAGGCTGCACCAAGGATCTTGCTGTGCTCTGTGAAACAAGCAGCACTCCCCCAGGAAAAGTGTTTAAGCAAGTAATGAGGTGGCGAATTTTCTTTCTTACTGAGAAAGTTATTTGGAGGTGGGTCCTATTTTAAAGTACCATCTCTCACTTCCCAGGGAAGTAACTGCCATTAATTGGCCTGACAGAGGTATTAAACAGTAACAGCTGAATGCCAGTCAAAGGCAGTGGCATTTGCTAGGAAAGTGCCAGAAGAAGACAATTAGGAGTTTGCAGGAGCCCGGGGTATTGTTCAGAGCCTTGTCATCTCAGCATCACAACTTCATGGTTTCAGGTCTAGTAATGATCAAAAAATACATGTCTTCATGGTGACTGAAAGGCAGAGAGGCATGACAAATAGGGACAGCAGTTAGGGCTCACCTTTTGATGAAGAGCAGGATCAGTCTGAGTTGCAGCTGGACTTTTCATCTTTAGTTCCGTTTTCCCTTGCATGGGTCTCATGGGCTACTTGCGTCCATGTCCTGAGAAAACAGACAGTTTTGGCTTGCAATTCAGGGTTTCAGAAAGGCTGTCTAAGGCTGAGGGGAGTAAAGGGATGTGAGCAAAAGTCCTACAGGTATGTCTGGGTTGTTGAAGGAGGGTGAACACAAGCGAGGAGATTTCATTCAAATTCTGCAGATCTTGACTCATAACTGTGCTGGAGCAGGGACCTACAGATGAGACCATGAGCTGAAAAAGAGTGGGAAGACATTAAGGACAGCATGGGGTAGAGGAGAACACCGTAAGGGAATGGTTGCACTTACAGTCACAAAATTCCCTGTACAATGCTGCCCTGAGTCTCTCAGACCACTAGTGGATCCTGCTGAGTTCAGCCAGGGCATGGGTGCTCAGCACCTCTAGAAATAAGCCCTGCTTAAGGAGAAGGATGGTTTCTGCCCTACTGAAGAAGGATAATGAGAGAGATGGACCTTTTGAGGCTGTTCTGGCTATTGCAGAGCGTTGAAGATTGTGGCCCTTTTTGCTCATCTGCCAGGTCAGGCCATTACACTGTGATTGATCAGGCTGATCATGATTGATTCTAGCTTGTGCAACTCCACAGAAAGCTGAGCTTTCTGTCCTGTTTCTGCTTCACCTCCTCTCCTGCTTTGCGCTGGTCAGAAGGAAGGAGCAGCTGCAAAATTTAAGTGTCTGGGTGACCTCCAGTTAACAGCTGAGCCGGCCATCCTTGCCCATGTAGCAAGGCTCTTCAACAAAACAAGAGACTCCAGATAGTAATACTCTTCTTGGCTAAAAGACTTTAATAACTTTTACTAATTTGAGTACCTTTTTACACAATGTGTAATTAAATTATGAAGTTTCTTGCTGTAAGATGTTATGAAGGCTGACAGGATGAATGGATTCAGAACAGGATTAGGCAAATTCATTTTGTCTGTGAAACAACCAGTCAGATACAACCTCCAGCTTAAAAAGTCCATGAACCTCAATTGCAGGAAGTCATTCTGGGCACAGGGAAGGTGACACAGCAGAGGAGTGCAGATTGAAAACCCAAAAACTGCAGAAAATAACCCAAATGTGTGCTGTGATGGAAAAGTCAGAATCTGAATTTGCAGCGTGCCATCAGTCACTGGTCTCAGGCTATAACCAAGATTGATACCAGCTGATGCATGCATGCCGCTACTATGTTGATAATGAAATAAAACTTTCTCTGGTTTATTTGTCTGTCCCTTGAGGAATTCAGTCTTTCAGACCTCTCTCACAGCCAAGACTACTTTTATTACATTTATTTGTGTTTGCTGGCCATGAAGCATCTAAACAGTGTTTCATTAAAAAAAAATCTTTATATGAGAAAGATCAGAAGCGTTCCATGGTATTTATATTTCTTTAAAGAGGGTATCTTTGGCATGCAGACAGGCTGTGGCTTGCTGTTATATATTAACAAAGGATCATCCATGAAATATTAGCCATAACAAGAATAATACTAGATAACTAGAAAAATTAGCTTTTAATGGGATTTCATTTCATATATGATATATTATTTTGACTTTCAGTAACCCTTTCTATTTTCCCTTGAATGCAAGCAAACACCTTGTTATGTTGAGCTCTCTTCCTCTTAAGCACCCTGTATTTAGCCCTGATATGGGCATAGGATTCACCAGATTATTTTGCATTAGGAGAGTGCTATCTTTAGTGAGAGCAATTAAAGCAAAGGGGCTGCAGGCCAAAGCACTAGAGCTGTATAAGGATAGCAGAAGCTGTAGATTAAGCTGTATATTAATTACTTGGTTCCCTACTTGGAGCTATGAACAGTGAATTCTTTAATTTTATGTTGCATTTTTTAAGGTAGTTTGTGATTCACTAAAATGTATCAGGAGCTTTTTCATGTAGATATTAAAATGGTGGAACTACTATGGGTGTTCTGAAAAAACAGCTGGGGCAGACTCCGGAGGTGGATCCAGAGGAAGGGTGCAGAGCAGCTCTTGGGAATGTTCAGGTCCATTGCTTTATGTAAGCTCTTGCACAAGGTTGCAGTGAGCTGGTTTTACTTCATCTGCACCCTGACCTGTGCTGTGGGCTTGGTGTTGTGGGTCTGAATGAATGTCCAATTTGGGCAGTAAGGTCTCCCCACCTGCTCCCCACCATGGTTTATGGAGCTGCCCACACAGCCTCTGTTACACACAGGACAATCTCCAAATTAGCAGGTCTCTGCCCCAGAGAAGCTTATACTCTGGAGAAAGTTCTTATCTTTGAATTTATTTGAATTATCCTCAACTGAGGAAAATAATTATCCTTCGGCTTCTTCTCATCTCCCAGAAGCTCCTTGTCCCCTCAGTTACATTTTTGCCTCCCTTGTTATTGCTGCACATCCTCCCTATGGACTCTTCCTGCAGCTGGGGAAGCTTGCAAGATCCCCTGGGGCTGCTACTATTTTCCAGCCGGGCATCAGGGCAGCTGCCTCTTACCCAGTGTCCAAGCTGGGTAGGGGGTCCTATTAGTGTTACTTTGTTCAGTTGATGTGGATCTTGTGAAACATAAGTGCTTTCAAAAGTCCTGATTCTGACCTGGGAAACAGGTGGCACCTTGTAAACCTTTTCAAAAGGAGTTCCCCTCATCTGCTGTGTAATTTGGGCCCTTGTGTTAAATATAACTCAGTGTGGAGCAATGCCTGTAACCATTGTGCTTGGGCCAGTGTCTGCATGTCAGTTCAGCGGGGCTCTGCATAAATGCAAGAGATCCCACTGGGCATCCTTCCCTCAGGCTAAGGATCTCTGCCTATGATATCTGTCGTCTGTCATGCAAGGAAAGGATGATCCTTTGTGCCTTACTCCCATCAAAAGCACAAATTCTCATTTGCTATATGGTAGAGGAGGAAATGGCAGCAGCAACAGTTTTCAATCTGATTCTGAAATCCTTCCCTATCACAGAATCACAGAATCAGTTTTGTTCAAAAAGTCGCCTGAGATCACGGAGTACAATCTACGGCTGAACACCATGCCAACCAGACCATGGCACTAAGTGCAACTTCCATTCTTTCTTAAACACCTCCAGGTGTGGTGAGTCTACCACCTCCCTGGGCAGCCCATTCCAATGTCTAGTCACCCTGATAATAGACATTAATTTAATATACCATAATTGAGTAACATTTAACTTTTCTGCCCCTTTTGTTCTGCCAAGACCCTAAATATCAGGCATCACTTGGGTGATGTGGAAGATGCATGACTTTAGATTGACCCAGGGGCTGAGCTTCCTTCAAGATTGCTGTGTGGCTGGAAGAACCCAGAGAGTGACATGGGATACCATCAGAGCAAGGAAGAAAGTGCCCAATGCCCCAACAAGATTGTTGGAAGCAGTTTTGAGGGAAGATGGTCCAGGCCAGCTGAGGACAGAGACCACACAGCATAGTGGTGTGTTTGTCAGAGGTGTGGGAGAGGAGCCTTGATGGTGGGCAGGCAGTAGGGCAACCCATGCTGCTGGTGGAGCAGGGGAGAGGTGAGGACAGAAATGCTCAGGTGCAACTCATGGCTAAACCAAGCGGTGTTGAAGAAGATGGATGAAAGAGGGGGGGAAACATCCTCGAAAAATGGCTTCCCAGCCATCCCAGGGCTGGAAGAAGTTGCTACATGTTCAGCTCTGAAATCAAAGGTTGTTAGAGGCATACAGCAGCCCTCAGTCTGACCACAAGATGTGACATAGCCTTTGTCACTGCCCCCTAGGGAGTCTTTCCCTCCGACCTGGGTGTATCAGGGGCACAGGCCATTTTGCCTGTGAAATTGTGTGCAACAGATGAATGGTCAGTATATTGCCCCATGGCAATTTAACTTACTTTAACTTACTGTCTTGTGGTCTTAATTTTATGAGACTCAAGCATCAGGCTAACACAGAAAAAGAAAACAGGGTTGACCAAGATATAGAAGTATTTAATGTCAACTGTTCCTTAATAAAAGGGAAAAAACATAAACTCTTCATGGAGGGGGTCAAGGAGCCAATTGTCAGAGTGTTGCTGGGCTTTAGGTCCTGTACAGATTTCTTTGGAAGAGGCCAGTTACTCATTCCTAATCTCTCAGCCTCCAGCATAATGGACAATAAAAGAGTGTCCAGGCACATGCTTTCAGCAGCCTCGGCAGCAGTTGCTTGAAATTAATCCCTACTTGTGGTTCTAGAGTCTGGGCTCTTGAAGCAGACCTGTGATATCTTCTGTATCTGTACCACAAAGAATACAGAAGGATTCCAGTCTCCACTGGGCACCTCTATGTGTGTACATGTGTGTATACATGTAGCATACATGTCCAGGCTGAGCAGCTTGGCATGAACATGTCTATGGCCAAGACAGTGGCCAAGGCAAGCAGACACAGGAGGGGCAGGGCCAGCGCTCCTTTGGCACTTGTGTCAGTGGCACAGCTCCCTGCCTTGCTGCAGGAGAAACATTCCTTTCCCCATTCCTTCACTCAGGTGAAGTGTACTTGGCATGCCTTTCTTGGCAAATGCAACACTGCAGGCCTGTAATAGTCACAAATACTAAATACATGTGTTATTTCTGTTTGTAAGTGCTGCTTATGTTCTTTGATTAGCTCGTGGAGAGGGTGGTGGCAGCCCAGCGGGGCCTCTCAGCGCAATGCCACTCACTGTGGCCATACAACACAGCACCGCGTGCAGCACAACTTTGGTTTTGAGGGTTGAAAATGTCTTTATTTCAAGTAGATGGCCAAGCTGGGAAGTTGTGAGGGCTTTTCATAAGCAGAAAATTTCATCCCTCCCTCCCTGGAAAGGCAAAAGGTGCTGCTGAACCAGGGCATTTTATTTGTTTTTATCTGCTTGCCCTGATTGAGTGTAGTCCGTATAGCTATGGGACAATGTGTGCCTGCCTGGCTGGACTGGTTTGCTGGCTACACATTCTCTTAGCAATGGAAGGCTTTCTTCTTTGCAAGTTATGGTGGTGCTGGGCTGTACCGTTAACTGTATGTACCTAACCTACCATCTGTTTAGTAATGGTGAGTAAGTCTGGCCATTCAGATACACCTGTATAATGGGAAGGCATTACCAGCAGGCATTTTTCAGGAATACTGATTTATTTAATTTACATAAAAACTGTAAGGACAGCTCTCTAAGTCTGCAGGGCTTAAAAAGCTTAAATGAAATGAAATTATTAGAACACAAAACTGCTCACTCAACTCTGTGAGCCCAGCTCCTCCCTCAGCAACTCACCTCTGCTAAATGCAGCCTAGATATAGATTATTTGCAGTACATGATGAGCCTTTGTTGATACTGTCCTGGAAAAGGCAAGAAGAGCTGTTCATAAAGCCAAAGGAGCCTCACAGCAACTACTGTACTCTGGAGCCCTTCCTCCTTCAAATTTCACAGCATCTGACACAGGCACCTCTGTCAGCTGTGATGGTTATGGAGTAGTGCATGCAGAAAAGCTGCAAGCTGTTTTGAGAAAAAAAAAAATAATTAGACACCTGACAGTATGATGTCATGTGGAGGTATCAGGGGCACTCAATAGTAAATGCATCTGCATGGTATATAACAACCACATTTTGGGGTTGTGTAGGCCATTTCCCTTATGTACATGAGGATCTGGCCTGCTTTTCTATTGCTACCAAATTCTGAAGTCTTTTGATGAGAGATGCTCAAGCATACCGTGCCATCACGTTCATGTGGATTTTTCTGTGTTTTAACCTAAAAGTATTTTCTAAGTGAGATTTTGGAGCAAGACTTATTTTCATTTTCTTTAAGGCAATTTGGAGCCAGAAAGGAACAAAAAAGCCTCCAAACACCAAAGGAAATGGCGCCAATGAACAAAGGGTCTCTTGTTTGTAAACTTCCATTTTTAAACTGTTGGTGCATATTCTACTGGAACGGTTTTTCATTTTTCACTTACACAGTCCAATGTTTTAAATACTAACCGATTCAAAAGTCAAGTACTTTTTAGGGCTTTTTGGAGTCTTTTCAGTGCTGCCTCTGTTTCGCAGGAAGCTGAGTTCTCTTTTCCCCTATGTATCGATCCTCTTAGATAACGTATCCAATGAGAAAAAGGAGGGTGTTTCAGTTTGCAGAGGCACAGTTAAAGAGTCTGAGCTGAATCTGTCCTGTCATCTGTCAACTGCAGAGCCTTCATCACTGACTGATCCTCACCTCATGTTTGCAGCACAAGAACAGGACTCTGTTTCAGAAAAATAACAACCCAGAAACAAAATAAAAAGAAATCCCACTCCCTTGCTCCCCCCTCAATTTTCTTTTGAATGTAGACATGGTCTAGCCAGGAGAATTTTTTCGCTGCCCTTCTACCTTATATTTCTGTATACATTGCTTTGCCTTTCTCTGCTGCCAAAGCTAAGTGTTTGCTGAATTAAATAAACCATGCTGCGTTGACAGAGCTTGTGAATGCTGCTATTGTCACCAGAATCCTTTTGCTGATCCAACCCCAAATGCTAATGCCAACTCTGGTGCAGTAATAAGTGAACAGGAATCGATCATGCTGAAGAGACTAAGAGAAATGCTCCCAAAAGCATTTTATAGGCTGTTTTTGCCATGATGCGGCAAAAGTTTGGGTGCATGATATCTGGTCTGGTTTGGAATCACTGGTGTCTGTCAGAAAAGGTTCTTTAAGTTAATAAATGCTTAAGACATTTAAGAAATAGCTCTTATTATATAGCTGACAAAAAATAGATGATGATTTCAGTTGCAAGTTCATTAATACTCTTGGATTTGATGGATGTCCAGTGTTTACATCATGTAGTAGGGGATCTACTAGGAAATGTATTGTTCCTATTTGTAGGGTTGATGCAATGTAAAGTCTCTAAGATGAAAAATTAGAGTCATTTCTGACAAGATACTTTCCTAAGACCTGAAGAGAAGAGGTCTGAATTTTCAAAACAGAACTGTAAGAGTTAAAGCCTCCTAGTTTTGCTCAGTTTAAATGCCTACATGGTGATGTATATTCCAGAACCAAATATTACTGAGAAGTTCACAGAAAATATTGTGTCTCTTGTTTTTTCGGGTGAGGTCTAGAAACAACGATGTCCATCTTAGTCTCTAGTTGCTCTTTGTCAAATCACCCAGGAAAAGAACATCCCATCTCAAATCCCATGCCATTATATCCTCTGACATCTATTGTTTCTTCTTCTTTTGGGCATGCTGGAAAGCAGCAGCAAGTGCATTGGGGAGTTATGGTGAAAAACTCAGACTCAGACCAGTATTGGAGTTACAGAAGGGGACTCCATTATATTGGCATGACACAGCATGGTAGCCTTTTACAGCAATGTTTTGCTTTTCACTTTATTTTTCTTTCTGACAATGTAGCACAAAAAACTCAATGTGATTTTATAGAGAGCTGCTGCATGAATGACTCACTCTGTCTCCAGACATTGTGTTTTCCTGACGTGCATCCTAACCCAGGAACTACAGTCTCAGGCCTGTGGTTTAGGAGAGTCGTGCACAACTTGGGACCTACCAATAGGAGAAAGGCAACTTGTAATTTGGCCCTTGTCAGGGCGTACTTACAGCTGTGTTAACTGCACCCTGTCTCTTATGCTGACCTTTGCCTCTTAGGCAGGGTCCTCTGGCTTTACTGATGTCAAAGAAGCTTGGAAGATACCTAGTTTCTCCAACATGGGCACTTTCTGTGTGATCTTTCTGGTTTACAGAAATAAGGAATATTTTATTCTTGCTTCTAGAAGTATGAGGAGAAATGTCATAGTTTATAATGCTTTTAGGTCCACAAGCAGAAGCTCTGTGCCATCAGGGCTTCCTCTGTTTTGGCTCTGATGTCTCTGAGGATTGCAGGAGAGCCAGCTCCTATGGGCTTTGGAGAAAATGCAAGAGCATGGCAGCAGTAAATCACTTCCTTTCTCAGCCAGGGGAGACAGAAACCTGCAGCTTTTACAAAATCACATGTTCAAATGACTATGTCAGCCTCGCCGTGGAGGTGACCAGCAGAGTCTGGGTTACCATTTGACTCCTGCTATGTGAGCAGAGGCTGGTACAAACCAAACTGATAATTCCCATCCACTGGAATTCAGATTGCAGCTCAGAAGTGACTCTTTAAAAGCTCTGGAGTAATTATTTCACCTGTAGTTGGAGTTTTTTCTCCAGGCTCAACTTACAGTTTATAAATATGTGCGATAGGAGATTGGTAATTCAGTTTATAGTTTGTATGAACCCCGAAGCTTATGTCAATGCTGTTATCTATTATAGAAATGCAAACATGCTCTTTGATGTGTTATTCTCAGTGACTTGGGAGGATAAAGACAGAATACTCTATGGGCATTTGTAAAAGAAATTCAGAAATTGCAAGTCTACTAGGACCTAATAACATGTTTTCATTAATTTTTTTCCTCTTCTGCAATATTCTTGGTTACAGTAACTTAAAAACAAGAGAAATATTGCATCTGTCTAGATTTCTGCAATAGGAGAGCCCAAATTGGTTTTCCTGCTATGCCAAAATCCCTTTTTTTAGTATGCCAAACATTTTTTATACTATAGTGGAAGTGAAATTTGGTGCCACAGACCTAGAATTTATTCTGTTGGACAGATTTCCTTGCTATAGGAGCACCTCCTGCTGGCTCTGCACTGCACTGCCCTTGGACCGCTTGTGTTTCCCAGACTTAGGAATAAAAAAGACAAAGACAAGTGAGGTTTCTTGATATAGAAGAAAATGATCAGCAGGGAACCAGTTCTGCTGCTGTGAATGGCCATAGTCTGTTTCAGATACATATTCATATAGTCCCTAATGGAGTGTTGGTACTTCACTAACTCAGTTCAAGGGGTCGTAACACACTCTCTGTTCCCACATTTCCCCAGTGATTCAGCTGAAATCCACAAGTAGCTGGCAGTAAAACTCAGGGATCGGAAGGTGAGAAAGAGCAAAAAGACATTGTACTTGTTCCTGGCAGCTTCAGTTAGTCCATGAAAAGTAGCGCTGAATGTTTTTCCACGCCAAATACCAGTGTTTCTTTTTTGTTTGTTTGTTTGTTATTTTATTTGTTTCAGGAATTTATTGTGGCTTTGTGGCCATTTCAGTGTATTTTATTTGAAAATTTAAAAGCAAGATATTAATGCGTCCTTTTTGATTACTGCCACAATAAGCAGCTTCGGTGTTTTGTTTCCAATCAATTTCTTGCTTGATGGTTTGGTGTTTGTTTTTTCTTTTCAGGAAACAGTTTTAAAGTAATTTTTAAAAATAAATAAATCCAAACTACAAATGACATCTTAAAGCTAAATGAAATAACATATCCTGACCAAAGTGGTTTTTTCCTCTTGGAAAACTAAACCAATTGAAAATACTGCCATTCAGATGCACAAGAAAAATAAGTCAAAAATATCAGCATTTCCCCCCAAATGAGAACACTGCCAGCTCTGACATGTTTCCTTTGGTGATCAAAGCTCTTAGGATAGATGGAGTTGGCATAAAGAAGACGTGGTTTGTTCGTTTAAATGCGGTGGGTGGGGAGAATGAGAGAGCAGAGTGTTGTAGGGAGTAGGAGTCAAACAGAAAATGAGCAGTCAAGATCTGTTCATCAATGCCTATTACTAGTAGTAAGCATTAGCACTGTAGCCGTACTTAAAGGCTTCTGTTATTGTTACTCCAATAGTCTATAAAGAAGCTGTTGAGATTGATGCCCGTAAACAGGCACAAGGAGATGCAAACCTTGTCTCTACAGCAATTAAACATTTGTTTTACAAAGGGACAATCCATGGTTTATTACAAAACCATTCCCTTCTTTACTGTCTTGTTTTAATATTTTGACACACCTCAGTGAAAACCCAGTCTGCCACTGCAATGCCATGCTGTACCCTGTTGTTGTGTGTTGTTTGGCTGTGTGTACCCTTGGGTGTGTTTCTGCAGCCTCCTCACTTGGTCAGTTGTCACCCGTGGCTGGCTGGCTGCTCCTAGGGAGGATGCCACAAAGGTGGTCAATAGGGTTCAGGTGACACCCATCACAAATGCCCGTGTGTCAGCCCAGACAAATGCTCAGCTGGGATAGCGCCCGTGGTCCTCCAGCCGGTATGGCACACATTTTACAGAGACAAAAATTGGGAAAAAAAATTGGAAATGCTGTAGAAAATGGTTTAAAACTTCTCTGGGGCTATTTTGGTGAGTCTTGCTACTTTTAAAGCCAGACTCCTTTTATCACATAGGAACTGAAAGGCAGAAGAAAATTATGACTAATATATTTTTAAGTATTAGAAAAAAATTACATAACCTCATATATTTGGAATATCAGAATATTACCATTTAAGGCTGTGATTTTCAAAAGAGTTTATGGGATTGTGGCACCCAGACCTACTCCTGCCCCCATTGAAATGCATATTAATTTGCTATCAATTTCCATGTGAGGGATCAAAACTCTTCAGCTCTCACTGAATTTCCCTGGGAGTTTGGTGACTGTTGCAAAAATCCCAGCTCAAACCTCCTCACTGTCACTTTCCTTCCAGGGGAAAATTCAGTGCTTATTGCGAAAATCCCAGGCTGAACAACCTGATAACTCCTGGCTTTGGGGGCAGGAAGCAAATACTGTGCATCCTGCCCAAAAAACCCAGCAGCAATATCTCTTCTCCAGTTCAGAGTGTTTTGACATTTTGGCCTTAGTTACATCCCTCAAGCTGGACAAATAATGGCCTATCTGAAGCTTGTGATGCATTTGTATTATTGGGAATCAAGAAGAATCTAGTCTGGGCAAGAGAAAGGAATACTTGGTCTGGCTGTAGTGATCCATTTCTGCTAATTAGTTACTGTTTGAAAGGTGTCCAGAAATACAAGGTCTCATGAGCTGGGCTAGGGGGTGAAGATGGCTGGGGCAATCACAAATATATATTCGCAGCCCATTTCAGTGCCATCTCATCTGTCACACAGCTGCCTTTATCTTTCAGAGGCGAGCACCAGCATAGGCACTACTTCATACGAAATTACTGCGCAATGGCTTTGCCACGCAGCACAGAACCATCAGCTCCAGCCAGAGCGATGCTGCAGGGGCAGAGACACTCTTACAGATCTAAAGATGAGGCTGTTGGGTGTGTGTTTGTGAGGGCGCTGACATGCCTGTACATGGGGGTGCGTACCGTGCTGGATGTCACACGCATGCAGGTGGACAGCAGCAACAAGAGGGGCTGCTTGTGGGAGAAACAATTCAGCTTTACTAACAGCTCCAGGTCTCTGTTTAGACAAAATAATGCTTGTGTATCATATGTAACACACAAACCAGCCATGCTTTCCTATGCTGTTGGAGCTGGTAATTACATAGATTTTTGGTCAGTCCTGTCATATTTACTCCACTAAATTGATTAACCTGTGTAATGAGTACAGGACTGTGACCAATACTGACCCCACATCAAAGCCTGGTATTGCTGCTGTGTGCTGACCTGAATTTTAATTGTTCAGTAGGCTTTGTAATTAAACCACAAATGTGCTAAAGAAGAGATTAGGCATTTTAGCTGGCGGTGTATGCATTTTTTCCCAGGTGTGCCAATTGTGTACACTATAAAACATCCAAACCTCCAATGCCCGCCTCAGTATGCAAAGATCTAACAACATGTCATTTCACAGATGCCTAAATCCTCTTTTATTTTTTTTTTTTGCTTGATATCTTAAAATAGGCAACAAATGTAATTTATGTTGTAAAACTTTTCCATATACATTATTGTGTAGCACTAAAGCTTTCGCATAAAGGTATATAAATAAATCAAAAATGCATAATTAGGACTTCAAGTGTCTGTGAAGTTCCTACAGGCTTGCACACTTGGTTCTCAGAGTCCAAAAAAGCTACTGCACTCAGATATGTTTTCCTTCTTGAGGATCATCGGTGTGGTACATCTGTTGCTTCAGCCAGTGGCTATGCCAGACTTGAGAGAAAACACATTGCTCATGTAATGAAGAAGACAACTATCATAAATAAAAGAGAACATTTGGAAAACTACCCATGCCTCACTTTTGTTTCAAAGACACTTCTCTTTTGGAAGCTCTTGCAACATGAAAGAGAAGAACTGTACTGCCTCATTCCACATGATTTCTTCTTCTCTCATATTGCCAGAGAAAAACATGTGTTTTGACATCCAAATTTCCAGCACATGCTGCCTTCTACCTCACATGCCTGCTCCTTTGGCAAGGAGAAGTCCAGTGTCTCTGCTGGTGCTGCTCCCTGCTTCGCTTCTGACCACACAGAGGAGATGGAACTAGAAGGAAGTGCGTTAATCTGGAGTTGGGTGGGTTGCACTAGAAGGGAACAACAGGGAAGAAGATCCATTTTTCATTCATAAAATTTTGTTTGAAACATATGGGAAGAATTATGAACTACATTTTCATCTTGATGAGCTGGGACTTGGGAACATGCCTTCAGATTTATTCAAGACCATGAATTTGGTCTGAAACTATTCTTCTTTGGTGCGCTTGTTCCTCTTCCATCTTCCTGTGATTTAGTCCATCTACCAGTGATGGGTGTCATCAGGACTCACAAAAAGTACTTGACTCAGTGAATTTGATTATGAGTTTTCCTATGGGAAAACTGCTGTACATAAAGAATAGTGAGGGCACGATGACCAAATGTGGCAGGCTTGGGGAGTAGTGGTCTCTGAGATACAGGGTATTTGTCTCATAGATTTGATAGCCAGAATTCTTCTAATGTGTTCAATTTGCAGTTGTCTACTGATACTTCAGAAAAAAATTATTTTGTATGTGGATGTGTAATTTACTGGGATGGTGAGACAGTCCTAGTTTTGGGTTTTATTATCAAAAAAAATCACCCTGCAGACTAAAGAGTACCCACCTGGCACTGAATAGCATCCTGTAATCACTGGTCTTAATGTATTGTCCAAGCAAAATCTCTGCTTTGTTTTTCTTTCCTGTGTGCTGTTCAGAGGCATCACTGGGAAGATTTTCTTTCAATGGGAAAACTGTTCAGCCACGTAGTTGAGTTCACCAACTGGATGTGTTTTTTCCTTTGCAGCGTGCTCCAGTGTGCCTTGATCGACCTTGAGAGCCTCAGAAGCCAACTGAACATTGCTTGGGTGTGAACTTCTCTGCCTGTTCCCCAACACAGATTGCTTTCAGGCACAGGATTTTGCAACCTATTTTGGTTGCTTCTGCCATGAAGGTGTTTTCTGCATGCTGAAGTTTTTAAAAGCACTAATTTATGTCATTCTGGCAACGATGTGCTGACATTTTTCTACCATTTTGCAATAGTTATTCATCCATTTAAGGTTTGACCAGCCTTGAAATCAGTGAGAACTCTTAAGTGCTGACTGTTGGAATCTATGAAGAATGATGCCTTCATTATCAGACCTGAATATGCACAGGAACCTTGCTTCCTTGTCCAGTGTCCTCTCCTTTACACAAAATACCCTACATGAAGCCTGCCATGCCTGACCTTCTTGAATGTATTTGCAAGGACTGTGCATTAAGCAAAATACCTGCTAGCTAAAGAAAATAATGTAACCTTTCTTAAAATACCAATGTGATTTATTCTTTAAGAGTGACTGCATGCACCTGTGAGAGCAGATTTTAGATTGCAAACAAGACATCCAAATTTTACACCTGTCTGGAGCTCGCAATGACAAAAGACCAAGCAGTGCACTATGATGCCTCCAAACAAAAAATATATAAATAGGCTAAATAACTAAAAGTATTTGCTTGTCAGAAATCTCAAGCACTATGAAATAGGTTTTGAATGTTGAGACAACAGTATTCAAATAAAATTAAATGAGGTAATCCAAGATTGAAATCCTAATACAAGAATTAAGAGGCAAGAAAAGTCATAAACAAATTACTGATATATAAATTTAAGGTAAATATGTTAATTTAAAGTAAGTTTGCATACTCATTTGAAGGATGTAATTTCAAGAGAGAATAACCAGTTTAAAATTAATATAATTTATTAACAATTAAAAATTATAACACAAGTAGAGGGAGATTGGAGGTGAAATATTGAGTTTCCTTTGATAGGTAGAGTAATTATGAAGTATGCTTTTGAAGTTCAAGAAGAGAGCCTTAGGACACAACATTTTTTAAAGTAAAAATTGGCTTGCACTCTGTTCAAGTGATTTATTTTGCACTAAGAAATGGGTGTGAGACATGATGTGATTTAAAATGTCATCCCTTGATGGAACTGCTTGAGGGTGACATAATTTTTTTTTCTTTTTTCTCTCCTTTTATTTATGTATTTGGCTGCTTTATTTTGAAAGTTTTCTATCTTAAAGAATATAATGAAAATACGTAGGAATTAAAAATACCCTAAGCCATCAATGTCTTCACCGTCCCCCAAACAAAGCTTTCCCCTAAAGTTCAGGAAACTAAAAGCTAGACTCTGGAGGGAGCCACGGGGAAAGAACAGTTTTCAGCTACATCTGTCTCATCCGTGTTGTGTACCTGATGGTCAGCTTTGAGGAATACCGCTGGTACATGCCACCAAACCCAATGCATGTGACAAAGGTTGTAGGAGTGTTGCTTGTCTTCAAGACCAGGCTGTCCCACACGTCCCTAGAATGGTGGATGGCTCCTCCTCTGTCCTCTTTATGTGGTTTTTTGCAGGAACCCTTCTCAAAGTTGGACTGGGCTTACCATCCCTTACAGGTTTGCTTAGAAGCAATACATGATGCAATATATGTGGTAGCCAGTCAGTATTGTGACTTCTGTGACACATTTGCTTGCTCTGGGCTTTGCTGTGAGCAGGAGGCAAAACTGGCTGTTGTGGCAGCAGACCAGATGGAAAGAGGCTGTGCTATAGCCAAAACATACCTTTGCTTTGCAGACTCACCTCTAGTAAAGATTTTGCTTAACCTCAGTGGCATTTTTGTATGCCTGGTGATTTTTATCATAGCTCTCACAAAATTTGTTCAAAGCCCTAGCTGTTGGAGTCAGGAGATTTATGTGAGCACGTCACAGATTTAACTTAATGGTGAATCTCATGATGTTTTGACTATGGGTAGCTGAATAGATCTTGTGGGTTCTGAATGGGACAAGCATTTGGACACGCAGTAGCTTGATTCAGCACCTGTAGGGTAGATCCATCTGTGCTTGTTACAGACAGAAAATTATTAAAAAAAAAAAAAAGACAACAAACCCTTCGTTTCACACACGTGCTCTGGAAAGCTGCGAGATGAGGATTCCCTTTTTCTGAGCTCCACCAGCTCTGCAGGCTGAGCAATTGAGAACAAGGGGACTGTATTTCATCACCAGCATGAATAAATTATAACCTAATACACATAGGGCATGCATCTGCCGAGTAAGAGAAGCCATTTTTTCCCTTATCACTTTTCAGAAAAAATTGCCATCTAATCTGGCAATCTAATATGGCAGTCTTGCTGAAAGTTTGTGAATTCTCTTTGTATGAGGAGCTGTAGCAAAGTTCATAGCCAAACTTGTTATAAAAACACAGAAGTTAAAAATAGCTGTGCAGTCACAGAGCAGGATCCAGTTCTAAATGGGTGGCCCAGTTTGCTGTCACAGTCAAGTATCATAAACAAAAATCAACCCTTTTGTTTTTAGGCTGCTGCTGATAGCTTTTTCTCTTGCCATGGAGAAACGTTGGTGCTTCCCTATCGTTTGACAACTCTCAACTATTTTTGTGGTATTTGTGAAAGGTCTGTGCTAACGAAGTACCAGTATCATTTTGACTGTAAGAAACACATCAATGGGAAGGTGTTTCTAGTGGAGAAAAGAGAGTAGCTTTTTATTGCAGAAGACTGAAAAGATTCCTGCAGGAACCTTGCAAGGAGCTCACAACACTTATTCTGGGCCCGCTGCAGAATTTGCTGCTGCCCTAGTTAGCAGACAGAATTGCTACTGCACTGGGAGATGGATTGGGTCTTTTTCTACTCTGACAGCCATAAGGCTGCATGAATTACACAGCCTGGTGTTCTGGGTGGAGCAGTTCCAGAGGATTCATTGCAGCTGGGTCTCACAGCAGGTGGCAAAGCAAACTATAAAGGGCTGAGGGTCTGAGGATGTGGGTTCCCTTCTTTCCTGCTGTGCTGTGGGTAGGGACTTCTGTGGGTGATTGCTGCCCTTCTTGATGCACCATGGAGAAAGCTGGGGCTTTGAAAGAGGAGGAGGGGGTAAGCGATATCTAAGATGGTATATGTCTGTTATAACTAGAAGTTTCTGTTTTTCTTTTTTTAAAAAATGTGTGGTTGAAGAACTGAGTCAAGTTTGCTGCATTTTCTGACTTGTTCTGTTCCCCCGACTTGCTAGAACCTGTGCTGTACTTCTTTGCAGGTCTTGTATGTGTCTTTCAAATACAGCACAGAGAGATCTCTTCATCCATCTATGAAAGGGAAGCATAATATTTATTGATCTTATGGGGTTTTTTTCTGAAATCAGTTTTCCTTTTGTTTTCAGCTGTAAGCCTTTTGGGACTGGCTTCTTGTCTATGGTGACTGCTTGGTGCTAAGCAGAGGTGATGTTAGAGGCAGACTGTAAAAAATGCTGTAAAATCCATGGATGTAAGGGCTAAAGAATGTAAAGGCATTCCTTTATTTTAGTTGCTTAAAATGGTGATGGTACCCAGAAAACTGTAGGCATGTTCTCCATTACTAGCTCATGTTTATTTTGTGGTCTTATGAGAGCAATGATATCTGCTATTTTCCTGAAGCTGGTATTCCTAATGCCCCTTATACAGTGTGAGAGATCAAGTCAAAATACGTATCTGTTGCCCAAGATGTGTTTGATATTGTAGCCTATTGTGTCCTACTGCTGAATCAGCTCTTGCAAGCAGCTTGGAAATCTGTTACAAAGCTGGGAAACACACAGCTAATCCATAAATTCTTAAATATATGTAAAGCAATGTGCAAATGACACCTACTAACTGGAAATTGCTACAGATAAAAGAGATCTGGCAGTTGAATCACAACATATTATTCAGAGTAAATACTTACACCAAATTAATAGCCTAGAAACAGTTCCACCATGCGAACAGCCTTCAGAAGTCTCAACTGATTTGAAAGATGGGGCTGCTGTTAAAATAATAATGACTCCAGCCTTGTCCTTTCTCTTTGGTAGACTCTGGGCTTTCTCTGGTGGAGTGTTTTGACTGCTGTGATGATTTAAAAGAACTTTCTTATCACAGATAAATGTTAAAGCTGGTGAGGCTGAGGGTCTGCAATATGAGAACATTAAATCCTGGTGTTAGACTTGATGCTCTAAGGACTTCTGCTATTTTAGCAAAAAAATATCAAGGAAAGATCTCTAATCCTCTCCCAGAGGAGAGTGGTCCTGTTAAATAGCAAAGAACCTGCCATGTTGCCTGCATAAACCATTTGGATGTTCAGCTAGTGGAAATCTACTTGTTTTAATTTTGGTGGAGCTTCTGTTGTCCTGCAGTATGGTGTCTTGCTTTGTAGGAACTGCTAACCATGCAGTGTGAGGGAACTCTTTCCTTCTGTTCAGGATAAAAGGGTGGCCTAGATTATATATTAGCGTGGTGATCTAGGACACAGCAACGATGTTCACCACTCTGCTCCCTTATTGACTGTCTATGTGATGTTGGGTTTGTTTCCCTGTTGAAAAGCATGAGGTTATGGAGTGGTGTCATCTTTTGATAGCAAAGTGGTGTTGTGGGTCTAAGTTATACTTGTAGAAGAATATTATCTACTTTCTGTATATTAATATCTAGAAAGCTTGGCAGTGGGTTGAACAAAAGGTGCTCCAACAGTTCTGAAGGAAAAGTAACAAGAATGTTACTTTACTTTTTTTTTTCTTTTTTGTTTAGGACTTCTGATACTATAATTGTAATAAAATTACTGAGTTTCTGCTTATTGAGGGTCTCTTTCAGCATTTATAGAGAGGTCACCTGCTGAGCTTGATGCTGCCTAGTCTGGGTGGCTTCTGCTCTGGGAGCTGGTTTGCTGAAAGCTGGTTGTGTGCACTGCATTGTAGGATGCACTGGGGGCATATGTTCATACCTTTAGTGTATGATTCCCTAAGCACTGCTTCTTCACATTTGATAGATATTTCCTGGATGCCTACTATTACTTCACAGGCTGTGGTTCGGGTTCTCTGTACATAACATAAAGATTGGGTATGACACATACAGAACAGTATTATATAGTGCCTTTAGTCATTTATGCTCATAAACACTGTGAAAGGCCTCACAGATTCATAAGAAAATTGTATACTCCTTATGCACTTCTTCCATTAAGTGCACTGTAAGAGTGCAATGTAAGGACCAGGGCTATTCTTCTGAAATTATAGCCAGACTAAAAACCCAAACTTCTTAGCCTGAAAACTTCATTATAACTATTTGACCTCATTATTAATTGAAGGACAGTATTAAAAAGAAGAAAACAACCTGTATTATACTTGACAGAAGTAGGAGGGATGCATTCTGGCACATCCATGGATGTGTGTAGCCCAGTTGCTGAGCTTCTGGCTCAGCTTCTCTCCAGGAGAACTACAGAGCCACATGGTGTCTCTGGGTACTGGATTTTGTACTCGGACCTCTGTATTAACACTGATACAGAGGGGGAGCTCCCCATTGGATATAGATCTGAAGAGCCGCATGAGTGCAAGTCATTCCAGCAAGGGTCTGGTATAAATTACGGGCACTAAATTGGCTCCAGATAAGTCTATTTTGGACTGTGGAACATGGAGAACTTGTGTGGTGTACTAAAGCTGCCTATTTCTTGCTCAGATCTTGTCTTTTTGCAGGGAGCTGCCACTGCAGTCGTTGAAATACAGATCTAGATGCTGGCAGGTTATGTGTGGCAAAATCCTACTGTATCACACTTTGCACAAGGGTTGCTATTAGCCTCCTGGGCATATTGTTTAACAACTGGGATACATGCAGTGGGATCTAAGAGCTGCATCAGATACTTCATTTAGCTGTAGCAAGTTGTGTTTAAGGGGCTGCGTGCATCTTGATTTTAATGTATGCAGGCTGAGATTATGGAAGAGGTAGACATGGTATAGTTGTTTAAACCTCAAAATATGTTTTAAATAATTGATTTCCATGCATCTAAAGTAAAGATCAGTTATTCAAAACATATTTGCAAAAAAACCCCCAAACAAACCAGTATGACAAGATAAATACTTATAAATAATTTAAAACCTATTTTGAGGCTTTAAATGTTGCAGAATGTGTCTCAAACAGTGGTAAAACCTCAATAAATATGATTTAACAGTTCTTTGTATATTTGAAATGTCTGTTATTGAGTAGAAAGAGATCAGATTTAATAAAAAGTTTAACAATGGGGTAGGATGAACTAACAAAGTCAGCCTTTAAGCTTACACCTGTTTTGTGAAAGGCATGCACAATTATAAGTATATGAGAAGAAACTAGTGTTTAAGAATCCCTAATTATTGATCCAGTTCCAGGTGCAAATTGGTGCTTTATAATTTGGTAAAGATGTGTTGGAAGGCTTCAATCTGGACATTAGGAAGCTGAGAGGTGGTCAGACACTGGAACAGGCTTTATAGAGTTGATTGGTGTCCCAAGCCTGCCAGTAATAAGAAGCACAATGCTCTTAATATGTGTTGACTTTTGGTCAGACAGTTGGACTGGAGGATTGTGGTAGGTCCTTCCAACTGAACTTTGTGTATCAAGCTATAAATGTTTAGTGAGGTTCTCCAGACTGTTAAGAACAAGAAGTGCAAGGTGAACTTTAAAATGGATGGAGGTAGCTAGAGGAGAATTTATCTAAACCATTGGGGTTTTGACTGCTTAGTAATATGCCAATGATGTTTTGCACCTCTGCAGAAAGCGAAAGGGTGTATTTTCAGGGTCATATCAGGGTGTAAGAGGTAGGAAGAAATACTGTAAACATCCATCATCCATTAGAGTAAGGACTGGGCTACCTCCTAGGAGAAGGAATGAAGGCAAGACTTCTCCAGCTCTACCTTCCCAGAAGCTGTCCAGCTGGCTCCAGTTCATGTGATCACTTCTCTCTATCCCTGGTAGCAGTGCATGCCATGGTCCCATTGCCAGGGAGTTTTAGTTCTAATCTTTCCTACTGATACAAACAAAAGGTGAGATATAACTCTTGCTTTGTGATAAGAGGCAAGCTGGCTGCTCTTCCTTGGTCAGAGTTTCTGCTGACTTTACTTGGAACTAGGATAGCAGAGCATGAAGCAAAACAATGTTTAGATACTAAACAGTGAGCTTCAGTCTCAATTGTAATGTAATCAAGGTGCCTGCCTGTAATTTCCCTTCCCATAGTAAAATAGCTGCTATTTGAAATCCACTTCAGATACTGAAGTTCCCTTCCTATAGTAGAAGCAGTTCTGGCAAAAGTAAATATAGACATAGTTTTGCAGTCTATAGATTTTGAGCTGACTTTGACTGTATGCCTATTGTATGTTGTCATAATGCAGTTGGCTTCCTTGGAAATAATGGCTGATTGCAGTAAATTGAAGGCTTGTCTGCATGAAATATGACTAATAATTGAATTAGGGAGTGAATTAAACTACATTAGCTTCTTTTCATACATGTGAGGATACTCTTACTCTGAGTACCTTAATAAAGTTTGGGCTAATCCACATCCAAAGTTAATTAACATATTAATCTGTTCTATGCTAACTTTTTCTATGGCTAATAAGCTGAATCAATATTACTCCCAATACCTTTAAGCTCATAAGTCACCTGTCTTACTTCTTTCTTTCAATCATTCCCATTACATAGCAGTGTGATTATATACTCAGTGCTTCTGAAATATTCTCACCTTGGAATTCCTCAGTTAGAAGTTAAATGTTTCGGTTGTGCTCTCTCCCTATCTCTGGATGCCTATATAAGTGTGAAACTCTTCTACAGAGTCTCTACAGAGAAGAAGTTTTAGGTGGGCATACAATCATATACTATTTTGTGTGCCTTTATGAAAAGGGTAATGCAACACAGAATATTGTACATGGGTTCTTCCAGCTCTGAATTAGTCTCTTTTATCTGTCTCTGACCACAACAGATGTTGGCAGCCTTTCTATTCCATATCCTGAAGTCAGACTAAGAATATAAGTTCTGCTTAGAGAAGCTGTAAGGGAAAAATTTAACCCTTTCAGGAGGCTTTTTACTATTTTTTCTTTAATGCTCTTGGCTTACTTTAAAGGAAAAAAAGGTCAGCAAATGTCCAAATTGACATGTCTTTAGTGTGTCCTCAGTTTAAATTTCATAGATGTTCTCATTGGTCTCTGCATTTGCAATCAGCTTTCCTCTTACTGGGAATACAGACGGAGGTTAAAAAGACCACAATGAATGTTTCTAATGCAGTTTGCGAAGGAATTTGTGTGGAATGGCAGCAGTTCTGTGAAAGGCTTGTGAGTGTAACCTTCAGCATAGACACCAGGAACAGTACTGGCCATATGTATGGAAAATTACCCCATCTTGCCCTTCTTAAACAATCAGTTCATTCTGTTGCATTTATTATGGTATGAAATATTCTCTTAAAGGTTTGAAGAAGCCTATTTTTTCCCCCCATAGGCGGAATTAACAAGAGCTTTGTATACCTAGGTTCTCTTCAGGATAACCTTGGACTGTTTGCTTTCATCTTAAACATCAAACAAAAGCAAACAAAAATAAATCTATAATGTAAAATAATTACAAATGTACAGATATTCAATTCCTATGTTTTACTGAAAAAAAGCTCATCAGAAAGTCATAATAAAAAATTAAGCATTGTATATATACTGTAATAATTTGAGAAATGCCCCCACAGAGCCCTTGCAGCCTGTTCATTGCTGTTGTCTGAGATGACCAGCTTTTGAAAAAACCTTGACAATGGCAGATCCAAGCCAACATTCTTCTTGCTGTTCTCCTGCTGCACTCCTATCTCTATCAGAACCCTGCAGAGCCTGATGTCTAGCTAGTTACTGGTCTTCAAGGGAGAGGGCTTTAAGGATCTAATTTTCCTGACTGACATGGGCTGCAGAAGCATACACAGCTTGCTCATATCCTTTGTGGAGCTGGAAGCAGAGCAACCTTTTTTCTTTTCTCCTTTTTTTCCACCACGCAGAGATGCCATCACATATGTTCAGAGGCTGATGAGCTGAAAAGATCTGGGAGCCACATGTGACCAGCAGAACAAGCATCAGCTTAGAGTAAGGTTTCAGTGGGAGATGACTTTTGGGAAAGTTCCCACAGAAGTACCATTGTAGCATTTCTGCCCTTGCTGAGCCTGATTTCATTTATTCCAAGACTAGTTTACATGTCCCTGACACCACAAAAATACCTTAAATTGGGCATAAAGCACACTTGCAATCACATCAGGGTTCCCTGGCCTCACCAGAAGGGTGACAAAGGGCTGTTTGTGTCAAGGTGGGTCTGGCCCTCTGTGTTTATTCACACAGTAGCTTCTGCTGTGTCAGAGCACCTGCCTCACAGCCAGGAAAAGGAAGGGCTTGTTTTCATTAAGGTACATCAATGCTATCTGGTGGCTGCAGTGTACAGGGGTGCAGAGCGTGGGGAGGGAGGGTCACTGAAGCTTTTTTGGAATGCCAAAGCAGGAACACATTGTGTGGTGAGTGATACAGCTGGAAAGCTGATATTTTCAATAATACAACCCAACAGTCTATCCTCAAGGCTTAATCTCCCAAGTGTCGGAAGGGATCTCTGATCCCTCTTCTCCTGTGAGAACAGTAACAGAAGACCTCAGGAGGCTGGGATGACTGCACAAGCAGGCAGGTCTCCAGCCAGTTTGCTTGTCCAAGTGTGGGCATCACCTTCTCTGAGGGCAGACCTGCAGGTCCCCTGGCCCGAGTTTGCCTCCAGATTAGTCGCCCCTTCAGAGAATGGAGCAACAAAAGCAGACTGGATGAAATGTAAAGGAAAGGCCATATTTCCCTCAGGTTATAAGTTTTTGATATCTTTGATAAAGTTTTTTATTCAGCTTATAATGGAATTTGAGGGTAGACTGGATGGAATGAGAAAGTGGTGGTCAAGTTGGCAGAAACTCAGAAAGTGGTGTGCTGCTTATGGAAAGTGTTGGTTGTGGTTGTCTTGTTTGATGTAGGAGATGGTGCTCTGGAAATGTGAACCTACAGTTGCCACCTTCCAGCACCCTGCTAGATGCAGGCAGGAGGAGGCAAGAAGATAAGCAAGGGCACTCCTTGGTCCTTCCTTCTACTGCTAAGAGGACATAGTGAAGTCTAGTGTCAAGAGCTTCTGTCTCTGAGGGATCTCTCCTGAACCCTGGCTGAGGAAAAATATCAGATTCTGCAGATTACTCAACTGGTATCCAAATATTTTATATATGAAACTTGTGAGACTGTTAAAACAGAGTGGAGAGATTCTGGTCCCTGCCTCTCAATTTGTTCCTAGTTTATATTTGACATACAGTAACCACCAGCACTGCCTTTCTGGATTCCCAACTCCTGTACTGCCAGGGTACTATTAAGGGCGCTCTAGCCAACATATTCCTGTGTACATGATGAGTATTCATGCCCTCTAGAGAAGATGAAGGATTTGAGACAGAGTGAGTGCTCTGTCCACTGGTAAGTGGGAAATGCAATGGCCTTCTGCAGTTCTGTGCACCTGGTCCTTTTCACTTCCTGCTCTTCCAAGCACCTGAAAATGAGATGTGCCTGTTTAGATGGCTTACTTTCACTGTTGTGAGAAAAGAAATTAAAGTTTCAGAGGGGTTGCAGTCAAGATCCTCTCCTGTCCTCCCTGTTTTGTTGTCAACCTGAAAAAGCCTTTATTCCTGTAGTCCAGGTCCTGAGATAATGACAACATGTAAGGGACAGGTCCTGAAATATCATTTTGTGGTGAAGGCTTTGGAGCTTCTCTCAAGAGACTTTTCTTGCTGGAATTTCTCATGCTTAGTGTGTGATTTAAACAGCAAGATATCCCAAAATTGCTATAAAATAATGTTAACTTATTTTTTAACATGTCTGGCCTGTGTGTAAGTGTTGTCTAATAATTCATTGTTGGGGTGTTTCTTAGTTATTTGTGGTATTGTGGTCTTCCTCTTTGCAAGGTTGTTGGCCTTTTAAGTGGGATCCAACAACTTTACTCAAAAGGGTGGGATACTAGATTTGAAATTGTATTTAACCGGTTTGCCAGTGTTACTGAATATGAAGGGATAATATTTATAATATTTTCTATTCATCAAACTAACATGCACATGATTAATTGCATTATTTATTGATGGCTAAATATAAAGCTCTATCTTTATAAATATCTATTGCAATTCAGTAGTGAAATATTTTTACGCTATATGTAGTCTGTGCTCAATGCTCATTTTTCTATTTCATTAATACATACTTCATATTCATAAAATTCTAATATAGAGGAATTCTAATAATTATTCCTTTTATGCTCAATAAACATATAGTACCCATTGAAAAATATAGGGAAAAGATTGAATATGAGCCAAATGGCACAACTGAGAGCAATACAGGGACTTCCTGCTCGTACTGTGTGTTTGTGGGATGGTTTTCTTAAAATGATTCCTAAAAACATCCAAAGTCACTTCTACATTCCCAAGAATATGGAAAAACCCTATTGTACTCAACTTTGTTTATGTTGCTCTATGGGACAGACCTGCTAGAGATAGTTCTAAATAAGATGGTTTACAATCCAGGACTACAGAAGATGGGAAAGGTGTAAAGAAATAAATTAGGTGCTCAGAAAGTTCTCTTGTCTTTGTTAGTGCAGTCCTCTCAGTTGCCCAGTCCAGTGTTGACACAGTTCTTGCAAATTTATTTTTTTATCCTTGTACTAATTAGAGCCAGTCCATTTTTGTGAAGTAGGCTATGGTGTCAGGTAAACAGGCCATCAAGGATGCTCACCTCCTCTGGCTGTGAGTGAAGGTGTGTGAATATTCAGAGGTCTGTAAACCTGGAAAAAGAAAAGCTGACCCATCATCTGGCAGGTAGAGATTAAGATTTGAAAAGTACCCATCTAAAACATATTAAGTGCTTAAGGAAGTTCTGTAGTGTTGGAAGAATACAGGGCTCAGACTGCTGGATACTTGATTATCTTCCTGCAGGTTAGTTTTGGGGCTGAAGAGTTCTATTAATACTGGTGCATGTTCACGTGAGACATTGAGTTGTGTTGCAATCACGAGTTTGTTCTGCTGTCTTGCTCTTTTGAACCAAGCTTTCTTGTGAAACAGTCCCTTAGTTAAACTCTGTTACTAACCCATTAAGGCAATTAAACAGTTTCATGAACTGGCTACTATGATCCTTAAAATAAAAATCTGCACTAGTTGGGTCAGAACAGGCTTTTTTTAAAAAATAATGATACTTAGTGATGTGAGACTTTGAAATAGTGTTCCAATTTGACAGGATATTAATTTTTCCTTTCTGCACAATATTCCTTTCTTGCGCGCATATTTTTATTCTGTGATGTGACTAAATATAAAAGTGCATTTTGCCTCTAACGATCACTTGCAGACAAATGTAGCTTTTCTGATATTTGGCTTTCAAGCAGTGTTCAAGAATCAGGTCTACAGCATCCCTGAGACTTGCTATCTGTGAATTTCATTTACATTTTGCCACTTGAATCTGTAGACTGAAACTTCACTCTGCTGTGGTCATCTCTTCTTTCATCTCACATCTTGAATGTTGCTTCCATGTTGTTGAAAAAAAACGAGTTGGAAGAGAATAGTAACTGCTGTCTTCTACTTCATGCCATCTGATGTTTTGGCTACAGATGGTGGCTGACTAATGATGAACATCCTGTTCCCTTTTGCTGCAGGAAGTCCACAGAGGAGAGGTAGGGGCCCAAATGTAAGGGCAGCCTGCTGGGTTACCCACCAGGACTGTCTGACTCCCCACCCCTGAGAATCAGCAAGTAGCAGCACTGCGCTGAACTTCCAGAAACTAAGCATGACACAAGAGATTGCCACCTAACTCCCTATGCTTCATAGGCAATTGCAGTGGTGTGCACCTGTTTTGTTTTTTTAAGTGATTGCTGCTGTTTTATCATGTTGGCCATTTTAGCCCATGGTTTGAATTCTTTATGGATTTATTTGATAAAAAATATATACCCCTGGCAACCATATCTCTCCACAAATGTGATTCTTCTACTACACAAGTGTTAGTAAAAATTGAGTAGATCTTCAAAGCAACACAATTGTTCAGCTTGGAGAAGAAATCCCTGCACATTTCAATTCCCAGTACTATAGTGTCTTGCCTAGGTGGATAGAATAAAGAAATAAGGAGGCTCTGAAATGTTAAGCTCAGCTGCAGCAAACTCATTAGCTGAGAAGATACTACTTCTAGAGCTATACAGTGAGCATGAGCTATGCAGTCTTCCTTGTGGCAGGGAGGCTCTGAACTTCCCAAATAAATCCATAGTTTAATCCAGTTCTGCAGTATTTGCAAGGACCCTGAGCAGAATTTGATGTTGTCTGGGCTGGATATGCTGAACTACTCATTGCTCTTTCTACTTTAGGCAATTTGGAAATGTGTGTCCAGTTTCAGGAATACTGATCCCCAGAAATGATAGAGACTTAATACACAGGTCATGTCAGAAAAGACGTACAAGGATTATGTCCACCTTAGCATGAGGGAGTCACTAGTTAGTATTATTCAGTGTATAGGAAAAATTACTAAATTTGTAGACTAAGAAATTTCTCTGTTTTAATGCTCTGTGGATTCCAGTGTTTGGCATAGAAAAAGTCACGTGGTAAATTACACTTAGTTTTTTTCACTTGCTTTGCTTTTGCAATTACATTATTAAAGTTACTGAAACTTACCTGAAAATCTTCAGAAAAGAACCTAAGTATGTAGCTAAGAAATTGTATCTTATTTTCTTCTTTCTGCTACAAAATGCCTGATGTTAAAAAAAAAAGAAAAAAATTAGGGATAAACTAAAACTAATTTTAGGAAGCTATATGTCACAAGCAGGTAGATCTAAAAATAGGGTAAATCTACTATTAGTGATAGCTATTCTAAGCCTCACAAAGAACTTCTTAGGGCTTCAAGGAGCAAGATGATGGATGTTTAAGTAGTGTTATTTTTAGGCATTTTTCAAAATAAGTGGCTATTTTTCTTGCCATTTGGGCACTACAGAGCAGTATTAATGGTAACTAATGCAGTGTAGGTTTAGACAAAAAGTAGTCCTAGCAAGCAATTTTAAAAGCTCTCCAACATTATCTGATGTTGTAAATAAATAGGAATACAGGATCACATGACCTGATTCATTGGCATGAGTATGTGATAATAACTTTGCCTAGAAATAGGATATCATTTAAAATAACTTAAAGAAAACATTTTCCAGTGTCCATTCTCAAGTGTTCTGTGTGTACTGCATTTAAATATTTTGCTGGATATTGTGCAGTTTTTATGTGCTGTCTCTCTGCCAAAATCATCAAGTTAGACTTTTTACAAGTATCTAGTGGCTAGCAATCTTTCTGTTATATTAATTTTACTCAAGGTCACAGGGGAGGCATTGTTTCTATGTCTTGGGAAAAAGCTGTAAACCTTATAGTAGGGTGGCTTTATAAAGTATTTGCAGCTGTTGCTTTTTCTTCAACTCCCTTTTCTTTCTCTTGCTTTTTGACACTTTCTTCAAAAGGTTAGTGATTTCGAAAAACATCATAATTCTATAATATACCTAGTTTATGAGCTTAAATTTGGCAATCTTAACTTCAATTAAGTTCTTTCCCTCAAAGATGTGAAAAGAGGAAAAACAATTGAAAGAAATACCCTAGGCAAAAATTTGCAAATAAGATTGAGAAATAATGCCACTTTTGATTTAGAAGATACTATTATTAAAACAAGCAAACAGTGGACTAATTATCATTGTGGGGCAGCTATTCTGTGGGATTTGCAAAAATGAGGATAATGGTCCACACTCAGGGGAGCGAAGGGGAGTGGAGACAGTTTGTTCAGTTGTGAGTCAGGTGAATAATGATACTTCAGCATGTCTAATTGTCTGATGCTGCAGCATATATAAACTAGGGCAAGCTGTATATTATAAAAATTAAAAGCAATCCAAGGCTGTCAACTTTTTGAACAAGTCCTGCTTTACTGCAGAGGACTTGGCTTTTTTTTCAGTTGTGTTTTCTGCCCTGCTTACTGCTTGGCTCTAGCGGTATGGAAGTGGAGGTGTCAGTCAGTTATGAAAGATGTGGTTGCATCACTAAGGTATTGCTGTGAAAGACTTTGCTTATAATTTTGTCTTTGAGTTATCTCCAACAGTCCCTTGTCCTGCCTTCAGAGATTTAAGTTGGCAAGTGCTCAGTATGGCTCTAAGTCATGTCTTTGGATGTGAACTGAAAGTCTTCCTTGTGACCTTCCAAGTTGGCATGGAGAGTGCTGCACATGGGATGTGCTAAAGGGAACAGGAGTGGTGCTGGAGCAGGGAGACACTTTGCATCATCTGGCTTCAGGCATTGGAATTGTGATTAGGAGCTTAATTTCCCTGTAGCGAATGCAGAGACAGACTCCTCAGGAGAGATTCAGAGAACCTAGACTAGGAGCATATTGCTTTCAATTTATTTTTTTTTTAGTTTTGGAATTACAGCATCTGTAACATGCCTCCTAAAGATATTAAGACGTGAAAAACTCCTAAATGTTAAATTACAAAAGGTGATGGGACCTAGTGCTAAGGAGGGGGAAAATGGAAGCTAATAAAATGTAAAAGATCGCAAATAGCAAAGGAAAGTTAGCTTGGGAACTTCTGTTTTCCCTGTGCCACCATATCTGCCTTCCAAACTCACCAAGCTAGACCACAGAAACAGAAGGTGGCCAGCACTGTTCCTCAGTTTGTCTCCATGGATATTTATATCTATTAACCATCACTTTCTGCCTTTTCCTTCCTACATCCCTCAAATCTAACTTTTAATCTTAATTCTGTTCCAAGGTTTTGGTCGTGTTTAACTATCCTGTTAAAAATCTTAATTTAACCTGTATATTGTATTTGGCCATAAAAGCTGGCTAATAAAGAAGTGAAACTGAACTAATTTTTTCTGCAGTGGGGGGGGACTTGATGCTTGTGTCCCATCACATGTTTTCTTGGGCTGGTCAATCCTAGCTCTATTCAAAGCTTTTCCTGTGCTGTCAGCAGCTCACATGGGATGTTAGTGAGCTTCATGCATCTCAAGGACTGTAACAATTTTGGCTCCAGCCTTAGCAAACATTAATTTTTTTCCATGGTAACTGTGCAAAAATTAATTAGTTAACAGAGTACTTAATGTGAAAGGAAATGCCTCAGTATGGCATCTGCTTATGGCACAGAAATAAAAGAAGTGAGCAGGTGCTTTTTTGGCAGCATCACTTTAACTGGTGCTGAAGCATGGGAGCAGCAGTGCTGTCACATAGGCAGTATGTGAAATGGATGGTATGTTTTGCCATCCTCACGCAGGATGACAAAAGATCAGGCAAAGAGTTTCATCTCTCAAAACCCAAAGTTAAATTGTGATTTTGGATACCTTGGTAAAAACTAAGTAGCTGATGTCTGCATATCAGTGTAAAAACCAGTACCTTGAAGAGATAGGAACGTGGGCACTGTAGAGGGATTTGCAAGATACTTATGCTTGAGCAAAGATTAAACCCCTGCCTCTGCTCCCCTTGCAACAGAGATGAGCTTATCTGTAATTTTTATCTTTATAAGGTCGGGGTCTTTTTGGTTCTGTTTGGGACTGGAGGGGTGAATGGGAAAATGCTGAAACCTGTGAGAGGGCCTGAACCGAAGGGGTTGCCTGGCTCGAGTTGAAGGCTCACCAGACAGGGGTTATTAAGCCATCAAATTGGAGAGTGTTTATCAGAAGTAACCAGACTTCTAAACTTCTTGAAGTTGTCCAGTCAGGAGTTGAAGGTCACAGGTTAGATCCTTCATCAGGTCTCCCTGCAACAAGCTTTCAAAGGTGAGAGCCCTTACTTGGCAAATTGGCAGCATAAACATCTCCTTTCATATAATGCTGGCAAGTGTCTGCCTATGCAGATATGTATGTCTCCAATTATCAAAACTCCTTGCAGGGTTGGAGTAAAAAAGCCACAAAACCATCTTTAAGCACCCTCATACAAAATCATGAATCTCAGCGCACAAACTTTGGAGAGTTTGAAAACCTTACCCTGATTTGGATTTTTTCTATAACATATTTTTACTCTAGCCCAAGTTCAGTGTGCTCATGCCTTTTAGTAGTTATGCAAGAAAATACCCAGAGACAGATTTCTGTAATTAAAATCCTGATTACCGAGTAGATCAGCATGTGATGAGGCAAGAAATGGTGGCTAATATCTGATGTTATCTTGCTAAAAAGAGAGCCCTAAGCTTGAATCTGTTTAACGCTCATTTGGCTTCCCATATAGGAATGATAATGATCATCTTTTGACAAGCGCAGCTGTGATAATGGGTGAGAGCAGGAGCGTTGCTTGTTTTGGTTTGCACTGCTGAGCATGCCATTGAAAAGCAGAAAAAGGCATTTGTTTCAAACCTTACAAGGAGCACTTTCAGAGTTGAGCTTTGCCTTCTCATTTCTGTGGGACTGGGTGCTTGCAGAGCTGACTGAGATCCAGCATCACCACCTGGTAGCAGCATCTTCTCTATTACTGCTGAAAGATACCTGTAGCTGGCACTGGCTTCAGTACACATCTGTAAAAAAGGTCGTACTATGTGTTTGACTTCTGTAACAGGGGGCTGGATTTAATAACATAATCCCTCTGAGCACTAGATATCCTTGTATGTAGTCAGCCTTTCCCATGAATTGGAAGCTTGGCAAAGAGGATGACCAAAATTACTTTATTCCCTCTGAAATTTCAGTGCTTCTGAAAATCATATCCACAGAGAGTTGTAGTTAGACACTGACAAAGAATCTTTGCCTTTAATTAAATTGTAAGTATTTCTTGGTGGTGATTACAGTTATTTTAATTATTTCCTCTAAGTATGATACAACTGGCTCACACTAGAGCTTTTCAAAATACATCTCTCTACCTAGAATGACAAATAGTATGGTCTGATCAGTGAACTCATGTGATTTAGAGATGCTGTAGTTAACAGAGATTAGTGTTTCTATGATTTTAAAGATTTAGCTGTCATATTTCATTTACTTTTAAACTTCATTTTTCTTCTTTTTATCCTGAGGGTATTTCAGAAGGAGTTTCTTGTTAAATTTATCTTGGAGTTATGCAAACTGAGAAAAGAAAATTAAAGAATACCCGCAGTTTTCATGAGAGGTATGGAAATTATTCGAGCTTTATTGTGAAGAAAAAGAAAAGGCAAGAAAAGAAAAAAGATAAATAAATCTACAATTTAGATCAAGAGGGCATCCTAATTTAGAGACTGTCATGTAGACTGAAGAAATAATGCCAGGTGCTGTGGGGTGGTGGGTATGACTTGCCAGAGGTTCCTGTTGAGCAGTCTCCTGATCATGCTCACCTATTCCCTGTTGTCTTAACTTTGAAACTGTGCAAATCCCCTCTTGTCACACAAGAAAAGGGATATGCTCCTGCTCTTTGAACAAGATGACAGCATTGCTCAAATGAGAATCACATGTAGTGCCATATAATGGAGCGTGTGCTTCTGTATTGGGCTGCCTGGTTTGAGCTGCATGACAGCCCTTACTGTCTCTAGCTAGGGAGTGATTGAGGTGGGACCCAGAGAATACGTGTGAGTAGGATACATCTGACCACATGATGAGGAAGGTGTTTTACAGTAGATCCCACAAATATAAGGGCCAGTATCTATCAAAAAATTGTCCACCTTGAATGTAGTCTAGCCACTAAATTCAGTATCCATGCTAATGGAACATACGCACTTTTGTCTATTTCACCCCTTGTGAGAAATTTTACAGTGTAAATGTGCAAATGCAAGCTAGTCTTTCTTTGACTTAACTTTACAAGGAACAGCCTGCAAACAGCATCATTACCTGTTTTGTTTAGGCTTTTATAGATGGGACTGTCCCTAATTCACTGAACTCTGTATGTCTGTCTAGTTAACAAGAAGACAATGAAATGAGAAGTCCTTATCCTGGTAGGACAACCAGGTATACAAGAAATTTTCACAGAAGTCCCAGGTGGGACTACTGTTCTTCAGGCAAACAGCACCTAAAAATGCCAGCTCTGAAATGATCCTTCAGCTGCTTGAAAATGCCTCACTAGGGGTTCAAGGGTGGGTTCAAACAGAAACTAGATGTTACTTGCATTTGCTAGGGCTCCCTGAATTAGGCACACTAACCAGACAACTTCTGCTTGAGGGTATTACCAAATAAAAATAAGACAGTCATAGAATGGTTTGGGTTGGGAGGGACCTTAAATGTCAGCTGATTCCAAGCCCCTGCCATGGGCAGGGACACCTTCCACTAGACCAGTTTTTTTCAGGGGTACGACATCCACCCCTTTGCTGGGCAACCTGTTCCAGTGTCTCACTACTCTCACAGTAAAGAATTTCTTCCTAATACCTAATCTAAACCAGCCCTATGTCATTTGTCCTTATCCAATCACTACATGCCCTTGTAAAAAGTTCCTCTCCAGCTACCTTGTAGGCATGCATTCAGATACTGGAAAACTGCTGCAAGGTCTTCCCAGAACCTTCTCTTCTCCAGGCTGAACAACCCCAACTCTCTCAGCCAGTCTGCATAGCAGAGCAGCCCTCTGATCCTCTTCATGGCCTCCTCTGGACTTGCTCCAACAGGTCTGCATCCTTCTTGTGCTGGAAGCCCCAAGTTGCATGCAGTACTCCTAGGGGTGTCTCATAAGAGTGGAGGGTCAGAATCACTGCCCTCAACCTGTTGGTCATGCTGCTTTGCTGGGTCATCCTTGGACCCCTGAGTCATTCTCTTCAGGGCTGCTCTGGATCCATTCTCTGTTCAGCCTGTGTTTACTGGAGCTGCTCTGACCCAGGTGCAGGACCTTGGCACTTGGCCTTGTTGAACTTCATGAAGTTTGCATGGACCTACCTCTCAAACCTATTAAGGTCCCTCTGGACACCATCCTGTGCCTCCACTGTGTTGACTGTACCACCCAGCCTGGTGTCACTGGCAAACTGTCTGAGAGTGCACTAAAATCCTGCTGTCAATGTTGCAGACAAAGATATTAAACAGAGCTGGTTCCAATACTGACCCCTGATGGACAAGGCTCATCACTACTCTCCACTTGGACATTGAGCTGTTGACCACATCTGCTTTACAGCTAATTCCTTATCTACTGGATGGCCCACCTCTCAAATCCATATCCCTGCAGTTTAGTGACAAGGATATCATGTGGGACAGTTGCAAAATTTTAACATCTATTTAATACCAAACATAGTAATTCCAGCAATATGAGGAACCTGAGCTTTCTAAAGCCTTTGACAGGTAATGGAAATACTACAAGGTGCCATGAAAAGTGGTAGATGGAGTATAGTTTCCCACATAGGGAAGGGAGCAGTTTCTTCTTCTTCAGAGAAAAAACTTAGTTGTTGTTAAAGTGTCCTATTTCAGTTTGTATTAGCTGCTGTAATGTCCTATGAAGTACTGATACCGTATTATGTCACCTCTGAGGACTGGTCACCAGTATTAATTCCTATAATTTTTTTCCTCAGTATCTGAAATCAGTCATTTTTAAGGTGCTCTGCTGGGTGACAATTGCTATAACTCCTTTTTTTGTTTCAAAATTAGTGTATCTGTCTTTTCTTCCTGATATTTTCATCCTTCCCAAGTGCTTTTTCAAAGTGCTTCTCAGACATTGTCTAATTGTCTTCATGTCATAATCCCCCAAACCACTTATTTAGGAAAATGTTATCTCAGCCTGTAACCTTGCCTGTAAAATAACCAAACAGAAATCCAATATTACTTCCCACTTATGCAAAGCTTGTTTCTTATTAGACAATTACAAAAATACATGTATTACGCTAATAATTTTAGCTATTCATGTTGACTTTGAAAATTTTTGCTTCGTGTCTTTCAAAGACTAGCTGACACCCTTCTTCTATCCCTCCTTCAACTCCAATCAACTTGGTTTTTCTTTTTTCCTTTTTATTTTTTATAGCTTTTTTTTTTCCTTGCAAACTTAACTGGCTCTGCCTTCTCATTTAGTTTCTTCCTCCTCCTCTATTTCCAATACAGATTATTCTTTGTCCTTGGAGCTTTGAATGGTCCCATGTGAACACTCATCAGTTGTTACTGCTGCTTTGCTGACATGAGTTGTTGCAGTGTGCAGAACAGGAGAGTCAGCAATGCTTGGACCTTGATTATGAGAAGACCATCCCCCTGCTACTTAAAACCTCCCTTACAAACACTGGAGGGGAGGGGAAACACATGGTGGAGCTGATATATTAATACACATACAATAACACCACTTGCCTGCAGGAGTAAAAACCCTGAATACCTAACTTGAGAACAAAATAAATTTTAAAATCTAGGTCATATGCTAATAGAGATCCCAGTGTAACCTGTGTAGCATCACCAAGCAAAACATAACAGTGGATTGTGCCTTGTTTTTCTTGCTTGCTCTTTTTGCCACTTTCTGTGCATATACAACTACATTCTACCAGACTCAATAGCCACATTAAAGAAAATTTTTTTAAAACTAATGATCAATAACAAAAGATTTTGCATTATTCTTAGGGTGGGGGCTGTCAATACTCCTTCACTACTGATGAGCAAAGGAGGAAAAAAAGGAAGGATTTCTCCCATGATCACATTACCTGGTGGGCTGTCCTGTTTGTCTTGTTCTCTGCAGTAGCTGTGCCCCTGATGTTCTGGCAAGGGGGACTGAAGAACTTGGACTTAATAGCCAGAAGCAGGTTGTGTTTTATGGCTGCTTTCCATGTGATGTGAGCTGGCCTAAAGCATGTGCACAGTATGACTTGATTTCTATACATAGAGCAAACTCAGTGCTTTCCAGCAAAGTTGGATGTTGTTTTTCCTGCCCTTCACAGTCTGACTGTTAGTTGACTATTCAGCTCCAATGGGATGGTTTTTCTACTGCTGTTGAAGCCTTATCTTTATCACGTGGTTCAGAACTTTGCAAAGTTCAGGACATTTCAATGAAGGCTGTGACAGATTTAGAGCTGCACAGTAAGAACTTCTGAATATCATACGCTGACTTGGGTTATTGGGCTGTTTACTGCATACTGATATTGTTTAATTCAGTACAGGGGGATGGAGGAAAAATGGGTGATAGAAAAAGATGCAATAAGGGGCAAGGCCAAAAGAAGAAAGAGGCAGAGCTCCTCAAGAACAAGAAAGCAAATGCAAAGCTGACATTTGGAGAGAAAAAATTAAAACCAAAATAATCCCCAACAAACCAGCATCTTAAGACAGAGGGATGGCTGGCTGTATGAAACTCTAGAGAACTTATCTGGGAAAAGACTGTTTATCAGTGCCTGAGAAACTGAGTTTACTTATGTTAGTGTCTACAGGAAGCAAGCATGTAGGCATATAGAGAGCAATGACCTCTCACCTGTGAAGATGGGTGAACTGTGTAGTGTGCATTAAAACAGGAATTCAGTGATGTCAGTTAGTATTGTAGGAGGGTTTTTTTGTCTTGTCTGGTTGTTTAAAAAATTTGGAAAAGAATTTTTCTTCTAAGACAATTTTAAAACATTACCATTCAGATTTTGTATCAAAAAGCTTAAGAAAATATAAGTCAAGATATTGTTTCAGGCCGGTAAATTTACTTTTTTCTGTCTTCGCTTTTCACTTCAGTAATAAAAATAAGAGCAAAGTCTCTTGGATTTTCTAGTAAACAATCAGTAAATCTGTCAATACACATGTTATAGTTGGCTCAGTACTTTAAAACTTGCCTCCTCAAAAAGCTACCACAGATTTTATTTTATGATGACTGTTAGACTGATCACTGTCTCTAGGTTTGACTTTGATGGAAGACCTGGGAGCTGGACTTGGTAAATGAGAGCAGAGGTTTTGAGAACTTTCACCCAGTACAGCAAGTGCCTCAGAATAATGTGTGTTCCCCATGCTGGCAGCACTGGGCTGCAAGCCACTTGACTACCTGATATCCTGAGAGCTGCGGCTGCTTCTGTGCATGTAAAAGTAGGTTTTCTTGGTAGACCTGTAACAGCCTACCTTGATCTCCATGTGTTTGGATCTAGAGTAGTTTGGTGTTACTGCTAGCACATCACAGCTGGCAAAGCAGGCACAGCTGTGCTGGTGTAGGCATTGCTGAAAGCAGCAGAGTGGAGAAATACTGTCCTGAGAAGAAACAAGCAAGTTCCTTGGAGACTGAGCAGAAAAGAGGTAGAGCTTCCCCCAGTTATAACATAGTTTATGTTAAATTTTGTGATTCAAGGGCTAAGGACTGATAGCTGTTCTGTTGGGCTGTCTCTGGTAAAGATGAGCACATGGCTCCTGGCATGAAGAATATGGAGCATAATGCGAGCTCTGGTATTTCCTTTTTGCTACTGCGAAAAGCAATTGCTGCACTTATTTGTGAAAGCTCACTGGGTAAGGTGGTGGCGTGAGGTGTTGAGAAATGGCTTAGAGGTTGTGCGCTCAAATGGACATCCTACTGAACAAGGATGAACACTGCCCATTTAATTGTCTACTCAATTATGGTGGCGCCAGTTTGTCCTATGTTTGTAACAGTGTGCCAGCATTTTTACAGTAAACCTTCATTATCTAAACTTTATATTTGTCCATAAAATCTTGCTCTAGGCAGGTATGTGATATACAAGGAGGAAGGAAAAATGTCAATGCCCATTACAAGTTAAGTTATAAGTGGGCATCATGATTTTGAAGCAAATATTGTAGCTTGGCCCTATATGAGACTGAAAATAAAGGGATGCCTGCTATGGAGAGTACCTTGGATCCTTGTTCTCCTGACTGAGTGGAAAGCTGATGACCGGGCAGTGAGGTTGTGTGATGTTCATACTGGCTGTCCTGCACAGAATGCCTGCTGGCCATAGTACTCTGTATGGTTTTGTCTGTTAGCCTTCAGATGAAGTGTTGTTACCATATCTGCTGTGATACAGCCCTCTGACAAAGTAATTTCATGTCTCTACTGTGCTTCCTTCCATACCCTCAACTCCTGCATGAAATAACAAGACTTTTTCCATTCCCTTTACCTTATGTCTTTTCCCTCTGCTTTTTTTTTTCAGTGTAGGCAAAACAAGTATTTTTATGATGTCTCTCAGCATCACAAGAACCCACAAAGAATTCAACAAACCAGTATTACCAATTTCACACAGCTGTGTATTTCTCTGGAGTCCTGTGCTCTCTTTCTTAGAGGTACAGGTTTGTGCTCTCTCAAGAGGAAAAATTAATTCTGAGCAAGATGGTCTTTCCCTGGTTGGCATCTTTCCCTGCTTGACTTTCCTCTGCACCTGACTCAGCTGTCCAGGTGCTTGTGTAGTTGCCTAAACCCAGCTTTTACTGGCTCATACCTGTTGAAGGGCCTGCTTGTTTACTGCGCTCTGGTGACATGGAGAAATACTCCCATTTATTTGGATAAATATAGCCCAAAAGTGATTTAATGACTTGCTTAAAGGAGAGCAGCATAGAAGGTAAATGACTGTCACTAGAAAGGCAAATTTCTTTCTCTTTTGCGTAACTTTGTTTTTAAAGAAAAATTTGGGCAATATATTTTTTAAAAGCACTAAATGTTTTATGACACTGCCATATCAGACCTGAGTTCATAATCTCACTAGTTGTGTTTCCAGACTTTTACTCGGAGTTTAAAAGTGAGTTGTCTGTTTTCCTCGCTCATTTCTTACATTTTTTTCAGGTGTTCACTTTTGTGCGAGTCCTATCTTTAAATGTCTGCCCCCCTGATACAATGGTGTCTTTGGTTCATCTTTCCCATGCTGAGGTAACTGCAGGGACTTTTTATTATTAAGTAATGGGAATTAGCAAGACAAATGTAAACATTTGTTCAAAGAGATTGTACTAGGAGACCTTAATTAGAGGGCATGAAGCCATTAAAGAGTAAAGCCTGCTGGCCTGGGGCTGGTGGGGAACACTGGCCTGTGCAGTTATAAGCCCAGCCAGTTTCTCTGCTCTTTGCCATTTTATTTGTTTTTACAGAGAAACAGTTGGAATATTCTGGTGGTTTTTTTTTTCACAGTTCTGGCTCAGTCATTCTTTTTTGCCATCATACTCAATTGATTACTTTATACAATGTTTGTTTTTCGCAATGTCTTAGTCATATATCTACATGCTTTTTTCTGGCACCTAGTCTGGCTGGCATTGAGGATGCAGGGATGCAAATTTTGTGAACATTCTTGCATTTCTTTGTTAAAATTCATGCATGAATAAATAAATAAAGCTAAATAAAGCATGATCTGCAAAAGCCATGAAAGTTTTTAATTGTACAGGAACAGCACTGAACCTCAGTGTCTGGTGACTTCTCTATTTTAAAACTTATTCTACTTAACATTCTTCAACATGTATCTTTCAAGCCTTTTTGTTGCTTTCAAACAGCGTGACCAAAGTGAGATGAAGTCAGTAATATTTTTTTCAGGTTAAAAAAAACCCTACAAACAACAAAACCCCCAAAACAACATTAAAAATGCCCCCAACAATCCCTCAAGAACCTAAATAAATTCCAAATGAAATGCAGGGAAAATATTTGATGTTGGTATAATATAAATCTTCTTTTTACAAATGTTCCTTTTGTGGTTGAAAAGGATATATATATCTATCTATATTGGGCCTAGCTGATCTAGAGTTAGTTGTCTTTGTAGAAGCTTGTGTGGGGCTATGTTTTGCATCTGTGACTGAAACAGTGTTGATAATCCAGGGATGTTTGTTACTGCTGAGCAGTGCTTATACAGAGTCAAGGTCCTCTCTGCTCCTCATCCCACCAGTGAGGAGGCTCAGGGTGCCCAAGGAGTTGGGAGGGGACACAGTGCAGCTGACACCAACTGATCCAAGGGACAACCCATGCCATATATCATCATGGTTAGCAATTAAAAGCTGGGGAAAGGAGACAGTGGGGACACTTGGAGTGATGGTGTTCATCTTCCAAGTAACTGGTAGGTTTAACAGAGCCCTTCTTGTCTGGAGATGGCTGAACACCTGCCTGCTGATGGGAAGTAGTGAGTGAATTCCTTATTTTGCTTTGCTTGTGTGTGTAGCCTTTGCTCTACCTATTTAAACTGTATTTATCTCAACCCATAGTTTTCATGCTTACCCTTCTGATTGTCTCCCCATCCCACTTGGGGAGTGTGGGGGTGAGCAAGTGGCTGTACAGGGCTCACCTACCAGCCAGGGATAACCCACAACAGGACAGATGCATGTCAAGGGAGAAGTAGATGCTGGGTACTTGACAATCTTACAAATACAAATGATCAGTAGAGGGCATGTGGTCTGAGACTATGAAGTCAGATTTCACATCTTACTTTGCATTTTGCAAGGCAGCTTCTTTGGGATTGCTGGAGAATGCGTAGAAGCTGAAACAGGAGCACGACAAAAGGGAAAAAGGGTGAGAGTCCAGCTGAGAACAGGTTGTAGAGCAAATGTCTATGGAGCCAAAGGACTGTCTGTCTGAGTTGTTGGGGTGTTCTTCAAAGAGGTCAGCATGACTGTGCTTAGTCTTGTCCCTGCCAAGTGAAAAAATGCAGCACTGCAAATGAGTGTCCTTCTCTCCTATAATGCCAGTAATCCGCAGGGCCTTTGGGTGTGGCCTTGTTCTTTGAAAGCCATGTGTTGTTTTGGTTTAGGAATTCTACTCCCCAATTCAGTGCCCTAACCTTTCTTTAGGATCTGGTCAATGAAGCTGTTGGCCTGATCCACAAAACTGAGTGTCTGCTATGCACTTGCAAGTGTAAGGCTGGTGCTGGATAAAGAGGACTGCCTGGTTAGCAATGTTACTTATAGTGCTAAGTGGATGTAGTCCCAGGGGAACTGTTTCTAAAACACATAGTGGAATGAATTATAGCATGACTGAAAGGAATGAATTGGTAAAACCTACTTTGATGGCAAAATGACTTCAAATGCATGCCTTCTTCCTACTCCAAAAGGCTGTAGCACATCTGGAGCATAGGCTACAATTTGCACCCAGGCCCTGCAGGTTCACTTGTCCACCTTGTCATGTGCTGTGTGTAGTCTTTGCAAAGTTCCATTTCAGGTGTCCTCACAGTATTGTGTGTTAGAGATTCATAAGGAAAATCCAGCAAGTGCTGCTTGATATTTTCAAGTGACAGGCAGATAGCTATTAGCATTAATCCTCTTTCTGTATTCTCCAAAGAGCTCTTTGACAAGGGTGTGTGCAGGACAGGAAGCACGTAACAGGATTCTGCTCCCACTCAAATCCCTGCATTAAAAATGAAGGAAATAGAGACCCTTTCCATCATCATTCCCAGCACTGGTGCAGACAGCCTGCCTTGGAAGGCAATCTCTCCACGGGGTTATGCGATGGGGGACGTACTCCGGCATCTGCCTAGAAAGGCCACTCAGTAGTTGTGTAGTTTTAGAGAGGAACAGGCACTGAAAGTTCTGTTTAAGGCACTAGCCTGCATTCAAGAGCCCCTGGGACAGCACTAAGATGAGGTCTGCATGGGGTTGCATGGGCTTTGTGATCCTCAGCACTCCTTTTTCTCTTCTTCCCTTGCCTGTGTGTGATGGATGGGCTGCAGTGTGAGGTATCTCTAAAAGAAGGGAGATCCCCACTCAGTCAGCTGTGCACCTTTAAGTCCCACAGGGTCTACCCTGAGCTGTCAGCAACCTGAGGAATAGGGGAAGGGTCATCTCAGCTTGAGAGGGTCTGCACCTGTGTCCTCAGGGCAGTATGGATCAATAGTATTTCTAGGGAACTAAACAGGTTCTCCAGATTTTTCTAAGTGGGACTGGCAGTGAGGCTGTGCCTAGGAAATGAGGGACAGAAAGCATTCCTGTAAGAAAGGCAGGCGGCCAGCTGGTGGGACCATGCTTGACCATCAAAGTGTTGCTCTTGCCAGGCTGTCTGGGTGCTGCACCTCATGACTATGGGAAGGGTTACTTACTGCTTAAATACAGCACCTCAAAACCTGGCATGTAGAGTGAGAATTTGCCTTGTTCTATCTTTCGTTGTACTGAACTTCAATTTGTATTGAAGAAGCATAGTGACTTCATGTATTTACTTTAAAATATATTGCTTATAATATTTAATAATCAATAGAGAGAAAAGGGAAGAAGTTGGCCTATTGGGTTGTTTGTGGTGAAAATAACTACTGTGTTACACATGTATAGCTAAGTGTCCTGTGGACATGAGAAGTTGGAGGAATCTGGTAGTTCAGCTGATGTCAGTGAAGTTAGATTACAAACAAATTCAGAATTTGTCTCACAATGGCCTTCTTTGGATCCACACTTCCTTGATCCATAGTTGTATCTGATTTACAGTTAGTCAGTGACTCCATAATTCCAGACTTTTCTGGCAAAACCCATCAGCCTTCCCCATGAAGATCTAAGCTTTTCTTTGGGAAGGAAATAATTTAGTTAATTTGCTGAATAAGTATGTGGTAGAGTTTTGTGGCTAAGCCTAAGGGAGAAGATTAAAATCAGAAAACACATTTGAACATCAGCTGGCTGTATGAAATACAAGACAATGAAAGTCAAGACAATGACAACAGCAATTTGATAGCTTATTTAAAAATCTTCAGCATTTTGCTACAAAATTGCATAGTGGTCAAGGTTTTGAAATGCCTGTGTAGATGATGAGGTACTATAGCATGTCCTGTATGAAGACAATATAGCAAAAATGGCAACTGGAATACACTAATTTGTAGAAAGTCTGAGGATGCTCTTCCCTCCTTTGCTATGGATCAGTCTAGTTATTGCCACACGTGAACACTTAATCTTACATATACATTACCTCAAGTCTGCACTCAATGTTTGCATTAAAGGATCACTTTTAAACAAATTCTGGCATTAGCTTGCCTTTCCAAAATATGGATTGTCTGTTTCTGACTGCCCCAGTGGCATGATCTCTGTCTCAGGGCACTTTAAGCTGTTGACCATAGCTTGAGGTTTCAGAAATGGAAATTTGACTGCAAAAATTTCACCAGACCACATAGCTGACTTGAGCAGCTAGCTGGTTTTACCATCTCTTGTGGGAAGTCCCAGTCTGAGAAAGAAGATGAGAAGGGACAAGTATTCAGGTTCTCCAGGGGGAAGGAGTATTGTGGTACCACCCGACTCCTTACAGTGCACAGTTTAAAAAAAAAAAAAAAATCCTGAAAAAACCAACAATACCAAAACCTCGTCTGAATGGAAGTAGCTAATTACATTGTTACTTTGCATCCAATAAGTGGTTCTGACCATGAAGTGATCATCAGCATGGGAACAACACTGAAGTTTAAAGATCAAACAGGCAGGTCCCAGGAGCATGAATATACATCATCTTTAGCATTACCCTGCCTTTGGAGTTTGCTTCACCAATAGTGGTAAGGTCTTATTACTGCAGGTGGACACAATCATTTCAGTTTTACCATGTTCATATTTCGTGGACCCTTCTGTGAAATATCCCAATGACAGCATTCAAGGATGCTACAAAAACCAAAAGCAACTTGTTCTGGTGGTCTAGGAAAAATAGCCCTTCTAAGGAGAGAAATGAACTTCCTCTGGTTATAAAATTAAAAAGGTAAATGAAATAGAGCTTTGAAGGGCTCCAACAACAGAGTCTTCTGTATTTGGCCTGACTGAGGACAGGTGACTCTAACATTATGGAGGCATTCTTGAAGTTATCTGGTAGCATAAGGTTTGGATTAGCAATGTTTAGGCTTGTTAAAACAGGAATTGAGGTTGTGACCAAGACTTTTCTTGAAATTGTTAGTAGTAACAATGCCTCTGTATATATGGGATCTGTTTAAAGGAGCAGGATGAAAGGGGTGGGGGGGGGAAATCAGTTGCTTGCCCCTCTTAATACTTTCAGGTGTATCTCAAATTCATCATAAAAAATTCACAGGCAAAACAAAAACTAGCTAGAAGACCTCCTTCTAGAGTGTTTCATTTAGGGATCTGAAAACTACTTTTCCTGTATCTTGTACTGGTATCTCTGTGCTAAAAGCAAGGCAAGCTCTTAGGTTAGCTCAAGGCAAGTTCATAGGTAATGTGACCACCTCTCTGTTGCCTTCCTGAAAATTCAAGGATCATGGCATCACACTTTATAATGAAACCTTTCTTAGGTCTTTTACAGAATTCTGTAACTCCAGAAAAGGCAATAAGAAATTTTAAACGCAGGACTTGAGATACAATACATTATACCACAATGTTATTTTATTCTACCCTGTGGTCATAGACCTGGCAGATGTTTCATCTGCCTGCAGTGGAGAAGCTGAGACAAGACAGTCATGCTGTTCCTCTCTGGATCACAGTATGGGGACAAACCCCACTGTTCCTCACTCTGGCTCCATTGCATTTGCCACCGAACTAAAGGCTCTGCTGTGCTTAACTTGGCAATGCTTACAGTTAACTGCTATGAATCTCTTTGGGTTTTTATCTTGGTTCTTATGGTACTTATTGTGGTTTACACTATCAAGATTCAGAGTGTGTGTGAGTGGCATTTTGTAACTGAAAAGTGTGTTCTATTTCCATTTCCATTTTGTTCATAGCCCTTGAATTAAGTCACCATGGAAAAATGCCAAATAATACACCCTTTTTTTGGCAAGTAAATGTTAAAAAACTTGATGCCTCAAGCATATTACATGCTTTGCAGGAAATTCCCAGCCTCTTACAACAAAGAGACAGCCAAGCTCTGTATTAGCTCTTCAGAGCAAATAAAAATTGCAGTTACTTGCAAAAGTTATGGAGCTGAATGTCAGAACTCGCCTCTTTGAACATCATATACGTGCACCCCTTCCTAGGGGCCTGGTATCTGAAATGTGTTCTGTGGCCACTGTTTGTTTTCAGGGGTGTTGTTATATGAACAAAATATCCATGACAATTTCAAAATGCTAAGAAAAATAACCTGTGCTTTTGTATTTGTCAGTCATTTGACTGGAGACCCCAGGCAAAGAGCATGTACTATTGCGTATTTCATTAGTAATAAGAGACCTTTTTATATTGGAGTATTTGAATGTGTTTGGGGTGAGCTTACATCTCACAGCAAGGAGTTTAGGAGTTGGACACCCTATTATACAAAGATGATTTGATTTGTATCTATACAGCACGTGCTGATAAACCTAACTACATTTTGATAAAAAAACAATGGTTTAGGTGGGATCAGACTGTGCAAAGCAGAACTGCCCTAGACAAAGGCCTGAGTCTAGAAGACACATTATTAATAAAGTCGCTTGTGCTCTAGCAGAAGGATGCAGATTATGCAATCCATGCTCTCCTTTCATTACATCAGCTGTCACTGCTTGTCTTTGGCATGTCACCAAAAAGTCACAGAAAACTGGGCTCATTCTGACCCTGTGCAGTATACAGCAAGGACTGAGCAGTTTGCACATGTCCAACTCTACAAGGCAAAGTCAGGGGAATTTGGCATTGCTTATCTCAGTTCTCTTCCCCAGATTTCCTGGTCTGAAGGGTGGGACTGTCTCCAGGGAGACACAACACCTTTGTGGTGTACCAGGACTGACCTCTTTTGCTTAGGCTTCAAACAAAATTAAACTCCACATCTGAGCAACTTTTNATAGAAATTCAGAGCCAAATCTGCACTTTGCAATTCAGTACCCTAGGACAGCTTAAAACAATGGTCGTACATGTGCTGTGACTCACACTTGGAGTGTGGGTGGACTGAAGAGAGAAAATGAGGGCAGGACTCCTAACCTCATCCTTACATTTCATTCACAGATAGCATAATTCTGTTCAGAAGCTCAGTTAAGCTGATACAAAAGGATCGGTGAGCTTTGATTCATGCCACAACTGCAGACCAGCACTGCATACTGTCTTGGACCAGTGAGGAACATTCCTGAATATCACCTTTGTTTCATGCCAAGGAAAAATCTTGGATAAACCTGATCAAAGAGAAAACCTATTGCACACATCCACAAGCCTGTCCGAAAATTAACTTCTGTAATTTCTTCTATTGTTATTTTGCCTTCTTGAGCTCCTAGAGCAAGTTTTCCTTGCATTATGGATAAAACAGGTGTCTGGATACCTCAGAATATATTTTTTTCCCCAGTCAAATGTTTTGCTCAAGATGGAATTACCTCATTTTTCTCTTCCTGTTCATCTGAACCTTATTTCATGTGGCTGGAAACTGAGGTACCACATGGTGATGTGGGAGTGTGTGTAACTTCCTCCTTAGGATCTCAATGCTTTTATTGTATACACATTCATAGCTTCAGTTTGCGTTTTCCCTGCCACACTTCTTTGAAGACACTAGTAAAATTTGGACTCTTAGTACTTTTTATAATGTAATAATATAATTTTATCAGAAAAATGTGGATGTCCTATAGAACCCTAATTATGTAAAGGAAGGTAACTGTGAAAGGGGTGCCAAGTTCACTGCTTGAATATTAGTAGCTTTAATGACAGAGTTCATGGTGGCAATCCTTTGCGGGAGTCCTCCACCACTTAGACACAAAGATTCCCCAATCTGACAAGACAAATCTATATTTGACTTCAGCAGAACCAGCATTTGAAGTTTTAGTTTCATAAAGAAGTTGGGAACTGAGTTACTGATATGTATCCATGTGATCAGAGACTTAAATTTATCACTTATAAACTTAATTGTGTAATGTACAAAAAATGCTCAGGAAGGCTCTGAAAAACTTTCCTCATCCCTTGCCTTTTTTCTCACTGTGGATACATCACCTGTGGATTACTGCCTTTCAGTTGTCTATCTAAGAATGCCTAAAAGTTTGAGACTTCTTAAAGTCTGGAAGGTACTTTATGGCTCCAGAGTCAGATTTTGCTGTTACTCAATATTTGTGTATGTGGTTTACATGGCCTCTGGCCCCAAAATCTTGACCTCCACAGTACGAGGTACTTAGGGGGATAACAGCAAGTGAGGAAGTGGAGGAAGAATCTGCTAGACTGTTTGGCAAGTACCATTACACAGCAAGTCAAAAACATCTTACATTTTTAAAAGTAGGGCAGTGATTAGGCTGCTAATATGTGGAACAGCGTTGTGGATTATAGAGCTATAGGAAACAGTCTTAAGGAAAGGGTTGCATGAAGCCTGTGGGAGCAGATCCATAATAATCAGACTGTGTGCTGCAGAAATAAATATCCTGTTTGACTAGAACGCCTAAGTTTTTTTCTGTACTGAAATGGGCAGTGCGTTGCTCAGGACCATTTGAGTCTAAAACGAACACGTGGAGCACCCAATGTTTTGGATTTTCTCTTCTAGTCGCTTTTGAATTCAACCATTAGCTAAATAAAAAGAGCATTAGCTCATACTCAGAAAAACTGTTTCTGTGGGTGGAAAAAAAATGATGATTTTATTCTATATCTTTATTTTTTTTGTGTGTGTTTCCATTACTACTTTGGGTTTCTGAAAAATCTTCTGATTCTTTTTTTTTTTTTAAAGACTTTTCTTTTCCCCCAAGCCCTTTGCTTCTTTTTCCCCCTACGGCAGCTCTGACTTTCTGTAGCAATTCTAAGCATTTGTTCTCCCATGCTTTTGGACTGATGTCCTTGAGAGGTCCAACCCCTCTAAATGTTGGTTTGTTTTTTTTTCTTGAGGAAACTGACAGTTTTATGTTCCTCACTCAGTTAGAATATCAAGAATTAATCTGCACTGTGCTTACACTCTTAGTTGCAACGCAAGATGTCTTTTAAACACACACATAGTGTTCAATTTTAATGTTTTATGGCTATCTGTATTAGATAAAATATGTATCTTGATAAAATAGAAACACATACATAAAAAGCATACATGTTTTTATTTTTTCAAGTATTTATCATGCCTTGTAATCTCGCACGCTTGCAAAGTATCAGTCTTCAGCCACGGAAAGAACCTAGATATTTTTAAATTAAAAAAATTACCTTTTTAATCTGAAAATATTGTGCATGTAGAAATAAACCAAAATAATTAGCATTTAAAAATACTGTTCTAGCCTGGGATTGACAGTGTCCTGGCTAAATTACACTTATAAGCAGATCCAAAGAGATTTCCTAAAGCACTGAGCATTTTAATTCTCTTACAGATGACTGAGTTAACTCTTTCTCTGCTATTGACCCTTATTAGTTCTGACATCTTTTAATGTCTCTTACTCCAGAATGCTTAGATGTAGCATGACCTATGATATTCCCAAGAGTCTAACCTCCTAACAGGGGCGTAATGATCCACAAGTTAAATGGGAATTCAGGATAGCTTATCTACCTTGTTCTCACATCTAGCCAAGGCTTTGATTTGTAACAGGAAATTCTGCTGGAGGAAGGAACATCTTACCTAACAGTCATGTAAAAATTCAGCATGTGAGAAACTTCCTACTTTATTTTGATGACAAAAGCGAAGTTTCTTGCTGACTTGCAATAGCAGCTTTCTGTTACCCCAAAGTAAGTATCAGCATAATACTGTGGAATAATTTTCTGGTTCAGGCAAGTTGGCTTCCCATTATTTACTGGATGATATCGCTATTCTTATTCACTGTTAAATCCAATTTGGGCTTCTGGGCTGAGGGTGCCAATTTTGACTAATCTGACACATTCATTTTACTGTATTGCAAAACACACAAAAAAAGTATGCCCCTGGCCACCCTAGTAGTGCTGGACTCCACCAGAGATCCTGCAGACCCAGACAGGCTCTCCTGTGGGATGTAGCCCAGGGGAGGGGAAGGGAAAGGAGGGTAGAGGGAAATGAAGGCAGCCTCGAAGCAACTTCATGTCCTCTGTTTTCCTGCTGCTTCTGCCACTCTCCTGGGGAATGTGGTGCTTTGTGTCCCAGTGAGATGGCCTAGAGTAGTCTTGAAGAGCTATGTGCTATGGGACCTTGTTTCTGCCCCTCCAACCTCTGGTATGTTTTCGTGCTGGGGCTTCATAGAAGCTTGCACAAGACAGCCTGTGGCTGTGCTATGCAGTGCTCACTCAAGGGAATCGGCAGTAACAAACATTGCAATTGTTTGCCTTACTTATGGGAAGAACTCAGTCATTTATAATTAGTGGCAAAATTTACAGAAAGCGATTGAAAATTGTGCCCTCTGATGTAGATTTTTGTGGACACCATGCTGTTTGCTAGGGGCATGGAGCCAGCTAGCTTTGCTGCATCTCTGCCTGTGCTGGTAGGTGTGTGGATGACAGTGTGAGCATGTCTCGCTCTCATAACAAACCCTCGTTTTTTTGGAGTGTGCATTAAATTGCCAAGGGCCAGTGAAATGTCATGGACTGCCTGTGTGCCTCTGTCTGTGAGGCCAGCAGGCTCTGTGATGGACTGCAGGACAGAGCATTGGCCCACCACAACTCTATGGCTGCCCCTCACCTGGGTTTTGTTTTGATAGAAAGTGGGAGGTGTCAGATGGATGCCGTGTACCTGAGGCTCATCAGCATCCAAGGGAAAATGGGCATCTGAAGTTGGGTAGTGCTCTTAGGATCCCCTGAGCGTACAGTCAGACCCACTGGGACCAGTGTTTGACCAACTTCATTATACCACCCTCGGCAGAGCCTTGTAAATGTGGGAAGGAACCACTCACTGATTAGGGAGCATGAAATACGAGCACAGCTGGGGGTTTTTCTCTTCCTACTGCTTTTGCTTGGAGCCAAAGCAACATTGTCCTAACTTGTAATTTATGGCTGTTCTTTATAGCAATAGAAGAAAAAAAAACTGGAAAGAAGCTTTCTGGCACCATTTGCTGAAGTACTCTTTCTCTTAACACAGTCAAATGATTCATAATTAGAAAGAATAGTGTACTTTACTCACTCAGTTCTGGTTATACAGAAACTCATTAAGCACCATGCATCCAAGTGCACTGTTTTATGTAAACAAGACCTCTCAGAGAGATATAGATGTCTGATAAAGATGAAAAGGAAAACAGACTAATACCAGGCCCCATTAATAATGGCCATGTCATGTTCTTAGAAAACAAGTCATCTGCTGTGCAATTATTGTACATTTCACAGCAGGATGGGGGCAAGGTAAAGGACAGAGATGTACATGGAATTGCCTGTTATAGATTTTTAGATCTAAATGATTTAGTTGCAGCTAGGTTTTAGACTTTCTTATTTTCATTCTTGATGAAATGGGACAGTCTCTGTTGTAAACACTTGGAAGGACGACTGGTAATTTGTGAATGTTCTTTACCGAGACCTTCAGGATGAAGTTGTATCTCACACTGAACTCATCTAACCTCCCGCAAATGAAGCTGACATTTGTCTTATGTCTAGGTAAGGTTCAGGTTATTGATGCATTTAGCTGCAGTCTTTAGACTAATTGGATGGTTCAAGTTTAAAACTGTTTCTCTGGCAGTGTCCCCTGATGGTGCTGTGTGGATAGTTCGAACTCTGAAGCAGTTTAACTTTTTCCGCTAAGAAGCACAGGCTTTGACTACATCAGCATCACAGCACTGCCGTGTTCTCTGCCGTTTTGAAGGAGACAACTGTTCCAAGATAAAATCAAATTTTTCTCTGCACCCTTCAGGTTTTCTTTGCATGTGCTGTGATTCTTTCTGGAATTCTCAGAAACCAGAACAAGTGCATAAGAAAAATGCAAGTGAAAATGGCATGGAGAGGGTCTCAACCCAGTTTTATGGAATTGAGAGAATGAAGTTTTCCCTAGGTAATGAGTCCTTTGGTTTGCTTAGATATTGAAAAGAGAAGTCAAGCCCCCAGGCTCCACAACCTGTGGAAGATCACCAAACTTGCATAACTTGAAGTAGCCATGTCTCAAGACTGTAAACACCTGTATGCTATTTAGCCATGTGTACATAGTTTAATATATAAAAATAGTTATATTACAAATATATGCATGCACAGTACACTGTTTTCTAGTTAAAAGTAGGGTTTGTGAAGATACAATATGTGACTTCCACAATATAATTTTCTCCATTCCGGAGTAAGCAGAATTTAACTTAAAATGTCATTAACAGCAGTTTGCATTATCCACATTAAGCAACGTAAAGGTCAGACCACTTCCACTGAGACTACATAAACATGCCAGAAGTATAATAACTTGCATTTTAACTGAGATGATATAAAAGCACAGTTTACATAAATATTTGTACTAGTGTACTTAATTGAACTGAGCCATCTTAACTTTTTCCATTGATAATCACATAAACTCAGTAAACTGTAGGCTGTAGGCACTTATGCCTTTCACTGACGACAGTTCTCCTTAGTAGCATAATAGGCCTGATTACCACCAGGGCTGAAGTAAATGGTTCAGCCTCTTTGAATCTCTTTACAACAAAACTATGCAAGATGTTTTCTGAATAAACTGCTAGTTTCTTGTCTGTTCCTTTTTCTACACACTGAGTGCCTGTGACTGATGCTGTGTTCATGATCAAGAGTTCTCAGAGGTCAGACTTTATGTATGTGATCACAACTTGTATTCTTCAAAATCATAATGAAACCTCATTAGGGCAATAGGGCTGTTAAAATGAAGGCATACTGAATAAGAACATTACTGATAGATTTTGGTCTTTTACTGTAAACTACCTGTTCTTCCAAGTCATTTGGTGAATTTAGCTGAGCTTTTATCCCCTTCCTTATTGTTGTTCAGCTGTTTTTCTGTCTGTTAAATTTTTGATGGCATCTGTAGAAGTGTCCACAGTGCTCTTGCCTACAGAAATATTTTCTGTTGGGGGTACTTACCATTCTTCTTCCATCTCTGTGGTCAGAGGTTAATGGTCACAGATGTGACAAAAGACTCAATAAAACTGAAAAAGTATCTGCTTATTCCCTGGAGACAGGAGGATCGAAACTCCCCAAAGACTGAGTTTCAAGGAGTCCATTTTCCATTTGTGTCTCAGAACAGGTACTTAAGAACTGCCCTCTAATCCAATTGTGGATGGGAATCATAGCATGAGGCTTACCTGTATCCTACGTATTTTCTGCTATTGAAGATGCATAAGTAATAGATTTTGAGCTGTTATACAAATGCTTCAATAAAAAACACAGTATTTCTCCAGTGGTGCCTCTGAAGGACACTCAAGGAGAGAGTTGAGCTACTGCTGGGGTGTTAACATGAATGGGTTGAACAAAGATAAGATCAAATTTGCTTGATAGACTGGTGCTAAATGATTAGTGAACAGTTTTGCAATACTAAAAATGAATCCCTTGGTTTGTACTTGTTCATCTTGTGTGTAAAACTGTGTATTTGCTAGCTGCTGCCAGATGTCAAATGACATTCCTCCTGTCACTCCCAAGAATTTTGACTCAACAAAGATATGCACCAGGTGAGCACAGTGAAAAAGAGTAAGCAACTTTCCTCTCCCATAGAACCACTTACCCAATTTCTCAGGTGGCTGAGAGCCATCAGACCTGTGTCTTGGAGAGCCAGGGAAGGGGAACCAGCTGGTGCAGTTCACTAGATGATGGTGATTGTGGCCTCTTACTGCAAAAGCAGGAATGGAGGACATAAAAACTGCTTACCAGAGAAACCTGGCAATACTGGCCTGTGCTGTCCTTGCTAATTCACCTGCCTCTACAGATGCCATTTTAGACTGGCACAGGGAGTTACATGATTGCTGAGCTTTGTTTCTGGACATATGATTCATCCTCAGCCAGAGAGTGCATTGGAGCTGTCTGCAAACCATACATACTCAAAAGGCAGAGCCTGACACTCCTTGCACTAATCTGCGTTTTATGAGACCACGTAATAGAGAGAGTCCACTTTGATGGAGGCAAATCAAACCGGTTCTGAGTGTGTTTGAAAATCCTTCTTAGTCCCTGGTGTACTCACTTTTCATGGCTCCAAAACGTAGCTGACACAGAGACGCTTCCATGTGTTTCTTCTTCCCACACAACCCCCTGCCCGCCNGATTATTGATGATACACAGGTTCTGGCCTAAGCTTGATGAGTTGGATCTTGAGGATTTGGCTTGCTTATTAAGTATCTAAGTCATGTGTTTTGTACTTTTTGGGAAATCTACCAAACAATGAGGCAAAACAACGTATTACAGATTGTTGGTTACTGACTTTTCAATGCAATGCTATTATGGAACATAATAGTAACATCATAAATTTCTCCTGTTAAATAATTCATAGTCAGGTTGGTTACTGTAAAAGTTGTGAAGTTAAGTAACCAACTCCTGGTCAGATTGAAACTGAGAACCTCAAAAGTTCTTTGGTGTTTTGGTTTTGTTAATTGTTTGCAAAGATTGAGGTGGCTTGGAGCAACCAAAGTGCCAGTGTTTTCTAATGGAAAAATTGAGGTGGACTATGTGCCTTTCATAAGTATCTCCAGAGGATTTACTTCAATCACAAATCAAATGTAACTAAAAGTAAAAAATGCTGCATGCCCATAAGATCCAGCCACAATGGAGTTAACAATGAACTGGTTCTATGCTAAACTGTTACATCTCAAACCAGCAGCAGAATTCAAAACCACTTCTACAATGGGAAACAATGTAGCTGCCTGAATAGGATTTTTCCTCTCTTCATGGTTGGAGTGTGGTATATGTTTCGAAAGACAAGGGCTCTACTTTTGCGAAACAAATTGTCTTTTTTTTTTAATGCAAGTTTGAAGGCCAGAAAAATCAATGAAGGAAGAAAAGCAAACAGGTCATGCAGTAGCAGCAGAATGGCCATACATACTGGAAGGCACTTTGCCACCAGTGCATTTCTGCTGCTCTGGTTTGTGCTGTTTTTATAGTAGCCCTAGTCCCCTGCCCCAAGCCCTCTCCTCTCAGTTCTGTTGAATGATGTCTTGTGAAACAACTGACTTTACTGTCCAGTGCATTGAAATCCAAAGACTGCTGCATGTTTGACAGATATGTTGCTGCTAATCTTACAGATTTAAAAGTGAAAATGTGAAAGCAGAGGATAATTGGTCAATTTGTAGCCTGGAGGTGGTACTTTTTTGAGTTACATGCAGATTATGCTTTTCTATACCAGTGCAAAAATCCCAACAAATGATCTAAAAGAACAGCCAGCACTGGGGTGAGGACGTGTGTGTGTGGTGTGCCTGGTAGGGTTTTCTACCCGCTCTTGCAAAGCACAGGCCTTAATGAGTTCCAGGGGGACAGTGGCTTGTCAATCACAATATACTTTTCAAGTAATAGTCATCTCTGCCCCATCACAGAACCACAAGGCATGAAATAATTAGAAAGCCCAGAGTAACTGCTCTGTTTTACAAGAGCAAAATCCTTGTGTGGATCATTTACATAAACTTGTCACTTCCCATTACAGTTCTAATGCAAGCTGGGTAATAATCATGGGACCAAGAGAGGGGAGGTCAAGGTATGATGCTCCTCCATGTTTGAAGCGCAAGGTACGCATGTGCCCAGCTTTCCATCCCCCACTGAATTAATGTAAAGTATCTTTTATTTTCCATTAAATAAGAACTATTCAGGCTGCTATGGTAGCAGACCATGTGCAGCCTTCTCTTCTTAAGAGAGAAAAAAGGCTTTTGCGTCAAGCCATTGTTAGGGGAGAATTCACTTTGAGGAGCATTTCAAAGCTGATCCGATTGGGGAAGGAATAATGTTAAATATTTGGTATGAAATATTTATAAGATGCACACACGAACATCTGACAAAGTAGCCTGGAAAATGCACATTCTTGTCTTTGACAATTTTAGCTCTTTCTCTCTGAGGGAGAGGGTGGAGAAAAGGTGTGTGCATAGGGAGAATTGTGTATGCGTGTAAATGCATCTAAACACATGCATGCACACCCACACTCACAGCGGCAGACACACTCACGTAGGAACGCCTGAATGGGTTGATGGGATTTAAGGCAATCTGCATCTGAATACTGCTCTCCAAAGATGGTGGCAATAAAGGCTTGCTGAAGTCCATTTTAATCATTGTGCGGGAGGAAGCTCTGCACTAATGCCTATCACGAGGGGCATCCGTAGAGTGATGGAGGTGATGGCTGCTGCTGTTGCTGTTTTCCAGCAACCATTTTGTTGGGTTCTTCACAACTGTAGTCAGGCATGTTTTTGTCACAGGAAAGCAAGACTGCTTTTTGCATGGATTGACTTTCCCCACATGCATCCCTGCATGGCTGTTTCATTTCACTTTCATTTTAAAAAAACAAGTATAATTAAACATGAACAAAGAGCAGGTTTACTTGGAGGCAGCCCGAATTGTTGGGGTTTTTTATATTTTCATCTCTTTCAGATAAAACAAGGCAAAATATTTTTTTTTTTCCCAAGGGTCTGGAAAGGTTTCAGAAAAATGAGTTATCACCTCATTCTCAGTCCTTATGACAAGGGATAAAGAGAGAATGTAATGGCTCACTCCTTATGGCAGTCACAGCGAAATGCACAGGGGTGGCATATATTAAATAACCAAGATAAAGGAAACCATGTGATCTACTCTCCTTGTAAGGGGATCTAATAGCTCTTTTAGAAACCTTATTTCCTTTTCCATCCCCGTCCCCCCCCTCCCTGCCCCATCTCTTCTTTGCCTGTCCCACTCATATCAGCTGTAGGATGTTGTTCTCTGATGTAAATACCTGTTTGGTTTAGGCTATAAACATACTGGAGCAAGACCTTTCTGTCTGTAAAGACCCTTTTTTACATATACAGTGCTATACATGTATTAATAGCAGCGGTCTTGAGGAACTAAAAGGCCACATGTTTCTCTTTCTATGGGGTGAGGATTCACTCTCCCTTTAAAATTTGCTAGATCAAATGCCCCAGGCAGGCTCCATGCATTGTACAACATGTTTTAATGTGAGCTGGCGGCTCAATAGCAAGGCAGCATCGTTTGCCCTCATCTGCCAGCTTTTGTCTTTGAGTGGAAGTGTGGGGCCTGGTGAGAGGTAGGATATGAACTGTGTCCAGACTCTGTTCCTTATCTCTGTGATCACCAAGAGGGAGGGCATTGTCAATGGATTTAAATCAGCTTTTTCTCCCCTTGTGCGCAACAAAAGTCTAAATCCCTTTTCAGGCCAGATTGCTCCATTTCGCTGCATGGGCTAGGCAGATTGGAAACATGTTTGTCACTCAGCTTTTCTCCCAACCTAATCAGTAGACACTGGGGTGGTGGGATTTTGGTGCTCAGTGTATCACCCTTTAATCTATGGAGTTGGCCTTTAAAAGCTGCTGATGCTGTTGCTGCTATGTGTGAGCTGCTGCTGTCTTTCATTTCTGAAGACAGATATAAAAATAATGTTAACCACGAGCATAAGCAGAGGGTTTAGCAGGGATTTGAATCTAAAATGTGATACTTAACACTGACCAACTTGATTTGGTTCAGCAGAGTTGAACCCCTTATTCTGTTATAATAAAGTGTGTTGTATATGGAGATGATAGCAGTGGGATTTACTGCATCTGTTTCAGTTCTGCTGCTGAATGGGCCTAAATGCAAATAACCATAGGCCACAGAAAGCTATGGTTGGAAAAAGGTGGCTTGGCAGATTTATCTTCAGGTTTCAAAGGTCTCTCTGATAACCCCACAAGCTCACTGGTGTCTTTACATTGCTGAGGTCCATTGCATTCAGTCTTCATCTGTGCCTAATACCACAGTCCTGAAGGGACAAATTGTCACAACAAGCATGTGTAAAGAAGCAGATCAGCTCTTGTGAGTTGGCAGAGGTCAGCAGGACGTGAAGAGGGGAGTTATGCGATAGGTATGATGAAGGATGTTAAAAGCACTAAAAGAATGTAGCCTCTTCAGGGTAGAGGTTGCAGCTGTTTGCACACAAAAAAGCCTGTGTCTTGCTTGCACACGCACATGTACCTGTTGTGTTAAGCACAGTCTGAATCAGATACTGACTGAGGTCCCTAGAAAAATACAAGGGCATTCCTTACAGAAAAGATGTAATTCATTGACTAGGTATGTAATAACATTTTTATTTTTCTTCCACTAAAATGCCCTGCATGAACTACCTCACATCCTCCTGAGCCACATCTGTACTGTTCTGTGGCATTGAAAGGTACTGGAAATGTGCAGTATTGCATCTACCAGACCCATATAATATCCTATATGGTCCATGAGAAGTTGGGATATGGAAGGAATGTGGAACTGGGCACTTAAGAAGAAAGGATGGTTCAAAAATTCACCCCAGATGTTCGAACTTAACACTTTGCTGTGAGGACAAGCTGGCTGGGTGAAATCAGTTTTTCAGGAACCCATTTTAATAGATGGGGAGGAAGGCTTGGTGGTGCTCCTGTCAGTCTGGCATTGGGGCTATTACATCCCTGCCTGGAGCTACAACCATCCTGAAAGGACAGGAAACTTTTTCATTTTTTCCTCCTTTTTCATCAGTTAAAATACAGAAGAGTTTTGGACACAAGTTCCATTTTCAACAAACTCGAGTTCCTTCTTTTTACTGGCTGTGAGCTACAGTTATTTTAAGTGCTGCGTAACTCCATTTAGTTTTGGTTACCCAAGAACAGCAAGAAAAATACCAGATTTCTTTCAAAAACCATCCTTTGTTTTTGGGAAAGAACACAAATTTTTCCAGTCTTTCCAGATTCACTCTACTCCTAGAAGAGGAGGACTATAAAACTGGCTATAAAAAGGGAAATTTTCCCAGATATTTCACTTGGATTTCACTTGGTACTGATCATCCATGCACTTATTCCTGCTTAGTTTAACTGAGAATATTCTCAGCAACTTTCAATATCCAAGTCCAAAATTTCTAATGAGATTGTCCTAGTTACGGTGGCCAGGACCAGTTTATCACTCTGTGGGTATATTCTACAACCCCCTATGTCACTTCTAGTGGATTGTTAATACTGGATTGTTTGCAGCAGCTGCCCAGGGCACACCTGACGCCTCAGGCTACAAGCTGGGTTTAAAGAACCCTGTGAGACAGGGGAGTGTTTCTGTCTTCATACTAGTGACTCAGCTATGATAACTTCCCTCTGGAGAGGCATCAGCACCTTCACATCCAGCCTGAGTGGTCATGTCTGCTAATGGGCTGTCAAAGATTCAAAAAATATCCCACAACTCAGAGTTAAATCACCCATTGTGAAACTTGTCCCACTGGGGTATGTACTGGGCATTCCCACCTGAACCCAAGAATATATAATCTTGGGGTTTTGGGACTTCTGGTACCACTCGTGGGATCCAGAGGAGGACGAGAACGTCAACAGGATTGCCACTCAACAACACTGTGACCATAATTCTCTCCAACAGTTGTCTTTTCCTTTTACTTTGCACTCAGGAGGACCATGTGGTGCTCAGCACACGGGCCAATGAGCACCATTCCGTTTGTGCTCTGGGGTGCTGGGTTATACATCTGTTTTCATGCATTGCAACCAGTTTTTTTCTGTATCATTGAATTGATTGTAGTCTTTTTAGTAAATTGTAACTCTTGCTTGTAATCTCTCTTGAGCTGGGTTCATTTCTTACCTTTAAACCAGCACAGAGATGGACAATGTCAATATTTACAATAAGAGCCTGTGGCATCATTATGAATTAGTAATGACCTTTTTGAAGATGTCATTCCTGTGGGTGAATCTAGAAATGGGAGCTGAATGACTCAATTATTCTAAAGGTCTTTTCCAACCTAGAAGATCGTATTACTTTGATTTCTTTTTGGATAGGTCTGTAGCAGAGAACAAGAGACAAGATCCTAGGTAGGGTCTCAACAACAGATGAGAGGCCATGATGAAGATGCTAAGAATGAGGGGGGAAAAATGTGGAGGGATGACCCATATCTTGATGATCCTTGTGGATCCTTTCCAACTGAAAATATTCTGTGACTCTTGAAGAAATAAACTTTCATGCTGGACACAGTTATAATTAATGGTACAAGTCGAGTTGGCTGGTGGGACAGGTTTTTAACCCAGTTCCCTGGGTTATGTGCAGGCAATCAGTATGAGGATTGTACTAGAGTGAGAACCCGATTCTAGCAGAGGGAAGCAGGTAGAGCAGGTAGTCTCTTAGCTGATCTCTCACTTTTAAAGCAAACTGCATACATGCACATGTATATACATATTTATAGCAAATTTAATTAAACAAAATTCCTTACAAGTTGAGACGACATGAGACAAGATTCTGCTTTTTTTTTTTTTCCCCACCCTTCAATTCCCATGTTCAAACAGAAGTCCCTAAGAAAGGATGACTTGGATATTCCACCCAGGAAAGTGTTAGCTTTTCGAGCAGATTGTTTACAGAAGGTTTTAGTTAAATAATCTCATTGATTAACAAAGATTTGGACTATGCCTATGTGAATCACCAATATTACCACTTGGGTTGGCAACTAAATGTGAAAAAATAAAGAAATTCAGCTTAATTGAACTGAAACTTTTAGCAAAATTTAGCTTCAGCAGAGTAAATTTTTTTTTTCCAACTGGGATGTGAGTTAATTCAAGACAAAATACTCGGTGTCAAATGTAACATTCCATTTTATGGCCCTTTTAAAGAAAGAAAATGACAAAGTAGATGCAATTCCTTTCATCCAAGAACTCATTGATTAGGGCCCATAATTTGTTTGTGGGAGGCCAAGGTTATGTTCCTTCCTCACCTTAAGGAGTTTTGAATTGGTATCAGATAGTAGCATATTATTTAGATGGACGAGGGAGAAGTTTTTAATTCCTCTTATTGCTCTACTTTTATTCAGAAAATACCTGACATATTTTGGAGGCCATAGAGAGAATAATTCTGGGGCTTAGTGCACTCACTTGGGAGAAATGAGATCTGTGCTCCAGGCTGCTTTCCACCAACTACTTTATTCAGTGTGTTAAAGTCTTGTGGAGCAGGGACTGATTTTTTTTCTGCTTCCCCATGACTCATGTAATCATTTAGTGATGAAGTTGGTTTGTGCTCTGAGTCCTGAAGAGGATTTTATTCTATGTAAAATACACAGATTGAGTAGTAGAGACTCTGACTGTCAGAGCCCAGACAGGCAGCCTGTCAGGTAGGTTAATACCTGGTGGACACTGGCTCATATGCTGTCTAGGCAAAGGAGAGATGGGACCCAGCTCAGCCTAGTGCCTAAGTGACAGCTCTACAGCTACTCTGGAAGAACTTACAAATTTAGCAACAACTTTTTTATCTATCTTTTCTTTTCTGCAGAAAAAGCTAAAAATATTTGCCTCAGGTTAAAAATAGCTATGGGAAGATAAACCACAGTTAGTTGAAAAAACCTTTTGCACGGTTCCTTTTTTGGCATCTAAGTCACAACTTGAAAAAAATAATAGCTAATAGTTATCTTGATTGCTCGGTTGGTTGCATGTTTAAGAAGGGAAAACTGAACTTCAGTATGACCACACCCTTCTTGTCAGATCAGATAGTATATGAAAAAAACATTGGGACTATAAAATGAATATAGAAGACAAAAGGTAAATGAGCTTTCAAATTACAGGAAGATGTTTTTATTTTTCTTGTTTCCTGTGTTTGGGGCTGAATCTTGGGGGACAGCTACAAGAGTTGGTGCAAATGGCATGATAATAACAATGGAAACATTTTTAATCAAACTGAAAGATCTCATAGATAGTACCAATGGATTTGTGACAATTTCTTTCCATCTGAAGAGAAGGGGGACTAAATACCCATAATGTGGGAAGGACAACCCTGTGCAGTCAAAAGGATTACCTAGATGAAAAGGACTTTCTCACAACTTAAAACTGTTTTTTATTCCTTTTCTTGCTTTCTTACTCTCCCTGAATGAAAAACATTGAAAGTCAGATCAATTTTATAATTTTCCCCCTGCTTTTGCACTTTAAGACTTCCTTCTTTGCTCATATTAATGCTTACCCTATTTCTTTCAAAGCATAGGTCCCTTCCAGAGTCACTGCCATCAAAAGATTCCTTAACTGAGAATGATGCCAAAATAAACTGCTTGAGGTCTCACCTCCCAAGACTCTCAGGAATCCCAGCAGAGACTGATGAGTTAGATTTGGCACCTATCTTGTATTTTAAATATATTATTTTTCCCCTCTAGGTCATGGATATTTAGACAGATGTGCTCAGAGATTTGTGAAAATTAAGGGAATGACAAGGTTAGGTTTGTGATATTTAAGTGACCGAAAAACCCAGTCATGGCTGCAGCAAGTGAGCAAGCCATCAGGGCCCAGCTGTTCTAGGTTGTGGTGGGTTTTTACTGTTTCTCTTAGTAACAGACTCCATTCAACCGAGATGTTAAGACCCTTTTTGCCTGAATTCTTGCGGGTGGCATTCCTTTACAACAACTCATTGTACCTTTGTATTGTCTGAGATGCTAGAACATTTGCTTAGGCGTCCTGAGAGACTGCATTGGGAGTCTGACACCACCTGTGAAAATCCCATTTGTAATGGCTTCGCCTCTATGCTTCTGTTGGAAGCAAAGCCCTCTTCCTAAGCAGAGGTGTGATTCTCACTGCTGTGGCTTTAGGAGAAGGAAAGCCTTTTAATCCAAGTGTTACACCTGAATGACTGTTATCCCTGCAGGAAAAAAAAAAAAAAACAGCCTCTAATGGGACCAACAAATAACTCATGAGTCTGTCTGCTGAGGAGCAGTAAGAAAAGCATGTCACCTTGTCTTGTTTGGTTTGGCAGAGCCAGAGTACTCATAAGAGGCGAAGCTGCTATGACTTGCCTTCCCTGGTCCCAGAGCCATGCAGCCTCTGCTGCCAAAAGCACTCTTCAGTCACAGCAGTGTAGCAGGTAAATGTCTGCCAAATGACAAAACACAAACCTCCTAAGGAGCAGCTGAGGATTGGGTGGGGATTCCAAATAGAGACAAATCTATGTCCCTCAGGAGATCTGGTGCAAACCGATCAGTATAAGAAGTATTTTGCTGCTAATTAAGTTTTGATCCTTTGGCTTCACTTAAAACAGTTTGAGAGTATATCAAGTTTGAGAGCAGGTGCTGACTGGCTTGAAAGCACTGGTCCATCAAATCAGGTAAGGGTTTTATATTCAGAAACTCCCCTAGAAGGGAGACTGTAACTTATGAAGTGATAGATATACCCAAATCCTTTCAAGTATAATGCATTATTGACAGAGTTATAATACTTCTGACTTTTACTCCCCCCAAATACTTGCAAAATTCCCCTCTGCTCTGAAAGAACCTCCTCTGTCTCATGTTCTGTCCTCTTCATTTGTCTGCATGGAATGAATGCCAAAGGAGATATGCAGCCAGGTGCAGCTTGGAAATCCCAGGAGCAGTTTCTTCTGGTCTTCCTGCCTTGATTTGGAATCCAAATTCAAACAGGAAAATCTGATTTTAGAGGAGATGTCATGTCCATTCAATTGTTCTAAAAACTTTCAAAGGTTAAGAACAGAAGAAGGTTGGACACATAGTACATCTTCTCCCCAGGTGCCGGAATATTTAGAGGAATAGTCACCTTCTATTAGTAGCTCTTAGGTTTTCTTGACTGACCAGAACGAAGAAAGGCCCAAGAAAATGCAACTGAAAAATAATTAGCTGTGAATGCAGGGAGGAACTGACATAGAGAGGTCATAAAAAATTTGGGTTATGTTTTTCTGTATCTGGAAAACTTCTTAATGATCTCTGTGCTACAGAAAACAACAAAGCAGATTAGAATAGATGAAAGCTGTACCATGCTTCCCCACTGATACAGCTGCCTGAGGACAGAATACAGAGTGGCACATACTTATAGCATTTTTGCAGGTCACCCTGCAGCTCCAGTTGTTCCAAACCATAAGTTCCTTAGAATCATGGTCAAAAACGACATCTTTTTCTTACAATTTACTCTCTGAAATTTGTCTCTAATGGTCACTTTAAAGAAGACAAAATCTTTTTTGTGTTGTAGTACTGCATTTCTGGGGCCTACCTCATCAGTTGAAGGAAAGGGAAATATAAAAGACAAAAAATACTTACAAGTACAATAATCACTTCTATTATCCCTCATTGCATGGGTAGTGAACTGGAAGGAAACAAGCCCTCGCGAAAATTTCTGGTATGCTATCAAGTTTCTGCTGTTCACGTGATGCATCAGAACCTACTAATGTGTACTATTTGGTGATCAATAGTGGTAGATGGATTTTCTTCATTGTGTTAAGGTTTTAAGTTGGGTCTTCCTGCAAGTGTTGTAGTAGTGGTCCAGTTACCAGCTTGTTTCCAGCCTTGTGGAATTCGGCAGGCAGCTGACAGTTGAAAACATCTTTGAAAAGAAAAACAAAAGTGGCAAAGGAATGTTTTCTCCAATAACTCGCCTTGTCCTGAGAAATCTTTACATGGCTTTCTCTCTCTTACTGTTGTGCAGTGCCCTTCTGTGGCTCGAGGTGTGTGGTGCTCTCAACACTTAGAAAAGTTTTTCACACTCAATCTCCTGAACAGTTAATGCAAGGCTAGTGAGACAGCTGTTATCTAAATTAACAGCATTATTTGGATGTAACTGGAGGCAAAATTTCACCCTGCAACAGATAAACAAAGTCCAGTGTGCTTTTTACTGTGCAGCAGATCCAGTGTTCTTCAAGCTCCATTGGTAATGTGTCATTCAACCAAATCACTTGTGCTGATTTTGTAGTGGTGTCTGCACTTCAATCCTTGTCCTTTACTACCTGAAAAAAGAAGTCTTCCTAACCAAACATAACTAGTGGAAGAATTTGGTATTCTATCAACAGATCTGCTGTAAACCATCCATTAATGAGTAATGACGGCTACATCCACTGAGTACTTTACTGAGTTTAAATATCATAAGGAAAGAAAGTTATTCACTGTGTTGCGTGGACAAGAAGTAGTTGAAAAGTGGTGTGACAAATTACAGTACATGGGTGCATATCCAGAGTATTCCTGTTTATATCACAAAAGCATGACATCAGTGAATATCCATTATGTATCCATTATGTTATGTAGTATCTCTGATATAAATGTGTGAAGATTTTCTGAAGAAATTTCCTGAAAAAATTGGGCCTGAATAGTTTGCAAGGTAAAGGATGGAAAGCTAAAGTGGAAGACTCCTGAGATGCTCTTTCTTCTGAACCACAGCACTGTAGGCCCAATGTGGTTGAGTCAATTTACCTTTCCTTTCATCAGGGGCAGTGAAAGTGTGCCAGTAAATTAAGGAGGACATCCAACAACACCAGGCCATCAGTTCTAGTGGCTATAACCTTTCATTTGCTCTTAATCTGAGCACTGGATGATTGTTAATGATGTGAACCTAGAAATAGAAGTTGGGAAGGAAATAGGAACATAGTATTGTGGTTCTCTAGCTAAAAATCATTTGTGATGACAGTTCTTCATCCTGCTGTAGTCCCTTTGTGAGGGTGGAGCAGTGAGGATGAAGGCTACTTAACATGTCTCCATGGGCTTGATTTTCAGATGAGAGGACTTGAACATGAGGCTGTAGTCAAAAATGTGCCCCTTCCAACCCATTTCCTTTGAGGTAGCACCCATATAGTTCTAGCTGCAGAACACCATTGCCTCCTCCAAGGCACTTTTAGCCAGGTGCAGGGAGCAAGAGAGGTTGAGGAGCAAGAGAGAGGTTTGGTGTGTCAGCTTGTAGAAACATAAAATGTGTGTGGGTTAGGGGATCTAAATCTCATACACAACAACTAAAACATAGAAAGTGATCTGGCAAGCCCTATGAAGGCATCTTCTGAGCATGGTCACGCTGCTCTTTCAGCACTGCCACCATACAATTAGTAATCTACAGTGCCTTGTACTCTTTCTTGTTGCCAGAGTCCCTCTTAGATCTAATTTAAGTTAGAGAGTCTGTTCTAATGTAAAAGGAGTGAGGAAAAGGCACCAAGTTTGCTTAATCTTTTCATCCATTCCTGTTTTTGGCACATGGTGAATTGATGCCACTGGCTCTATTGTCTTCTGAAGTTATTAGTGCATGGCTCAAAGTTTTGGTATGTCTAAAATTGACCTGTTGAGCCCAGACTGTAAGTCATGCTGAGTAGCTCAGCCAATGCTGTGTCAGATATTGGCAGCAGAAATAAGGCATAGGTCCTTTATACTCATGCATCCCTAGGTTGAGAGACCATATCAACTGAATTCATTGAATTGTCTTCTACACTAGAATTCTCCTGTATGAGTCTGAAAATAAATTATACATACAAATTAGTGTTAGAGGCCACTGAGGCTTTTGACGCTGATCAGGATGTGGATAATTTTCTGTGAAGGCAGAAGAATCATGAGATACTGCTCAAGTACCAAGAAATAATTTTTAAATAGGTTGGTTTTATTCCTCACAGGTTTTAAAGTAGTGTTTGAAACTGGTGCGCTGGAGGAAGCAAGCTAAAATCTAAGTTCTTCCTTACCTTAATTGCAGTCTTTTCCTTGAAAGAGGAGGAAAACCCACACATTGATGTACTGCTGTCAGTTTTTGGAAAAGCATAACTAGCCCCCCCAATGTTGATGCAATCAGCACTCTCCTCACTGCAGTCTTCTGGCCTCTCTGGGGTGGATAATACAGCACCTTCAAGATATGGCAGATGTCCAGCTGCTTGCGAGGCCGTGTCCCCATGCTTGAGCTTGGATCTACCAGCTGGCAGTGGCAAAACCCTGTGCAGTCTGGGTGGTTACAGTAAGTGGCTTTGAAGTTCTGCCCTTCAGCTATCTCCTGTTGCACACAGCTTGTGATATACGAGTCTGTGTCCTGCAGCTGTCTCCATTTAAGTCAGCAGGCATTTGAAGCAATGCTGGCCACCCCGGGGAAAGGGGTGAGAGTTGAACAAAGTGTTCATCTTCAATTAAACTATTGGAATGCCAGTGCAGAGTCTGATTCTCTGCCACTTTCTCCTCTAAAATCAATGTCATGTCTGAGCTTTTTAATAGGAAAGAGCAGGGACAGCTGCCAAGGTCTGCTAGTCAGCTAAGGTTTGGACTAAAGGGAAAAATCAGTAATGGTATCAAATGGGGGCAGGCTGATTTCTAGGTAGTGATTTCAGCAAGCTCCAGCTTCCCTTTAGGCTACTGTCTTCAGTTTGAAACTTTGCTGCTGAACATGTTAGAGGAGGCTTAACCAGCAGAAGGGTTTAAAAATGACTCCTTGCAGTGAGAAAAATTCAGCTCTGGTGTAAATGCAATTCCTGCTAAAGCCAGTTCTGAAGCTGTTGCTGAAGACAAGGTGAAACCAGTGGTCCAAGTCCTCCCCTTGCATTGCAACGTTTGGTTGTTTTCAGAAGGAAAGACCTAATTATGGAAAAGTTAAGCTAGAGGAAAGTGTGACCCACCTGGCTGTTGCACCCATTTAGTCCTGGGCTGAACTTGCTCAATTATCTCTTTTTTGTCTTTCTTGCATACCGAGTATGACTGCCTGCTTGGAGCCACAACAGAAACAGTAACAACAGACTTTGACACCTGTGTTTCCTCCAGCTGTGAGTCTCATCTGTTTTTCTGCAAACAACTTTATCTACTTCAGAATGCGGACCAGTTCTCAGAATTACAAAGGCTGCTCTGCAACAAATGGTCTCTTCTTTTGCTTTGTCTGCACAAACGTGCGCTCCTTAGTCTTACTTGACTGTTTCTATGAACTTTACATGCTGCAGGGTATGTCCCTGACTTATGGAGTGAGTTTGATACAAATTGCATAACAAAACAATTTACAGTGCAGGCTCACATGTTTAAATCCATGGTTATGTTCTTAAGGATCTGACTCTTTCCTCTCCCTTACCAGCTGTTCTCTGTTAGTGACTAGTGCTGATAACAGCACTGCTGCGAAAGCAAATGTTAGAAAGCAATTTGCTTCTTTAAAAAAAAAAAAAAAAGGCATTGGGGGAAATGAGGAAGGAAAATGGAAAAGAGAGTGAGAAAAACATTATTCTAAAATACAAACTGCTATTGAGCCTGATTAACTAGACTGGCAATCTTTGATAAGGTTGGAATCATTGCCACCAAAATGAGTGGAAAATTTTTTTGTCATTCATAGCAGAAGAGTAGCGAAGGAATTTATGGTATGAAAGTTGTCTCTCTTCTAGTGCATCTGTATACACTATGTGCTGGGCCACTTGGCAGACCAGGAGATTATGTAAAAAAAATCTTGGAAAATCTGCTGTCTTTGTTTAATACAGCAGAAATTCTATTCTTCCATAACCAGAGCAGCAGCTCTGTATCAGAATTTTTCATACAGGGTCCTGCTCCTCTTTCATGAACTTTCGAAAGGATGCTGAGGATAAAGTCAGAACAATATGGTGGGCAGTAACATAAGACTGACTTCGGATTCACACCTCACACTGTAAAAAGTATTTTATGTTTAAAAGAAGCATAGACAACCCAAATAAAATTCCATCATATGCGCTTTGCCTGCAGTATTGCAGCAGGAAAAAGTAGTAAGGTAGAAGAGAAGACGCTGCAGAACTCCAGAAGGTGCAGCCAAGAAGCCAGGAATGAGGGATGTTGTTGAAACCTTTTGGACAGCTTTGAAAAATCTAACCCATAGTTTCCAACACTGAATGAAATTTAGGTCATTCTGATCCACCTGCCTCCCCTCAATGGGTGCAAGAGAAGAATTCTGTCTGGGTAGACATATCTCCCAACCTAGATAATTAATCACATTCATTTATTTTAATTAAACCAGGAATAATTTTACATCACAAATTAGTTGTTACTATTTTCTTTTTTTCAGTGTTGGCATTTAAGTCAGCTGGAAAGATCAAATAGACTTGTTCATTTCCCTCCTTGCTTGTAGTTGTTTTTCAATCCACTTCCTGTTAAAATTTTTATGCACATTACAGTTTGCTTTTTATTTAAACTCTACTGTATGTTTACAACAATACTATTTAAACCGTGTCTAATCCTGTAAGATTCTTTTATGCCATTTGTGGTCTGCTGGACTTTCCTGTCTCTTTCATAATTATGTGGAGCCTTTAGCATAAATTGGTAACTTCAGATGTGCAAAAGAGCTCGCTCTTCTGGTTAGGATTTTTTCATTGGGAGATGGAGGTGTCTGATCCATAGGACACCATTTTATAGCTGAAATACCCAATTTATAAATATAAACAGATAGCAGGTGATTAAATTTGGAGAACTGCTAAATCATTGTTTTGAGAATTAATAGGCAACCTGGGACTCCCTTAAGTCAGTCTTTAAAATGCTTGTTCTAGCAAATAAAAAAGGATGATCTTGCTTCAAATAATTTCTCAGTCTACTCTAGGCCATTGCTTTCCATATTTTGACAAAAAAGAGCCCAAACTTTGCAAACAGTCTTGGTTTACCCTGGTGTATTTGTGTATAGATAATAATAAGCTGGTTCACAATATGGATGCATCTTCTAGTCCCTTTATATTACTTTCTTATATAAAGTGCACAACACATACAAAGTTCAAAATTGTATTTGTAAGGCCTCATGATTTTTACATGACTGTGTATTAGATTGTTCTTCCCACAACAATAAGATCTAACTCATTAAAAGATATTTAAGAGAAAGTTATTTGCAAAATGGATGCATCAGGTAAACCTACACTTTTAGAAAAAAGTTCATGTTTTGACAAACATGGTAAAATTCTCATTACACCCAGTCTCAGAAAGCCTCCACAATTTTGCATACTCTGTGATACTGTTGCCTACACTTTTAAAAGCATTCATAAGCTGCTTACTTCCCTTATTTTCATTATTTCTGAAAAATGTTACTGTCTTCATATAGAATATTTTGTATCATGATCAGGACAATATTGAGTCCACTTTTTTTTAAGTACATAAGTTTTCTTCTCATTTTAATTTTGTAGGACTTTTCTATAAGGATGGAATATCTGTAAAATACTGTTACAAAAAAAAGGGGATTTTCTGCTTGAATTGTTTTCTGTCAGAGCTAGTTCAGATCGAATGGGCAATGAAACTATTGTAAATTACTATTTCTGCCTGTGTTTCTGACTTCTCAGCTGGTTCTACCCATCTCTAATGGGCAATGGTATTGAGGGCTGTGCACTTGCCTCTGGGTCTGTCATGAGGCTTGGCTGGAGCTGGACCTTCTGAGAATTGGCACAGCACACTTTCACACGCTGCAAAAATAATTTCTTGCGCTAATCCTTTGTGGCATTTACATATTACACAAGACCCTCTTTATAGAAGAAAAACCCAACATTTTCCCATGACCATAGTTAATGTACTGTAAATCTGTGAACTGTTGGATCTGTGAACCACATCTCAGGGTACTTTGTCCTCCAGAAAAAGACATGGTACAGCAGTGTGCTCTGTATTACAAGGAAAAGTTCTGGTGTGGTTAAAACATTGGTTCTAGGCTCTAGAGGTCTGAGTTAAAATTTATGCTCATCTGACTACTCTGTGACTAGTTGTTAGGGCATAACATGCACAGAAACCCAATATTGGTCATCTTAAGAAGGACAGAGAATTCATGAGTTTAAGAACATCTGTCCTTGTTCTGTCCAAGGGTTCATTGGGCACTCTGTCCAGGTGGTTACAAGCAGATGCACAGGGAAGAATAGAAGTAAGGAAAGAAACATAGTTCCTCCAAGTACATTCCCAATTCCCAATATTTCATAAACCTGATGTGTGAGGTTTTACTATTTAATAACCCTAAATACTGGTTTCTTCAACTTTCTGGTACATGTTCCCTGTCAGCCCATGAGAGCTTCTTCCATGTGAACTTTTTGCATCCACAATATCCTTTTACAAAGAGTTCTGTAGTCAACAGAACTGTTCTCTTTTATTTTTCCTGAGCCTCACTCTTGCACATTCCATGTAGTGTCCCTTAGCTTTTATTCTGGAAGACACATCATACAGTCACTTTTTACTGATCTTTTTGAAGACACTTGGATTTGCTGACCTCTGTCATGTGTTACATTTCCAGGTTGTCTCTTCTCTGGGCTGACGAGTCTCAGCCTGCTTAGTTGTCCTTTCAGTTGCATCCAATGGTGGCTGCAATGCTTTTTCACTAGTGGGAATCCTGGAAGATGATTTTGCAGAAAAGTTGCGTGCATGTGAAGCTGTATATATATAATACAATGAAGGTTTGAGAACAGTACTATGCAAAACAAGAATATATTAGATATTTATTTCACAACTAATATTAACCAGATTAGCCTATGTAATTGTTATTAATTTGAAAACGGGAAAAAAGGGACCATTACTTTGTAAAGGACCTTGTAACTTTCTCTTGTGGGTCCTCTCTCTTACCTGACTTGTCTATTTCTGTGGAAATTGAAGTGCTGGCAAAAGACCCACTGGTGGCAACTGTATCAGCAAGAAAATACACCCAACCTCTGTAATGTATTTATTGAACTTGTCTTTCAAAGTAGACAGTCTACTTTGTTCAATCTTATTAAGGAAAGGGAAGGCTGAATCTCACTGCTGCTCAATAACTTCTCACCGCTGTACTCATAAGTGAAATCACATGTGGGGTGTGAGGACATTCTAACTTTCTCCTGTAGGCTGCTTGTGTGCTCAGGCTGAGTGCACCATGTATGTTTCTGTGACTTTGGGGACAGATGGGAAAATGCCCCCTGAAGGCTTCTTTGCAAAACACAGTAAACTTGTGATGCTTGACTCGGTGCTAGTATCCTGCATGTTCATGCTCTTTGTCAAAGGCAAGCAAACTCAGAAAAACATTACAGAGGCCCTGAAGATTCAGTTTCTCTTCCACTAACCCCAGGGTAACCATCACCCTGATTGATCACTTGGGCTTTTCCTTATTCCCCTTGCCTGAGCTATGGAACCTGTTGTTTTTGCCCTGAGGAGATAGCACAACACAGGGCACAAAGAGTGTGAGAAAACCATTGATTTATACATGGTATAAATATATATGGCATATATATATGGTGTATATATAATGGCATAATAGTGTTCTTTTCTAGCAACACTGGAAAATCCTAATATTCTAGTTGGTTGCTTGGTTGGGTTTTTTGGGTTGGGTGGTTTTTGTTGGGTTTTTGTTTATTTGGTTGATTTTTGTTTGTTTGTTTTTTTGTTTGGTTGGGTTTTTTCACCATTCTGGATAGCTTACCTGATGTTTAGAAAAGGCAGTTCACAGTATTTGTAACCCAAGTGGACAAAAGCGAGACCCAGCATGGGCAATAGGATAGACCATAACCCACTGCAACCTAATGGAGCAAGTGGATGCCTGTTCTTTAGCACATAAATTTGGTTTTGACAGGTAATTTTACTTATATCTCTATTTAATGAACGTGATTTAATAAAAGTATTTTTGTTGGTGTATTTGGCTAGGAAGGGGTTGTATGGATGTAAGGAAGCCTTAAATGGAGGAGCAAAAGCCTAGTAGTGAAGCAGATAGAAATGAGGCTGCTGCAGACCAATGGAAAGAGTGAAACTCCTGTAAGGTCTAGAGTAAGGCCCTGGTCAGCAGCTAATAGAGAAAGTCCTGCCACAGTTTGAGAAAATCTTTAGAATATCCTATGCCTTGGCTACTTATGCTTTTGCTCCTATAGTCTGAAGGAGTTTCTCTTTCTTTTTGTGCTTGTTTTCCCAGTTTCTGTTCAGAAACACTTGGGTGAGTTTGAAAAATGGAGCTCAACTGCTCATTTTAGAACTGGGGGATAGCAGTGAGCAAAGGTGCTTGAGTAGAGCCTAGTTTTGACCTTCCATGTGCATTTGTTCTGCCATCTTTGCCTTGGTTGGTTCTGAAGTTTTTTTCTGAGATTGCAACAGGCATCCCCTCTCTGTTATATGTGTCTCACTTATTTACAAATTTTATGCAAGGTTCTCCTCTGCTAAAACATGGTAGAAGTAGTAAGAAAAGTATTGCTGTATCCTTTAACTTCACCTGTTCCAGGAGTTCTTTTTCATTACTAGTATTTTCCTCTTTCTCAGAACCAAGCCACCAATCTTTAAGTCAATTGCTGAGTCAGGAATGCAGCCATGCTGAAATCCTCTCCTCTTTTTACCTCTACACAGACAGAATGAATAACACTGTGTACTTTTCCCACAAGACGACAGATGCAGAAACTACTTGGGTGCTTAAATATTTTGATAACAGAGTGCTAGATGAGGATAAAAGCTAGTGAGATCTTGTTTGTCTCTTTTCTTAAGCTTTCATTTTTTATTTTTGGTCCTACTCACAATGCCAAGGTCTATGCGCCTGTAGGCTACCTGATGTGGCAGTCAGTGGAAATGAGGGCCTATCAGATCAGATGAATGCTTCTCATCTACTTTGGTGACATGTTTCTGAGCTTAGCTCAGACCAACTTTGCTGTCCATCAATGAAACAGCGTTGCTTGAGATGTTGTTAAGGAACAATCGTACAGGCCACTTTCATGGCTCTAATAGGGATGCTATAAATCTCCAGCAGAGGAACACCAACAAACTGAAGAAGGAATAATTAATAATGCATGAGTTTACCGTTGTCCTCAGTCCTGGACAATCCAAGTTAAGATGCTTATGATTCATTTACACACATGTGTTAAGAGTAGCTGTGGAAGTGGCACAGGCTTTCACAGCAATGTTTCTGTGCTCCCTGTTTATGGCAATCCTCTTCTTAGCAGCCTTGAGCAGAAAAGCATCAAGACAGTGAGATGCTGACTTTGACTGATCCTCCTGAGCTGTTTGTGATCAAACACAGTCTTAAGTCCACAGTCAGGAGTCTTTTTTCAAAAAAAAAACCACAAAGATCTTCCTTGGAAGTAAAGATCCTCTGTACTACAGATCTGTCTTCTAGTAAAAAAAGATACATTCTGGCTATTTTACCTTTCCCTTGAAATCTTTTCCTTAGAGTAGGAATAGTTTCAGCTAAGGAACACAACCTTTCACAATACTCAACTGAAAGCATGTAAAAATACATGCCTATAAGTTTCTCTCCTTCTGTTTCAGTTTAACAATAACCCCACAGAGGACTCCCTTAGCTGGCAGATTACTTACAAGAAGGCTGCCTTTTCTATTGCTGTCATATCTCTTGCCTTTTACTCCTCCAGACTGTGGAGCATATTTAATTAAATTTTGAAGCTTTGGCATGAAGTTTAGGAAAAGATAAAGATAATGTTCATGGGGAGAAAAAGGAATTCTTTTAATGTGAACTTCATTAACTATTGGGCTATTAGAGTGAGGGTCACTTTGCCCAGACTGAAATGACTGGATCTCCCTAATTGCATTTTATTTGAATTATTTCTTTATTTCAAACATGTTATGCTTGTTAGTGATTTAATATGACTGCAAGCACAAATTAATTACACCTGGTAGCTAATTGTAGGAAAGTTATGGTGATCAATGTTTATGCTGGTTTTTTTAATGTCTACCTTTAATATACATATTTGGATCAGCTCCCTCCCAATCATGAATAAATATTTGCTGCTTATATGTTTCCATGCAAATTGGATTAATTTTAGCATATTTATGGAAGAAGGACATCCCTTCCTACCCTCAGTATTAAGCTAGCTGAACAAGCAAAGATTGGAGTTATTTTTCCCTGCGTAAGTAGTGAATGAACAAGACAGAAAATTCAGCACAAGTTTGCTTATCCCAAATGGTTTGGGGGCATTCAGGGTGTTTGGACAGATGGAGGTAAAGTCAATCAAGGAATTGACAGGGGAAAGTTACTCTTCCTGGGGCCCTAACCTTGAAGAATTTCAGTTAAGCGCTGCCCAGCTAAATGAAATGGTAATTGGATAAACAGGGTGGTGAAGGTTTGGGTCTGCATATGGACAACTCTGCACAGGCCTGTATGTTTTCTTCTTTACATTTGTAACATCTCATGCAGCCTTTGCCTTCTCTGACACCACTCAACTGCATCACATTCTGTGGTGTAAATGCACCACAACTTTGCTATTGAACTCTCCTTTCTCCCCATTTAATTATCTGCCATTTTGGGTGTGGTACAAGGAAATGTTCCCATGGGGCTGTAAGTGCAGAAAGCTTCTATCTTTTCTATATATCACCAGACATGCTCAGCCCATGCACACTGACACTGGGAATGCTGGGAATTGATTGTGTGATGCTGACTCTTCTCGATATGCAAGGGGTAGCTTTTTCCCACAGTTGTATCCTGATGGTATCCTTCCTCTAAGCTGGATTGTCTTCAGTGGGTCGCTGCTCTTTTCCCAGTTCTCCTAACAATATGGGAGGGTCATTCCTTACTGGAAATTACACAGTTGAGAAATCTTTGCCTCTGCATTTGTCAGCTAAACTGAATTGTGGAATAAGCCTTGAAGTGGAAAGCCCTTTTAGTCAGAGATGTGACTCTTGGCTTTTTTTTGGCAGACTGATCAGTCGTAGGAATGCTGTTCCTTCTGAGACAGCAAGTTACTGAGGACTTGGACATTGTTCTTGTGCAATATCAGGAACGATCCGGAGACAAAGGCACAGGGAGCAGGGAACGCTGTAGCACAAAATCCAGTAACCAGCTCTGTAAGCTCCCTACTGGGGAGATTCTTATATTGACTGGGAAAGGCACCATTGTGCAATGACATTTTGGGTATTTAGCACTTGGATGAGGCAGTGTGCACAGAAATTTTAGGGCCCTCACTCTGGGCCATCAGGATTTGAAAACATTAGCCAGGACACTGAAAATACTTGGATCTTGTCTCACCACTCAGATTTACCCTTTCAAGGGTTAAGGCAGCTGGATACAAATTATACTTACTTGCTTCTTGATGCCTTAGACCATACAAGACCTCTAGACCAATGGAAGAAAAGACAGAAACAGATTCAGGTTTTGGGTTTGAGTCCCTCAGACTTGACCTTTCTTTGTCACCACAACAAAAGACCAGTGCTCGTTGTGCTGCTGTGGTGAGTGTTGCTAGTGGATTTCTTCCTGTTCTAGAGGATGGGAAAATCTGATCTGAATCACGTTGTAAAGCTCAACAATGAAATGGTCACCAGATCATAATTTCCAGTCCTTCTCAAAACAGCAAATCCAACATCATAGAGATATGAACCTGTGGATGTGCACATGTACACAGTCCATACTTGTGCAGCTCCTTGTGTGTCCTGTGCATGCATGCCAGGAGACTTGAGTGCCCCCTGTGATGTCCATGCCTCTGAAATCCTGGGATGCAGCAGAGGCTTGTGCGATATGGAGTTGATTTTTGCATGGTTGGTGGCCGTTTGTCTGAGATTTCCAGATGTTACAGCAGTTAATTGTCTAGAAATCTGCCGAATACTTCCCAAAGCAGTTGAGTTGACCAGCGTGAAATATCTTCTATATGTCTAATTAATTTAGTGTGTATGTAAAATGTCTTCTTGTGCAAAGAGGACCAGGAAAGAAAAGTACAGGTTATTAATAAAGGCTCTTAAATTAGAACTCTGGACCCTCATTTTCACATTTCTTATATCAGTGCTACTATTCTATCAACATGCAATAATAAATATTCAGCAAGTGTGTGTACTTGATATTTATATGACATGTCCTGTAACATTTTTAGGTTTTTTGTGTATGTTAAAATTCAACTGCTTCCACTGTATTTCCTTTCCACTGTACACTAGATTAAATATTTAGTGATGACCCAAAGGAGCATGGGAGATCCTCACTGACTACCATTGCAAGCGACACAGGACTGGAAAAACCTAAGGATTATGAAGGGGCCAGTGATACAGACCTTGCTACATGACTTGATAAGGTAAGGGGATATGTAACTACTTGAATGTTTATACAATCAGGATGGGATGGAACATGAGTGTAAAAATATTAATGCTGTGATAGCAGAATGGGAGACTGCACCTGAGCAGTGATGAGTTTAGAATACTGTGGAAATGTTCTAGTCAGAGAGCGGTGTAACACTGTGTTTGACCTAGTCATGTTCTTCTAAGATGCTAACCATCGTTGGAGATATGGGCAAGAAAACTTAAAATACAAATAGGGAATGTCACAGCAAATATAACTGGGAATTCTCTGCAGTGTCACAGTCTGCCATCAGCAATTCAAAGAAAGTGATGATAAGTTGGAGATAATTCAGGGAAAAGATGTGATTGCTCAAGGAGAAAAAGTCCTGTAGGGTATGTTGGAACTCTAAAACTCGATTTCTAGTTTACTGAAAGGCAAATAGTGTGATTTATCTTGGTCAGAGTGTGCCAAGACCTAATGTAGTACTGAGTTTGGAAATGGACTCTTCTGTTTGGTAAAGAATCTAGTTGCTGGAAATTGAAGGAAATCACATTTTAACTGGCGTGAATGTGTGTATTTCTAACAGGAGAATTACATATTGGAACATGTATTCTTAATTGAGAAACAGCTACAGACTATACAATTTCTTTTAAAAAATAATAAATTGGCACTCTTGCCCTGGAAGCAAAGCTAAGAGAAGTATTGCTGCCTGTGAAAGGGGACCCATTCCAGTTATACAAGAATGCTTATTGAGCTGAGCTACTTTAGTTTGACCAAAATGATATAAAATAATAGGATTTTCTCTAAATTTTCTGCTGTCTTAAAAATTCCTGCAACTATTTAATGAATTTATGTTGTTTGGTATCTGTGAGTATTTTTTGCCTTACCACCATGAAGTACTGAACTGCGATAGGGGTTTGATGAGAACCCTGCCACGGATTTTGGTTCATGTGTGTTCTGTATCTGTCTCTTTGTGGCCAATATTGCCCACCAGATCTTCAGCCACAAGGGAAATATTATTGCTGGTGTCTTTTGTTAGTAGGCCATTATGAGATTCTGATATAGAGAGAAGAGGAAAATAATGAACTGAAAAATCCTACCCTACGTTATTCTGGAAGCACTTTGTGTTCCAAAGTAGCTTTACTTAAGCGAGATGTTTAGCAAAGGCACATTAATAATTTTTTTGGGGAGGTCCAGAAATGTTACTCTAGATATGTGGGAACCAAAATTTCAAAGAATTTGCGTGTGTGTGTAGTTAACATGATTTACATGATAGAGATGCAAAACCAAAGAATTTAGAATCACCTGATAGAAAATCAAAATCTCATTTTAAAATAGTCTTTAAACTTCTCAGAAGTCACTCTCTTTAAAAGTAGTCACTTGTAAAATGAATTGAAATATGTGTTTCAAACCATCCCTTTTCCTAATGCTCAGTCATGCTCCTTTCAGCAGTCTGCATATATGTTCAGAGGTCATACGCTGTCTTTTAAGTGACTATAAAAATGTGTTGAAAAGGGTTGTGAACATAAAGCAGAACCATGTTTTCTGTGCTCTAGTCTATTGCACCTTCAGAGCTGACATGCAAACAGGTATGCTGGCCTTGAAAATTCAGTCTGAATCAGTAATTTGAGGTCTTTTCTCTTTCAGTCCTGCCTTAATCTCTTGTTGCTCTTTTGTCCAAATGGGGGTGGAAGAGGTGAAGGGGTTGATTTAAAAACAAACAAAAAATTTCTCATGAAGTAATTAAAAGTTCGTCTAAGTAAAACCAACAGTCATGTAGAAAAATTAGCTGTACTTTCCCATACATTTGCAGTAGAATCACTGGGATGCCTCAGGATTCTACGATCCCTGGCATGGATTTCCCAAAACTCCCTGATAGTAGTGGCTGATATTAGATGTGGGCATGCCCTGTTGTGCAGCTGGCACTTATCAGCCTGAATTGCTTGGTGAATTGTTGCTATTGACAGGCTGCTTTCATATTTCATTTTATCAGACTGCATTATTTTCCAGCATTGTAAACAGGATATTCAGTGGGAGACTCTCTGGTCTGGAGGGCTGTGGTGTGAGCATCCACTATCAGAACCTGACTACAGTCCCCCTGGGAGCTGTTTCCCAGGTTAATTCTGTGACCACAAGGCTTAGAAAGTGGTTTCACCTGTTTTAGAGTGAAGAAGAGCATGTCTCGTAATTAAAGGGCCCTAAGGAGGAGGAGTGGAAAGGAGACATCAAATAACACAACATTCGCTCTCACTGTAAAAAATGGCTGAAACTTGGAATGGCTCTGATTTAAAAAAAAAAAAAAAAAAAAAAAAAAAAAAGTACAAACAACCCAAAAAAAGGCAGTTTAGCCTTTTTCTGGCTTAGGTAGAACTCTTCTTTCTTTCCAGTTGCCACTTTTCTGCCTGTATATGTCTGTAGTGGCATTGTGTACAAGCATTCTTGCTCCTCCCATTTTGGTAGGTTGCTGAGTGTGTTTTCTTCCTCAGCGACAGCGCTTGTGCTCCTGGAGCTGGTTGTGCGTTAACAGTTATGAAGGAGGGAAAGGCTAAGTTCCACGGAGAAGGGAGAGAGGGGATAGCATGCCCCTGACTTCAGCTCCGTGGTTTGTTAAAATGAATGCATGCTTTCCCATTGACATACCTGCCCATCAGACAGTATCCTCCAGGTCTGGACTTGACCCATTGTTCTACCAACAATACAGTCAATTCAGTAGTTAATGCATGCGTAAGATGAAAGCTGAAAATTAATATCTCTGCCAGATACAGTGCATGTTTTAGTGCTCTGGTTGCTACGAAGGGACCATACTTCAAAGTATTCAAGTTGGGAGTTGTAGGAGTTACCACAATATTCTTCAATGTCAAAGGTCATGTCTCTTAATCTTCCATAATAATAAACCTATGTTAGCCCTTATGAGGACATAATTTTGCCTATTAAATGAGCTTTTAAACAGATAGAGTTCAACTCACTGACACCAGAATGCACAACAAAAGATAAAATTAAAATTTTAATATATAATGTTGAATCAACATGAATAAAGAAGAAAACAAAAGCAGGCAAAAATGAAATATCAAATGGGAGGTACTTAAGGCTAGACTTACATGATGTTTCAAAGCATGAGTTGTAATATGTGTTTATGACTTCCTTTATTCTCAGAATGTGGGTTAGATTTTGAATATGGAACAACAACTTTGCCTTTTCTCAGAAGCTGCATTTTTAACAAGTTATTCTTAAAATGAAACTGTTCAATGAAATTGCTTTTTAACTGCTGTATAAAACCATGTATTATTAACAGATGACCATACATGATATAATTTAACACTCTGCAAGGTAACAAGTTCTGCTATCTCATTCATACGCAGGTTTGAACTTTACCACTTTAGAATATAATGGGCTAGGCATATTCTTTGCTGGAGGTCAGTGACACATCTAAAGCACAGCTCTCCTGGCTCAGCCTCAGCACTGGGAATTTCAGGGAATTGCAGTGAGCAGGTGGGTGAGCAAGGCGTACACTGAAGGGCAGGCTGCACAGCTGTAAGATGTGGAATTCCCCTCAAAAGGATCGGCATGTCTTTGAAAATGAATTCAGCACTGAAATAAAAAAAAAAAGTCTGACGGAGGGAAAGAAAATAGGGTTTGATTAGTTTCAAATTAACCCTTTTCATGTTTATTTTGTCTTCAACTCCCTCTCTTTCCTCAAGAGATGTTTTTCAAGAGAGAAGACAGGAGGTTTTTGTTTTTAAAAGGTGGTACTGGGCTCTTGTTGGAATAAACTCTTCAGTGCAGCCTGCTTCCTTATAAACACAGAGCCTACTAGAAGGTAACGCTTCTGGAACATGGGATTCTGGAAACACCAGAATGTTTTCTTAGTATCTATTAAAAAATACATTCATTGCTGATTTTCTCCTTAGAATACTTGCAATAGATTTCTATGAGTAATTGTTTTTCATTGTGTGCTTTTGAGGATGGTGGCAAAACAGTCCACAAATTAGGAAGAATGGCTGCAAGGCATTCAATGCTCCAGTGGTCTACAGGTGCTTGCATGTTTGCAGTGCCTAGCAGGATTTGTCACTATAAAAATGCTATACAATGTTCTTATTTATTAATTAATTTGCTGTATGAATGAAAATCCTGGGATTTTAAGGCCAAATTTCTTTCCTTATGTCCTTGAACTTGACTTGCCACCAGCAACAGTTCAAGTATCAGTTAAGACCTGAGCAGACACACTCTTCAAATTTTTTGCGAGTGCCATAGCTTTCTGCCCTCAGAAACCATGGTAGGTGGTAGCTAATGATGATAGGCCATGTGGAAACAAATTAGCTGCCAAGCACTTCAGAAGTTATTTTATTTTGCAACACCAGTTTTTTCTGCTCTTGCTGATCAATGTGAATAGTTTTGTGGTAGTGAAAGTCAGCCAAAAAAAACATCTCTCTTTTGCATCTGATAAAAATTTTATTGCCATATCAAGCTCCAAATAAAACTCCTACTCTTTTACCAATTCCTGAAAAACACAGATTAATTTGAGTTTGAATAATACCCCTAACATGTTAAAGCTGCCAACTGAAAAAGGAACAGATAATTAGGAGATGACAACAGGCAGCACAAAGCCAACAGAGGAAAAACTGGAACACAGCTAGACAGCAACACTGGCCATCTAATCCATTAACAGCCTCCTATAATTATGTTTTGCTTTTGCATTAAACTGGTATAAGCACAAAAAGACATTACCGAAGTTTTAATCTCCAGCAAAAGAAATCTCCTGCCTAACAGCACGCAGCACACACACACAAATGTGACTTCAATTAGCACTACAGTAAATTTTAATTTAGCACTTGGTAGGAGCATTCAGTAATGTATGTAAGAAATAGGGCTGATGCTCCATTAAAGACATTCCATACAATTATCCCATTGATCTGTTGATCCCTTGATTCACATTTGTGGGGTGAACAGGAGGGGGAGGATTTAGGAATTTAGAGCTTATGAAAAACACTGGAAGAGAATTTTCCTCTGAAGTCTTCTGCACTTTTTTGCTGTAGCTGTACTTTGCCTGGTGTCAAGGTGTCACTGTCACCTTCCAGATGCACGGAGGCTGAGTTGTCCTGCTTCTGCATGGGCTGGGATGTTGTGGGTTGTAGCAGCTCAGGCTCTCTGATGCTGTCCTGCCGAGCCAGTTACCCTCTGCAAGTGGAAAGCACCTACAGCCCTCCCAGCCTCCTCTCTGCAGTTTGCTGCCCTTGGGGTTAGAATTCTGTCCCATGGGCATCTCTCTTCTCTTAGCATGACATGGACAACCCCCAGGACATGGAATCATTCTCATTTCATTTTACACATTAGCCTGTGAACCTGACAGCAGCCCAACAGGTTAATAGCATTAATTATTAACAATGGTGTGCATTTCAGACCTGCACTGTGGTATGTTTTCTGGTTGTGACCATGAAAAGATGACTTGCACAGCCTCCAGTATCCAGCTCCGTCATGGTGCACCTGGTTGTCCTTTTTTACAGGATTATCTTGTGTATCATATAGGTTTGGTTGGGGCAGCCAGCTGTGATTGGGGTTTAGCACATTAGAGCACCAAGAACTTGTTTGTTGTTGTTTAGTTATTCCCTGGTGGTGATGCTTATTTGTGTTTGAACTGCAGATGCCCGCGTTTATACAATTTTCATTGTTTAAAAGTCACTATTATTTGTTTATAAAAATTTCTGTTTGGTTTGACAGAGTGTATCCTGTGATTTATGGTACAGCCCTGTGTTATGCCCTTTTAGTGAGGATCTTGAAACAGGGCCCTGTGGTTTCTCTTCCCTTTTGCTGTTTGTTCTGCTCTTTAATTACATTCATATCAGCTACTTTGAAGTTAATGAGACTGTGGGGATATGTAAAAGAGAATCCTGTATTGATTTCAATCCTAATATCTTATCTTTGCATCTTTCTCTTCCTGCATACACTGTGTTCTGAGTCACAGTTGCTGACATGTTGTGGTGGGTGCAATAGCTTTGGCCTGACATAGGCCTTTATCTCACAATCCAAAAGCAAGAGGAAATGGATAAACACAGAGTCATTCTGCCTTCTCATTTGCTTATTAAGCCTGCCATATAAGTAGTATAATTTATTAAAGCTGCTGGGCTCCATACATATCTTAGGCTATAAAAAATATTTTTTCCCTGTTACTTTATTAACAAGCCTTCTCCTGACTTCTTGTCTTCCTTCCCTACTCTGAAAAAAGGAGTCATATAGAACATGGCAGGTGATAGGTACAGTGTTGGGATATACATCAGTCCGCTCTAAGATTCAGGGCCGAGTTAGGACTTGAGTTTAGGTACAATGCAAACAAAATGTTTAATTGTCCTCATGCCCATTGGCTAGAGACGGATTCTTCAATACAGTCAGAAGATGACAGAACACGGTCTGCTAATGTGAAAGGTACAAGTCCAACACCAATTGCTCACGTAACTGTTCTGGCACTTGGAAAAGAATTTTGTAAGTGTAGCTAAGCCATTCAATTTCATCTGCCGTTTTCCAGCCAAACAAAGTAAATAATCACTCTGTGGTTTTGGAGCTGTTTCTGAACTTGTACACCCCACATAAGCTCATGTTCACCTGTTCCACTGCCAGACAGAAATCACTGCAGAGATGTTTCTGAGTAACTTTTGCTCTCTTCCAACTGCCTTTTTTTATTATTATTATTTGTTTTATTTGGCAACTCAGAAATGCCAAGGACCAGGAGCTCAACAGACATACGTTGCACTCCACAATCTGGTTGGCCAACTGGAGTCAGTGGAAACTAATGGCATATTTTAAAATTGAAGTCTTAGTATGCGGCTGTAGAATTTTACAAGTCCATTACCCATGTATATTTATTCAAAAAGACATTTTGGTTTTGTCCCATTTACTGTGATTTGCAGTCATGAAACCAGGCCATTTGGAGATATGTGAAAAGTCTGTGTTTGCAGCAAAGCAGCCCAGTGTTCAGCTTGGTTTCAGTTTACATAGTATTTTCAAATTCCCTCAAAACTGTTAAAAATGTAACTCAGGCAAGAGAATTTCATCCTGGTTCCCTCTAAAAAGCTGAATTTGGATATGGAATAGTATCAGTAGTACCTTTTGTTAGTGCTGACACTGAAATGTATAATGGCAACTAAGGCTGTGTTTTACTCTGGTATTTGGTCCAGGCAGCTCACCACAAGGCTTATTGTACCTTCATAAGGGATCAGCTTTAATTGTCTGTATTAGAAAACTCTTGATTTCTTGTAATTGTTTTACTATAGTATGAAAATTGAAAGGAATAAGGTTTATAAAGTTCACTCACTGTAGAAATGTTGCAGAGTGGCCAGGACCATGTACAGCAGAATATGAGCACAGTCAAGAAATGGCAGGGCTGTAGGTGCCTTTGACAACATCCTGATAAATTCTCAATCCAATAAAAGACTTAAGGACGTTCTCAACCTGAAGTAGCCAAGGATTTTTTGTTTGTTAAGGGGTTTTTTGGAGTTGTGTTCTTCTGGTGCAAATATGGGTAGAAATGCTTTGTAATATTGGCAGCTCAAGGTATGTTATACCCGAGGTTTAAATGTGATAGTCAAGTTCCTTTTTTGAATATTGCAGTAGCATTTCCAGCTTTACTACTTTGTCTCTGTTGCACTGAAAAATCTTCTTTGTATTTCAGGAGGACACCTGTGGATGAGGATGATGTACTTAGTAGTCAATAATGAGAGGCAGTATATTCAAAATCAGTTTCAAAGCTAAGCGCAAAAATCACCAGGTCTTAACATGAATGTGTATTTTTTCCCCTCTGAATATGAAGTCTTCCTCCAGCAAAATGTAGGAGCTTCAAAGCTAGGGTAAGGTTGCTATATTGCAATCTATCAATGTTTCGTGGCCAAAAAAACTCCACACGCTAAACACTGTGTATTCACCGTAAGATGTGTAAGTCCAGTGTTTGAGAACAGACTGTGAGGACAACTCTTTTTAGTCCTCTGCTTTTTGATGTCATAGATTACTTGAAAGACCACTTCACCGGTTTCTGTCTGCCTCACTCCCCTGCAAAATGATGTTTCCCATCTTCAGAAAGGTCTTTGCGATGTCTGGATAAAAATGTCTGTGTCAAGTGTTAAGTATTTTCTATTAGGTAAAGGTACACTCACCAAATGTATTTGGTCAGTACAATGTTTTAATGATTTCCTTCACTGCAGATTTCTGTGAATTCATTGTAATTGATAAAACTCTGTATTTTTCTATTCACAAAAACCCCAAAACACAACCCTGCTCTTCATAGTTCTGCATAAAGATAAACTCTATTCAGCCATTTACTTATTTTTCATTTAAAATAAGATTATGCCTACTGCAATTCCATCTGTAAAAAGTGTCTTGACATATCATTTTAGAAAGAGCTTATCTAGCCTATTAATCTTTTCCTAAACGCAAGCCTTTCCTACACCATTTTGCTGTGAAAATAAATTTTAACACAGAAGTGGAATTCCCTAAGTACAAAGTATTTTAGTCTGTAAAATTATGTTGTCAAGCAATAACAGAATAAAATTTCCCCAGATAGAAAGAAATGGTACAATGGCCCAATTTATTTCTATTCCAAAATATGGATTTTACGTATCATTAATCATATTTTTGTTATGTAGTGGCAGGAAGCTGGCCTAAAATTCTAAAATAAAATATACTTCACTGTCACAAGGAAATCTACTCACCACCTGAACTGCTTAGGATTCTGATTCCTACACAATGAATGTGATGCACTTGAGGCAATAAAAATTATGACATAATTGGCAGAAGTCCCATCTCCAGATGGAAGAACTTCTAAGACTGACATATTAGCCTCATATAATTTATGTTACAGGAGAAATAAAATAGCTGAACCCACCTCTGATTACTCCACCCAGAAGCAAGGTTTAAGCAGGCAAGTTCTTTGAATTAAACTCAAATTCTTCCCTGAAGTCTTGAGTGAATACAGAAAACCATGTTCTGGAAGACACACGAAGGGCAATTGCTGCAGTTATGCCTAAGCTGTAGGACACAAGAGCAGTTCGCAGAGTCATTATAGATTTGCTTCTGCTCCTCCAAATGCATCTGAGAGATTTACACGCCTCCTGCTCTTCTCATATCTGAGTGCCTCCCAGTCTCTCTTTATTCTTACAACACTTCGTTGTAGTGAAAGAGGATTATTTCTCAGATGGAGAATGGCAAGATAGAATAATGAAGTCACTTGTTAGGGAGAGGGACTTGAATGTGTATCCCATGTAGGAGACCCTTCTGTCTCCTTTTGGGCAGCAGCTGTTCTGGCTTATGCAGAGCTTGGGCTGTGTAAGACCAGGCTGCTAATGCACGGTGATGCAGACCACTTGTATGCCAAGCCAGCTGGATGTGTCTGTGCAAACTGATACGCTTACCAGCGCTGGAGGTGGCAGACAGGAGGAATATTTGAACTAACTAGGAATTGTGGTGATGATTTGATGAAATGTTCCATTCTTATACACCATCTTTTGAGGATCATTTGAAAAATGTCAACGCTCAATTTTCTTCCCATCTCTGATTCTCCTGTGTCACAGAGAATACAAACTGAAGAAGAAGAAACATGAATAAGAGGCCAGTAAGGGTTGGGAAGAATCTTTTGATAAGTGTGTTTTCTTAATCAGTCCTCAGCATAGGATACACTTGCTTTTGTTCAAGCCAGAGTTACTGCAAAAAACTGTCTTAAATATTTTCCACCAGCCCTCAATATCACCAGACTTGGATGCCAATGTTCCTTATGCTTAGGTAGTAGGGTACATTTTCATAGAAATTTTGAAATAAGGGATTAACTAACCTGTTAGCTCATTTAAAAAAGAAGTTAATAGCTTGCCACACTATCCATGCAGACTTAAGGAGACAGCTCTTCAGTATATGCTGCTGCTTACAGCAGATACTAATGCTGGGTGAAAGGCCAAAAGTGGTCCCCCAAAGTCTACTACCCACATGGCAGTCTTGCTGTTGAATACAATCATTAGAGATAAAAAGAAATTTCCTTGTTTTGGCTCAGTGGCCTCTGAAATTTTAACAGTTTGAGTCTATTTATGAATGTCCAAACTAAAAGTGTAACATGCTTAACCTGTAAAGTGGCAGGAAGGTGACATTCAGCCTAACTTTCTATTCCCAACTTTTATGTGGTAAAGAGATGTATGGGTTTTTCAGTTGCTGGCTTGTTTGGCTTTGTTTTGGGGGGTTGTTTTGTTTGGTTGGATTTTTTTGGGTTTTTTAATCATTTAGTTTGTCCTCTCTTAGCTGAAACGTGGCACTTTGGATTGGAGGGTGGGAGGAGTAAATGAGATGGCTTTGGTATGCCCTGCTCTGGTAGCCTTCACACCGCAGTCACCCAGGAGCACAAAAATTGTGATACTCAGCCATCCCCTGTCCTGTATCATCCTGGGATGTAAAAGTCAGAGTATGTTTCAGATTCTGAGTGTGTTTCTGCTACACCGTCAGCTAGTGCCAGAATTGCAATGAGAAGTGTGGGATGGAGGCACAGCCAAGGCCTTCTGGGCCTGAGACTGGAGAATGGGAAAAGGAAGAAAGGAGGAGGAGAATGGGCACAAAAAGAAGGGTGCTCCTCTGAATAACAGGGGTTTTAACAACTACTTTGGAAACCACCTGTGATTTTAACAGCCAGTTCTGCTCAACTGTACTGAACTGCCTCCAGAAAGCTTTGGCAAACACCTTTACAGAGACATTTAGGATAAGTAGACAGCAGAGATTTTTTTTTTTTATAACCTCACAATTTAGAAGTTGTCTTATGCCCTAAAAGTTGGCAGATTTGTACTCCCTCCAATGACATGTTTGTTATAATAATGATATTTGATTTTTAACTCTTGCTGTTGTGATAATTGTCAACCACACAGCCTTCTGGTCTCTTCTGAAAACGATGTTTGAGTCTTGCTCTCTTGGAGGATAAAATTGGAAGACAGGAAATCCTGTTCTTTTAGGAATCTTATTGATGCAGTGGTTTCTAAAAATAATGTTTATTTCACTCTAAGTTTGGTAATTGCCAGCCTTGCTTAAATCTTCTCTCATGTCCTTTCTACTTATTTCAGTGATTTTATTTTCATAACATACTTTAAAGAAAGGCTGTGATAAGTATGATCTGTCTAGTCAGGTCTTCTGAACGTTTGGTCTATGTTGTCATATAGTGCTAGTCTGGATGACACAGTACAATCTATGGGTCCTATTGTCCAATCCTATTGTTATTCCAGGAAAGACTTACTGAAAGGTCCTCCACTGTTGGGAAAGGACTCCTTTGAAGTGGGTTCTTTAAATATAACTCCATATTTGTAGAATTAAACTGTGACCTGAAATAGAGAATATAATTCTCTATTCAATTCTGACATTCAAATATCTTTAAAAGTTAATCCTGCCTTTAATTATAAAATACCTTGCTACCTGGTAACAATTATCAGAAATGTGAGCTAGCTAGAAATCTAAGGAGCACACACTGTTTCTGTTGAATGATAGAGATCAGACTTCCAGGAGTTATCCCCATACAGTATGAATGTACTCACTGCTGATTTAAACAAGACACGAGTGGAGAAGGTTTCAAGTCCTCTCTCCATGATTAGAAGAGAGGGGCATGAGGCCATTTATACCTCATTCCTGAGCTGGGTAATGAGTAATGGCATGTAGCAAGGCTGGGTGATATGCATGGAGATCCCTGTTGTAACCCAGTAAGTTAGCCCTCATTCAGTATGTTTGATATCACAGCAAGTTTGTCTTTTAAAAAAGGAAACATACCAGTCGTGGTCAGAGAATGCATGTTTTTTTCTGCTGATGGTTTTCTGCAGCATCTGTCATGTAGAGCATGTTATTGCGGGTTGCTCTTTTATCTGCAGTGCTAATCAGGTCAGCTCCGTGCAATCCCCCAAGGATACTGTGACTCACACATTTGTGTTCTCGCTGTAGCTTGGTTTAAGATGGGTGGAAGTCTAATTCTCCTAGTTGTTGGTCTCTTAGGACACACTAAAACCTGAATGGGATTTGCCCCAGTGCAAATATGACTGCTGTCTACAAGAACTTTCATACTGACTGCTTGGATGGAAGGTCCTTGAGCTCTTACTATCTACCTTTTTGCAGTCCCTTTTTCTTCTTCTTTGAAGGCTTGTAACTTTGTGAAGCTGGTAAATGCATATACTGAAAATTACCAGGAGACCTCTTGTGAGCCTCATTAAGATAAGTCTTAAAACTTCTTTGAGATTAGTTGAAAGTCTGATCAACATGCCCCTCTGAAAATACCAGCAAGAATTTTTTATTAAATCATTCTGTATTCATGCTTAAGCACCTGGGCTGTTTTTTATTCGTGTGTCTGTCATTTGGCATTTTACTTTGCCTAAAATTGATGGAAGGTAATTTTCACTGTACCTAAAAATTCTGTTTTCTTGCCATACATAAAAGTGTATGGATAACAGAGGGAAACTCAGAGTACAAGGAATGCTGAAGAGTCAGTTATGTATGTGGACTTGTTTGTTGTGTATTGCAGGGCAAAGCTGCTACCTGCTCCTCCAAGAAAGGAGTCACATGTATTTCCTTCAAAAGTTCAAAATTATTCATGTACTGTCTGTGTTTCCTTGAAAGGCCTACAAAGACAAAAATCTACATATAATATTCTTGGTGCTTCTGTAACATGTTGTTTCTTCAGAAGCTTTGTACAAACATTAATTCATTAAGGTGATTGTTTTGCCCAGAGTCATTTGACTCTTTGTTTTCAGTTCTAGAGCTGATGTTGTTACTGAAAATTGAATTGCCAAACACTCAAAGCACCCCAGAGAAATTACATCCAGGGACCCATCAACCTGTTGGAGGATGGTATAGATTGTGTAAGATTTTAGAGGGTTCTAGATCCACTGCAAACTGTATGCAATTACTCTAGCAACTAGAAGGAGGTAAAAGGATGACAGAATACAAAATAATTTTCCATTTGCTCTCTGGGATGATGCTAATAATCCTCTTTTGTTTTTGTGAGGCCAGTATTTTAGAAATTCTATTTGAAGAGCACAGCTGGCAACAGCTGTCTGTAGTATGAAGTGTCTATTTTAGTGCTTTTAATTCTGTGGTGTCTTAAAAACATTGCACATTCAAAGTAGTTTCTTTTGCATGCAGGCTATCGAGAGTAGTTAGCATCTTAGCAGAATGGCTGTCATTTATGTTATGTTATTGTTGTCCTCCATGCCAGACAGACTGTATCATGTTAGATGTGCTCTAAATAAGAGCAAAAACAGAGGCTTTCTCCAAAGTATAAGTAAAGAGCAAAAACCTATAAGCTGAGAAAAAGAAGCAGTTGTGAGAGCAAACAAGCAATAAAGCTGACAGGCAGAAGTCTTAGCACTGTAGCTGTCAAACCGTTACCACTTTGCTTACAGTGCAGTGATAATGATCTCAAGGCACAGTTGCATTGACTCCTTCCACAAAGATCAAAAACTGATGTCAGAGTGCTGCAGTTTTCTCCAGGAGTTTTCAATGTGAATTTTTGTATGCTAACGATGCAGGCTATGCTTGATCTGTCTAAACCAGTTGCAAACTCAATGGCACAGAGGGAACAATAATGGCTCCTTGATGCATTGGCTGTGCTGACAAGAAAGAGGAGAGAGGACTCTGCAGTGCTGGCTTTTGCGGTTGGAGGCTAATCTGCTGATTCCTGACTTTTTTACCAGCCTTGCCGGCACTCTGGGCTGGGCTTTCCCTCTTCCTAGGGTCAGGACGAGGCACACTCTGATCTTAGAGAAACACTCAGGAAATGGCTTAGCAAAGGCAAAGAGGCCTCAATGAATTTCCATGTTAGAGAAGGCTCTGAAACCAATACCCTGGCCCAAATGAATGGAGCTATTCATTTTGGTGAGGGTGTGGGTGGAAAGAGACTGGGATCTGAAAGACCTGCTGTGCTGGTTTAAAAGTAAACCAGCAGGAGAAACAAACCCAACTCAAAAGAGTTCAGAAGTCAGAACTACAATTTAATAAAAAGATTACAATAGATAGATTGATACAAAGGAAAACTGGTTTTAGCCCACAAAACCCAGTTGTACAACCCAGCCCCCTGGGGCACAAACAGAATGGTGCTCACCAGACCCTGTGCTGAGCACCACATGGTCCCCCTGAGCCCAAAGCAAAAAGAAAAGGAAAACCTGTTTTCCTTCCAGAAGGTTGGTGGTCACAGTCTGGTCGAGAGTGGTAGTTGCAGTCCTGTTGAGGTTCTGGTCCTCCTCTTGATTTGAGGAGTGAGTGCCCCAAGTCCTAAAACCCCAAGCTAATATATGCTTGGGTTCAGATGGGAATGCCCAGTACCTCCCCAGGGTGAGGGGTTTCACAATGGGCAATTTACTCAGCGACTCACAGAATATCTTGGTCTACTTGATGGCCCATTAGCAGACATGACCCCTCAGGTTGGGTATGAAAAGTGCTAACGACTCCCAGAGGGGAGTTATCACACCTGAAACATTGGTGTGAAGACAGGGAACCCTCTTATCTCTGTTTTCTCACACACCCAGTTCATAGCCTGAGGTGTCAGGTGTGTCCTGGGCAGCTGCTGCAAACAATGCATCATTAACAGTTCATGATAAATGACAGAGAGGGTATGGAATACACAGTTCCACTTACACCCACACAGTGATAAACTGGTCTCAGCCACTATAACTAGGACTCCTGCCAGGTTTTGTAAAGGTGCAGCGCTATTCCTACAGTGTGTGTCTAACAGTCTTGGCCAGTCCTTTCCATGGCAGGGAGGTACGGGTGAGCTGGCATCCTCCCAGGCTCACAGCTGCTCTTTCGCTTTCCCTCTGGTGATACCTGCTTTCCTTCACAATCTTATCTGAAGCTGACTTTGCCTTCTTCGCTGGCATCCTGCCCAACCTCCTAGCCCCTTGTCTTCTTTCCCTCACCCCCTCACTTGACTTTCAAGCCTAGAGCAGCACTCCCACTCACTGAAAGAGCCTTGCTTCTGTTTTCCCAAAACACTGGTCCTCCTCTGATCTGTTTGAGCACCACTTTCTCATTCACCTCTCCATTTCTTTCAACAAAGCATATTTGCTCTCTGCCCCTTGCCTCACCCTGCCCTCTTGAGACCTCCAATCCATTAGTCTATCACTTCTTTGTCACTCTGGTCATCCTCTCCCTGCAGTCTGTTCTCCTAAGTGACCTCAGCTACTGCTTCCCTCCACTTCAGTTTTTCCTTGATCCTCAACTCTTTCTTCACCACCTTGTCAGAAAATCTGCACCATGTACCCACTCAGCCCAGCTTCATGACAACAGCTATCGCCACATTGTGCTTGTTGTCTTCCTTATTTGTTTGCTTCTTTCTCCCTATACATACCTGGTCATCACTTAAATTCAGAAAACACTTTCCTTGAACTGTCCCGTCACTCATCTCTCCTTCAGATCCTTTTTTTGAAATCTCCCTGTGCTTTGATACAAGCACTTTTGGTATAGAAAACACACTGTTCTTCTAAATGTCTTTGAATGTTTTATTCTTCCACATCCTTTGTTATCTGTTAATTATTTTGGTATGTTCCTTCATATTTGAGTAATATATTATTTTTGTAACACAAAAAAATAGCCATGCATTGATATATTCAGACAAGTGAGCTGAACTCTTCTCAGCTTTTCTTGCTATCTGAACAGGAGGGAGATGCTATACTTTACTCTCTTTCTGGGAAACACAGTCTCCCCAGTTCGCTGATTTGTCTATCAGCCTGACCACATACAACTGGTGGTGGAGTTTGCATGCTGATTTTCCTCTAAATTCATCCCAAACTGTAGTTCCTGTAATTACCTTCTGTGCTGTCTGGTTTTGACCAGACTTTCTTGACAGTGGCTAGTATGGGGCTATGTTTTGGATTTGTTTGGGTAATACAGAGATGTTTTTGTTATTACTGAGCAGGGCTTATGCAGAACCAAGGCCTTTTCATACTGCCATGTTTGCAAGGAAGTTGGGGGTGCATAGGAAGCTGGGAGGAGACACAGCTGGGACAGGTGACCCCAACTGGCTGAAGGGACATTCCATACCATATGACATCATTTGTTCAGGATATAAAGCCAGGGGAAGAAAGAGGAACACATTTGGAGTGGTGGCATTTGTCTTGCTGAGTAACTGGTATGTGTGATGGGGCCCTGCTCTCCTGGAGATGGCTGAACATCTGCCTGCCCAGGGGAAGTGGTGAACTAATTCCTTGTTTTGTTTTGCTGTGTGTGCAGCTTTTGCTTTCCCTATGAAACTGTCTTTATCTCAGGCCATGGGTTTTCTAGCTTTTACCTTTTGATTCTCTCCCCAGTCCCGCTGGTGGGGTGCAGTAAGCAGCTGCCTGGGGCTTGGCTACTGGCTGGGGTTAAACCACGACACGTGCTTTGGAGTTTTGCTCAAAAATTTGTTTAAAAGGCTCTACGTTGTCTTTTCCACATTAGCAAGTGAATTAATACTGCCAGCAGCTGATGATTCCTGAAGAGGAAAGGCACAGTAGGGTATCACTGTCTATCGTGTCTCCAATTAGTTCTTGTTTTAATGTCCTTGAAACATTACCAAATTTTCTAGCAGCGCTTAGCAGTGAGTCCAGGAAACAAATACAATTTTCTCTGCTCATAATAGGTCTAGTCAGAAGCACAATGGCAGCCTGGAAAGGGTTAGTGATGGCTACTTCTAAGAACTGTTGCAGCAGCTCAGGCAGGATGAGGCAACAGGTACAAGGTTAGGAGGGTGTTTCACTCCAGTTCCTCTGAGATGCAGCTCTGCAACAGGACAGCCTGCTCAGGGCAGGCACAGGGCTGTGCCATGGGAGCCCGTCTCTCGTCCTCGCCATAACTAGCTTCAAACGCTCTTGCTGGTTTTTTTTTTTGTATTCAGTGTTGCTTATATTGTATTTTTATTCTGCTCTATTTGTCGATTAAACTTCTCTGACTCTTTACTGTAGCAAGAGTCTTTCTAATTAGAAAGATTAATAAATCTTTTGATTAATTAACTTAGAATGTTTCATATATCTCAAATACTTCTACCAGGCATTTTAAGTATCTATTTCTTGCTCATTTTTCTGAGGTTTATGCGAATTACATTTTATGTACCCTTAAAAAAAAATGTATGGAGGATTTATACGTGTTGTTAGATTTATTCAGAACCTTAAGTTTTTTGACTGCTGCTTTCCAGAGGGTTGTCTTTAACATTGGAACTTGATCAGGAGTTGTTTTTTTGCTTCTAAAAAAAAGTACTCTCCACAAATCTTTACAACAAGGGGACTGAAAGCACATTTCTCCTAGAAAAGGGTCTTAGTAGCTGAATTTTGGTTACAGTATTTGTAACGTTTGGGTGAGTTGGTATAAAAATTAAATAGTATTATATTTTTATGCAGTCATAAATTTGAAAATGATTCTTGCTTTCCACTATTGAGGCTGGAAAAGTGAATAGCTAGAAATAATGCAATTACAAGGACTATAGAATAAGCTGTAGAGCTCCAGAAGGAAGTCTTGATTAAAGTCAGCCTTAAGCTCCAAGGAAAATGGAGACTTGGAAAAATCTTTCAAAACTTGTAACTTGAGAATGTTTACCTTTATGGAAGGGAAGGAAGATGGATGATGCTGGAACTATGCCTGAAATAAAAGTGCCTTTACCCTTTCCATATGATTAAAGCTTTTAAAATTTTCCTGAAATACTGTGATTGTGCTTAAACATATATTTGCTTTTGAAACCTGACTAGTTTCAGGAGGCTCCCTGTCTTAATTATAGAAGATTTGTGCTCAGTTTCTCATATCACACTCCTGTATTATGAAAAAAAGAAAGCTGGAGCAAATCTCGCTAACCTCTTAAACTAGGAGTTGAAGAAGTCTCTCAAATTAGTAAAAAGTTTCAAAGTAATCAAGAGAAACTATTTTAATAATGAGGTAGAGTAAATATTTACTCTTTCAAAGCTAGTCCTTATGAAGATGCTGGTCCATCCAGCTATTCCTTACTAGAGGCTTCATTTTAGTTGTGGCTCTGGCTGTTGTGTCATTGCACCTGCTTTTCTTTTTGATGCACAAAAACTTGAAGTGCTTGAGATAACTGTAAGAATACAGAAGATCATGAAAAAGTCAAGCCTTCATACCCAAATCTCAGCTATATCTGTTTCTCCATTTTATGCTTGGTGTAAAATAAGGTTCCTGAACAGTCCAGCCTGCCTTGCACCTGACTGTGTGCTCCTGTTTGTGTCCTCACAGGACTTGAGTGTCCTATGTTCTACAGGAACTGCTCCTATGTTTACTGCTGTTCTGGTCTTTGCTCTATGCTTTATGGTATTTGTCATACTTATGTTCACATCACGAATGAACAATGACTATAGCCAGTGAAGACAGGATATGTCATTCCTGTAGCCCTTGCTGCTGCTTGCTTGGGTGATTAGAGGATTTCCCTTCCCTTTCCTCCCTATAGACCTTCTCTCTGCCACTGCTGCCTTCAGCCAGGAAGGCAATGAGGGTCTACTGTAGGACATGTCACAGCCTAAACCATAGTGGTTTCCCTTTAAGTGAGCCAAGCATCCTCACTGCCCTGAAAGGAGAGCACCTCCTGGTCTCTCTCACTTGCCAAGCAAAGGCACAGACAGAAATGTGCACTGGAGCAAGGAGGAAGTCCCCATGCACAGACTGTAAGAAATAGACTGTAACTGTCCACTCTCTAAATTGGTATTCTTACAAAAAAATTGAAACACAAAATAAACCCAAAGACCCCCATAGCTTAGTACAAGGTCTGTTTACTTGCGTTGCATAGAGCAGGCATATTTGGAGAGAATCAAAAAAAGAAGTTATATTGAGGTGCATATTGAAGTTATATTGAGTGGCAGCTTAACTGAAATATTCATAGTAGTTCAGGCAATTATGGTGGTGCTTACACGTTGATCAGCACCTATGATAAATTAAAAAGATTTGTCTTCATCTCCAGCTACTGGAGCTGGATTCAGTCTGGTGCCCAGATGATTTAAGTCTGGTGTCCTGTCAACTTTAAGGAAGTTTGGCTCCAAGACCATTTTGCTGTAACAGTCTAGGGTGTAGAAAAACAATACAGACTTTGGATACATTTCATTTTGATCTCTGGAGATCCAACAGACTAGTCATGACTGTGAATGTGGCCAGTTTGTAGGAAAATTATCCCACATGCTGGTCGTATATCTGATGTCCAAATTTACTCAGTGGATCAAAGGGATATCTGCAAGGGAACAAGAAAGGAAGAAAATCTGAAAACAGCTCTGAAACTTGTACACAACATCTGAAAGGATTTGGCCCCCTTAATGAACTGCTGACAGTTTTGCCACTGCAGTCTGTGTGAGAGCGACCAGAAATAGTGCAGGAAAGAAAAATCTAAGACCAAAGCAGAAAAGACCTTGCCTAGATCTAATGAACTGAAAAGGGAAAGATTTCATTTCCACAAGCACGTCTGTGTGATGTGCATTGAGCATGCCAAAGATTGAACAGAATGGCACATACTGAAGGAACACAGAGTAACTTAATAGATTACTAATCTTTTCTTAAGAGTGATTTTAGTGACATTGGTGCATATATACTTGAGCGACTTTGCTCCAAAATAACAATTTAAACTGATAACAATAATTAAAATAAAAGTAGTTTCACAGGATGTCTCTTATGAAATCATTGTAAACAGGGAACAGAGAAAAGTTTTACTTAGCAATCCTGAAAGACAGGTATTAGCTGGGTTGGGAAAAATCAATAATTTGTCTGTGGCTGAATTAAAAGAGAAATTATGTATATTTGTCCATAGTTCAACAAGCTATGGGAAAAAGCAGCAACATGAATATTCTTCAGAAATATTTTTTTATTTCTAGGGGAGGACAGAAACTAGGCTCACCAGATGTTGGCTCCCATTCTTATTGCTGTAGACTTCCTGAATTATCCTCTTCTGGTCTCTCAGTGGCTGCACAGCATAAGTTTACTCATGTTCTTTCTCAAAATCATGTCAAATTGATTTGATTTCCTCTTAGGTCCAGATGATACAGCTCAAAAGAGGAACAACTATTTGACCTTGCTTTGCTTTTAGTAAGGTGTTTGACATTCTCAAAGGCATAAATTTCATTGCCTTAAGACAATGTGAACAAATGGGGGCAAAACTGTCAGATGGGGAAATATGTAAAGCATAGCTGAGATTTGAAATGTGTCTTGTTCTGCGTGATGGCTTTCATTACGAGTGGTAGGCAGTTAGATGATGGAGTGCGGAAAGTCCTTACTGCAATGACAGCAAGCCAGAGAGGAAGAGTAAGCACTTCAGAGATGAGCTTTGGAGTCCAAATGATCTTGGCAAACTGACAGCCTGGTCTGGAGGAAGCAGGGTGCTTTTCAGCAGGGACAAGTAAGAAGATGACCTCAGCGCCAGGAGCAACAGCTGCAGGAAGAGGGAGAGCAGAACTGGGGAGGTAGCAGTGCACCAAGGGACTTATACTCCATGGCCTCTGGGCAGCTGAGTTCAGAGAGTGTCAGGTCTCCAATCTCATGGTTGCTTATGCACATTGTAGCTGCTTTGGGCTGATTTCTCGAAGGAACTTGGGGACCCAGCTTCGGCTGAAATCAGTGAGAGAGTTTTACTCATGAGTACTTTTTAAGTTTCTGGGTCCCTGTTCCTCATCTTTAAATGCTGAAGATAATACATCCCTCCCTCAAAAGTGTGCTGTTTGCATAAATACATTACAGATTGTAAAGAATGAAGATACTCCAGTAATGGGGATCGTATAAGTACTTTGGATAAAGCTGTTTCTCTTTCCTCCTTGCATCGCTCTACAATGCAAATTAGACTAAAATTAATCCAATATAGTTTTCTCATCCTTCTAGTATTTTTATTCAAGCCCTTTACATGCTTTACATTGCTAGGTTTTGACACTTTTCTCCTTTAGGGCATGGCATGGAGAAGCACTGTCTGAGAATTGTGGATAAGATGGGACAGAGAAGCTGAGCATGTGGATACCAAGCAGGTTTCTTGGCAACAAAAATAATTGGAAAACTCCCAAAACTTTCTCTTCTTGCATTTGACAGTCTTTTTTTCTTATGACTGTAGAGAATATCTCGAGTTGGAAAGGACCAGTAAGGATCATTGAGTACAACTCCCAATATGTGGTAAATAATCCAAAAGTGGGATTCCCCTGCCCAAATTTCTTAAAATTATATCTCTAATAACCACCTTTTGGGTGCACACTTTTTTAAGCATTTTTGGTTAAATCCTTGCTATTTGCAAGCCTCACAGTATGCTGCAAGAAATACAGGCGCAAGGAGGAATATAGAGGTATATATGTCTCCTTGGATTATACAGCGAAATGTTCAAGCAGTTCCTTGTGTGGTTGTTCAGGAGGGTTTGAACCAGCAGAGGACACTCGGTTCTCTAGTGAGGTAACCAACTGAGAAGAACAAAATGGATAGACAGAAAGTTAGTCCTGAGTATAACCAGAATGGTACCAGACAAATATCTGAGAAGTGAATGAAAGAATCAGTGCAAAAATACATCAGAGGGTGGGTGAGCAATTTACTATTGCCCTCTGTGTTGAGCACAGAGGGTAATAGTGAATAGGGTAACGCCAGACTGGTGACCTGTCACCAGCGGGATTTCACGGGGCTCCATCTTAGGCCCAATTCTCTTCAACATCTTCATTAATGACATGGACACTGGACTGGAAGGAATACTGAGCAGGCTTGCAGATGACACAAAACTGGGAAGAGCTGTTGACTCCCTCAAAGGAGAGACCTTGGCAAATTAGAGGACTGGGTAATCACCAACGGTATGAGGTTCAACAAGGGAAAGTGCCAGATTCTGCACCTGGGATGGGGCAACCCTGGATGTTTGTACAGACTGGGGAATGAGACCCTGGAAAGCAGTGCCATGGGAAGGGACCTGGGGGTCCTGGTTGATGGCAAGTTGATTCTGAGTCAGCAGTGCCCTGGCAGCCAGGAGGGCCAACAGTGTCCAGGGGGGCATCAGGCACAGCATGTCCTGCTCTGCTCTGCACTGCGCTGGGACAGCCTCACCTTGAATGTTGTGTCCAGTTTTGGGTGCCACAACGTAAGAAAGATGTTAAGCCATTAGAGAGTGTCCAAAGGAGGGCAGCGCAGATGGTGAAGGGCCTTGAGGGGAAGCTGTATGAGGAGCAGCTGAGGACACTTGGTCTGTTCCGTGTGGAGAAGAAGTGACTGAGGGGAGACCTCATTGCGGTCTACAAGGTCCTCAGGAGGGACAGACTGTTTTTTTTCTCTGTGGAGACCAGTGAAAAGGTCCAAGGGAATGGCCTGAAATTACGTCAGGGTAGGTTTAGATTGGATATTAAGAAAAAAGTTCTTCCCCCTGAGGGTGGTGGGGAATTGGAACAGGCTCTCCATGGAAGTGGCTACAGCACCACGCCTGACAGAGTTCAAGAAGTGTTTGGATGATACTCTCAGGCAGATGGTGTGATTCTTTGGGATGGTCCTGTGTAGGCCAGGAGTTGGACTCAATATTCCTTGTGGGTCCCTTCCAACTCTGTGAAAACCAAGAGAAAATGCTATGAGAAGAGAAACCCAAGTCCACCTCCTCTTCTTTTGATAGCAGAAGAGTAGAGAGCTGGACTTGGACATTTTGAATTATGGGACAGTTCAGATTTTGATCCCCATATCAGTTCCCCAATTGAGGAGGAATGTAGGTTAGTGACGATTGGTACAAAACAGCAGTGTCAGTTTTTGGTAGGGGACTTGCATAGTAGTATAACAAAGTGATTTTACTACTTATGTATCTTCTCTTCTGCTCAAGACAGGTAACATCAGAAGCAAAGTGACCAACAGTGACTAAAGGTAGTGCTGATAAGGTCCTAGCCTGGGTAGTTTATTGACTCTCTCTATTCCAATCTGGACAAACAGGTTGGACTGAACAAAAGAGGAATTTTATATGCAGTCTATTTTCATCAGGAGAGCAAGTGGGATGGTTGAATGGGCTTGAATCTGGAGCCAGAGAGACCAAAGAGAGAGCATGAAGGAGGGAGCAAAATGGAAGTCATGTCTGTTTGCTGCATGACCAAAGTGGTATTGCCTGCAATACTCAAACAGGAAGCTGGGTGTGCGCTGGACAGAGAAGTAAATATTTGTGGTGTTTTGGTTTTCAAGGGGGATAAGAAGTGAGACTACAAATTTGGTGAAAGAATCAGATTGCTTGATGTGGAAGCGGTTCTGGTCTGTAGTGGGACTCGTGTTCTGTAGTTTCCAAAATAAGCCTTAATAAATACATGTTTTAGGGTAGCCCATGGAGAAAAATATCAAGATTTTAACATTCAAGGAGAGACTGAGTTACTAGGGCAGTTTCTGTGCCTAGGCAGAAATCCAGGCAGAGTGTTCATGGGTTTTATCTTGTTACTGTACTGCTCTGGGATCCGGTTCCTCTGAAGTCTCTTTGAGTTCAGTAGTGGCAGATCTGGCCACAAGTGTGCAAACATCAGACCACCAGACAGAAGCAGCTAGCCAAAAGTTTTCGGTCTTGCCCATGTTGGTGGGATATATGGATAGCAAAACATTGCTTATGTGCAATTTTAAGTTGCTTCTACTACTTTTTGACTGCGTAGTGCAACTGAGTCTGCACCCTTTTGGGAAAGCACTCAAATTCGTTATTATTATAAATCCAAACCCAGTTACTGTGACCTGAGGCTGTATCCTGTTCACTGCACAAAGAATTCAAGCAGGACTCTGTAAGAAACACCTGCATGGCTTTTCCAAATTGTTGCCAGAATATACAACGGTCGTCAGCAATTAAAAGATCAGGGAGATAAGGGGCAGGATGGACTGAAAAATCTTCATACTTTCAACGGATTTTAAAGGCAAAAATGCGATTTTTCAACACATAGCACTATTGATCATGAGTGTCAGGAGTGCTCAGAGTACTACAAACCAATGTACTAGGCTATATTATCTTTAATAAGTCCGTGCAAGGAATGGGAAATCAGAGGGCTAATGAAAAAATTGAAAACATCTTAGGAGTTTGTATGTATTTTCTGAAGGAAGCTCAGGGAACTTTCCTCACAGAAGTTGGCTTCTCTTTTGATAGATGTTTCTTTCTTATATGCTATCTTTGTGTCATCTCTGATACTGAGTCTGGGACATGTCTGATGGCTGTGACTGCTTGTTTGTGAAGGCTCTTTATGCTTTCTCACTATACAATTGTGAAATATCTGAATGTGCTTTGATTTGCATTATTTCTTTTCTGTCTTCTCATCCCAATTTTCAGTTCCCTTTTGTTCTGTGAAATTAAATAATTTTCTTTTGGCAAAAATGTGACTGCCTTGTTGGAGTAAAGACGTCTTTTTCAGCTGTGTCCTTTTGCTACATTCCCCCAGGCTGGACTCCCTGACAGGTCACTCTGTGATGGCACCAGAGTCCTCTTGGGAGAAGTGGGAATGCTGCTATTCATGGCAGTGCCAGGGAGGGAATGCCAGGGCCAGATGGCCCCCTCAGTGCCCCCAAGGCAGCCTGGACCACACCACACCCAGAGTGCCTACGTCAGGAGGCACAAGGCAGCCAGCAAAGAGCCCACAAAGCAGAGAGGCAGGCTCCTGCTGCCAAATACCATGTCCTTATGCTCTGTGTGCCTCATCAGAAACCCTGCAGCACAGGCTCAGTATTCAGTCTCTTCATTGCCCTGCCACATCAGCAGGAGGATGGCTGCCAGGGCCAGTGGTCTCCTACACTGCGCTGGGTGGGACCTGGTCCCCAACCCCAGGTGAGGTGACGGCTTGCTCTCCCACTCTCTGGTGAGCACTGGTGAAGCTGCACCTTGAATTCTGTGTCCAGTTCTGGGCCACTCACTGCAAGAAAGACATTGAGGTGCTGGAGCTTTGTCCAGGGAAGGACAAAAAAGCTGGTGAGAGAATAAGTCCTATGAGGAGTAGCTGAGGGAGCTGGGGTTGTTTAGCCTGGAGAAAAGGAGGCTCAGAGGAGACCTCATCACTTTCTATGACTACCTGAAAGGAGGTTGTAGCAAGGTGGGGGATTGGCCTCTTCTTCCAGGTAACAAGTGAGAGGATGAGAGAAAATGGCCTCAAGCTGGGCCAGAGAAGGTTCAAGTTGGACATCAGGATGTATTTTTTTTTTTATAAAGGGTTGTTGAACATTGGAGTGAACTGCTCAGGGAGGTGATGGAGTCACCATTCCTGGAGGTGTTCAAAGAAATGACTGGATGCAGCACGTAGTGCTGTATTCTAGTTGACATGGTGGTGATAGGTCAAAGGTTGGATTCAAAGATCTTGGAGGTCTTTTTCAGTCTAAATGATTCTGTGAAATGCCTTTGAGGTTTGAGGCAGGGGTGCAGATGAGGGCACTTCAACATAAGGCTAGTTTTTTGGAACTATACTTGAAGAGAATTTAATGGACAATGGCAGAAGGATGATGGCTCCTGTTTTTCATACAGTGTGGAAACTGGGCTAAAACAAGGTGAATGGGAGGCAAAGGCTAAACACTGTTCATCCCTGAATGCTGCCAAGCTCCTCAAACCTACTGTGTGTGGCCCGCTTGTGGTCCTTTCGGCTAGCAGTCCTCTGATGAGGGTAAGCCCTGTTCTCAGAACGGATGTGGCAGGGTGCCCCAGCTTGCTTTCCTAGAGCCCCCTTACTTTGAAACTTGACTCTGTTACCCAGTGTAAGGGTAATGCCTTATAGCCCTGGCAAAAGTCTCATTCCGGAGCACCTGGATTGCTTCCCTATCATCACAGCTGCCAGCACAACTGATGGCATGTTCTCACTCCTGCATTAAGAGAAGCCCACAGCAGAACACTTGCCAAATACGTGGACTTTATGCTTATCCCAGTGCATCAGAAAGCTCTGTGGTGATGTTTATGTCCAGTGTGTGCATTTTGTGCTACACCAGCAACATCTTCACTGATGGGCATGACTTGTGGGACGATGGAATCCTGTGTCAAATCGTTTGGACAGTAGGTCACGAAAATGTGTCCTACTGTACTGAAAGCAGAACAAGCCCTTCATATAGCGAACAGTTTCCCTCTCTCTGAGTTATTCCAGGAGGAGATTAGTGCCTCATGATTCTTCCAGTCCTTGCCAGTCCACAAGGAGAAGAAACACAATGTGGGGATGGAATGCCATTGCTACGACCGGATTGCTGTTGCCACACAGTCAGGCTGCATCTGGGGAAAGGGATCACTGCCTGTTCCTTGTCTGTAAGACTGGAGAGTATGTGTGTCCCCTTCATGCAAACCCTGACTTTAACAAGCTGGGTGGTCTCTGTGGAGGCTTTTAACCTCTCTGCTCTTCTGCTTCCCCTATGTATGAAACCAGGATAGTAATAATTAACTGTTTCACAGAGGTACTGTGTTTTCATGTCTGTAGAGTTCTTTGAAGGGATAAAATACTTAGCACTATTGAAGATTTTCAAATGCAGCTGTATTTCATTGCATGTATAACAGAGAGTGATGTGTTGGTTTAAAAACATATTTGAAACCCTTGGTAATTAGGAAGTCAGGCAGTGGCAATTAATGCTCTCAGACATGGTGTTACTGCTCTTCTCTAAACTATAGCTCATTTAAAATGCTAGCCCTATAATTTATTAGCAATATTTAATACCTCAGTGACCATAAAACTCAGTGTTTTATTACCACTGATTAACATATGTTTGATGTTCTGCCCAGTGTTACGCAATCCAAAACAAATTACTCTCAGGAAGCTGGATATTATATAAATACAGAAAAGCAATAAATAATGCATTGAAGAAACTATTTTCTGTGGGTTCTAACATGCCACAATCTGTTCAAATGACTTAGGCTTCTTAGGCAATTTCTTAGTCCTTCAGGAGTGTTTGCACCAAAGGACACACTTCACACCATGATGGCTACTACTATGCTGCAAGTCTGCTGGTGATTCCTGGAATTCTCTCAGCCTCTGACACCAGAGTCTACTCATGCCCTACCAGAGGAAACCTGGAGTTGCTAGGTCAGAGTGTCTTCAGTTATGATAGTAGACTTAATTAATTACAGATGTGTGAGAAACAGAAAGGCTCTTACGTATTTCAGGATGCTTTTTTCTTTTCTCTCAATTTGGTGTAAAGAATAAGAAAAAAAACTTTACAAACACATTTATGTTTTGTTTTCTGGAGCCCATTTAAGCACAGCTTGGATAAGCATAAGGGAAGAGGAGAGGGAAACGTGGTTGACTTTGAGAATATGAGCTGCTCAGAATCAGATTTTTCTCAGTTACGCTCGATGGTGCAGCTGTCATAGCTACCTGTTGAAAACCATAGTATCTGGTTAGATTTTCATTGCTCCTGCTCCAAACATCTCTGCAACTATCCACTAGAAATTCCAGTCAGAACTAAAAAATCCAAATGAGATAAGTCCAATCATACAGCTGATTTATACCTGTTCAACCCCACAGCTTATTTTTCTGATGACCTTTGGTTCCACCTCTCCTAAAACAAGAGTTTGCATTAAGAGCTGGTAGGTGTGTGCAGCAAAGGCCGAGACTCAGGTCAAAAATGTCTCCATTCATTAGGGCAAACCTGAGCTTTCTCTTCCATTTTTAAGAGCTAGAAGCTGCAACTTGTATAAAATGAGGATTTTGCTTAAAGTTGTCTCTTTACTGGGGGAATGGCGATAAAATTGTTTCAACCAGCTTGCGGTATTTGTTTTAGGAGAAAAAGAAAGCAAGTATTGCACTTGAGAAAAATTGTTCTTCCTGTGGCAATACAGATTTGTGCTGAAGAGCCTTTGTTGTGGACCAGACAGATAATGCCCAGACACAAAATAAAATGTTGCTTGCCATCCTAAGGAACTTGCTGTTTGAGTCTGTGATGTAAAGTGGGTAAGAGGGAAGAAGAAACAGAGGGATGATGAGCTGAGTTTCTAGCTGCTGTCTGTAATCCAGCCCTGGCTCCAGCATGGTGCACAGCTTAATGGCTCCTTTCACACTTCTGCTCAGCCACACAGTATTTGGAACCTCAAAAAATGTACTCAAAACCTCAACCTCAAAGATTTACTGACTCTGTATCCCTCCTTTTCCTTAAAACTTTCTCTTGCACCCAACATGTTTTAGCAACAGAAGGTTTAGTTGTTTAGCCAAGTTCGGTCAAGAATGGATATTTTGTTTCAGTGACTGACTTAAAATTGACTTAGGCCAAACAAAAAGGTATATTTTCTTCCTTTTGGTGCTGATACAGCATAACGAGGAAAGTTGTGTTAGGGTCAATGTGGACAATTTCATTCAGCTTCAAACAAAGGATTTATTTCAGTTTTGGACTATTTAGCTTTCTTTCCTGCTCTTACACTTATGGAGCCACGTTTAAATGGAAATGGCATTGCACAATGACAATTGAATATTTTTAAAACAAAATTTTGAAAAAAAACACTTTCAGCACCTTTGAAATTGAAGTGTGAAACTTGTCGAGTTCTGTTCTCTAGCTTTTGATCAAAGTCCATTTTTAAGAATTTTCCAAGCAGAGTGTTGCCTGTCTATTCATAAACCATCTGATGAACCATTTCCAGGACCAGATCTAAACAATTCCCTCTTCAGGGAGTTTCTGGTGAATCTGTAGAGGAGATCAAAACTTGTAGGTTTTGGAACCATGTTGCAGACTATTTACTACATATCCTCAAGTTTTCATTTCTTTCTTCATACTCTAGCAATATAAAACAGAGTTTCGTGTTGGCACCAGGGGAGAAGGGTTAAACTGTCTTGCTGCGACCTTGCTGTGTGCGAACTAGAGATCAGATGCTGCAGACTCTGTGTATAAAACCTAACACACACACAAATGTAGGCAATTTCAGCCTACTTTTTACTGTCCTGGAGAGTATAACGCAAAGCTGAGGAAAGCTAGGAGGTTTTGTTGCAGACAGTGCGAAGGCAGAGGACAGCTTGTTCTCAGGCTCACCCCCAGCTTATATGAGAGATTGCTCTCTGTAAAACTCTTCTCATGAACATCTGCTAATTTCTCTTAGAAATATCAAGAATAAGGTTGTGAAAACACCAATTAAAAATTCACAAAGAATTGCTAGTGACTTGCTTAGCATTCGCTGAGGCAGATGAGAGATTTGGGCGCCAAAAGATAAAAGCATTTTGACACTGTGATTTATACGTTATGAAGCCTTCCCCCTCCCCCATTATCTTTTTATTTTTTAAACTCCCCTCAGTCCTACTGCCCTGCAGCATTCCTTTTTGAGAGAGACTAAAGCAACTTTGTATTTTCTCATGAGTTCATGTCAGTGCCTGTTCCTTAATTCTACATCTGGCTTAAGTGCATTCAGGTGACTCATAACTTTGTGCTTAGGGTTTTTTTTCCCTTTCTTCATTTATCAACAACAACAATATTATGTGGGAAGCCAACAATATTATGTGGGAAGCCTTTTTTCCTCCTAGTCTACTAACCTGGAAAGTCATGTGAAGTGAGCAAATAATGAAATATTAGACAAGATGGTGAGAAGAAATGAGATTGCTCTCTCTTAATAGTTTTATGAGTTAAGCTCCTTGCTGCTATCTGGATTTATACTCATCCATGTAGACTAAGCATACTGCCAGTCTATCCTGAAGTGGCTTATTTTTCTTCCATGCCTCTGCCACAGCACAGAATTTTATGTTCTTGTCACTCTTGATGCCTTAGACTAAGGCACACAAATTAGAGATTTTGGGCCATGAGAAATCATAGAATGGCCTGGGTTAGAAGGGAACTTAAAGATCATCTAGTTCCAGTGCTCCTGCTGTGGACCTTTCACCAGACCAGGCCTCTCAGACTGCCACCCAACCTGGCCTTGAACACTTAAAAGGATCAGGTTCTTCTGGGCAACTTATTCTATTGCCTTGCCATCTTCCCAGGGAAGAACTTTCTTCTAATATCTAATCTAAACCTACCCTTTTTCAGTTTGAAGCTGTTTCCCCTTGTCCTGTCAGTACACGCTCCTGTAAAAAGTCCCTCTTCATCTTTCTTGTAGGCTTCCTTCAGGTACTAGACGTCTGCAATTAGATCACCCCTAAGCGTCACATGTCCTAGGCTGGAAGAATGACCGAGACATATGTCAAATGAATTATATGATAGTCTCCTGAAGTCAGTGTTTAGCCTGCAATGTGAGTGTATTATAGATGTGGGAGGTTAGGTCCATATTCCAGAAATATCAGCTGCCCATTTTTTAAATCTCTGATGATGTTGGCTGTGGTCAAAGTCAGGCCACTAATCAGATGTGATATGGCTGTTATTATGTTTGTATACATACATTTGAAAGTAGCAGAAGCAAGTAGGGTAACTTGCTAAAGGCTCTTTCTAAAACTTGATAAGGAACAGGAATGGTGCCTGGCTTCTGATCTGGAGCTGCTTGCTCCATGGCCTCTGCCAGATATGGTTTTCACTCTGGGACTCAGTGTATAGATTTGCCTTGGTGCTCTACTTGCCTGTGATGGTACTACTTCAAAGAGGTCTCAAGAGGGCCTCAGGCCTGACCTGAGCTGGGAGCAAAACTTCTTTGCCTGTGAGACTAAAGAAAGTCAGATGTCTTTCTGTTTCAGTTTTCCAAAGTAAAAGTTGTATGTGGGTCGCCTTAATAGTAAAAAGGCTGCTGTTTGTTTTGCACCTACTTATAGGGATCTGATGATTTGCTTGCCATCCTCCACCCAAATGAGTCATGTGGGAAGTCACTTGGGAGAGTCAGAAGCAAACCAGGTGCGGACACTATCTGTTCTTGGTATCTCTTATGTACAAATACAAATAGAAGAAGATGCTGGAGAGCAAATTAGCTTTGAACTGTCTGTCTGTTTGGGAGAAAACAAGATTCATCATTCCAAATATGTCTTGGCAGTATTGTTAAAGATGCATTTTACGTGTGAACCTTATGCCATGTTCTATACATAACACAGACATGGCTTTCCAGAAGCCTTCTCTTACAAGCAGTGGGCTGCGGGCTACATCATCTCCCAGGTGCATTGCTTAATGCTAATCTTCTGAAATGCAAAGTTCACACATGCTTGACACATCCCTGTGTGCAAAAAATTCACCCCTTGAATCCAAACAAATACCTGTAAATAGCAGTAAATAGAAGTTAATTTGTCATCTGCAGCCCCAGTGCAATTATACCATACAAGTCAGACAGAATGAAAATAACCCTGAAGTCCCAACCACCAGGGAATCCTGAGCTCAAGCCAAGTCTCCTTCCTGTGCCTGCCTTCATTGTGTGTGTTCAAGTATAAGACTGAGCATTGTTAAAAGACAAACATGCAGGGTATTTTTTTTCCAAAACATCTTGTAGTCTTGCAAAATGTCATACTTCAGGGAGCTTGAGCCACTCTCTGGAATTGCCATCCTTCACAGATTCCATTTTGTAGAGCAGATAAGCAACTATTCAGTCTCATTTGCCTTACAGTGGCAGACAGATCGCTCATATCCACTCTGCATTTTGCAGCCATTCTAGTGAGCGTATTTTAAACTAGATCTTACAACATTAAATGCAACAAGAGTACCATAATTCCATTTTTGCAGTTACTGCCAATATTTTTAACAAGGGGCTTCCTCAAGAGGCTTCCAGATTTATTCTGGGATAAAGCTTCTGGGTGTAGAGTGTCCGTCTTCCAAGGGAGAAGGAGAGGTTTGAATAATGTACTAGTTTGTTTTTCCAAATTAAAATGCTGCTTCATAACTCAATCTAAGAAAGAAACAGCACCACCCAGCAAATAAACTTTGCTGAAAATGTTCCCACTCTGCTTTCAGAAAACGATTTAGTATGTTTGTGCCAGAGTGCTTGGCTTACTTAAGATGATATGGCAACCAGAGAGATGACAGGAAACGAGAGGTATCTTCCATCACTGAGTGTGAACTGGCCTGTTGCAAAAGGAACTTCAGCAGACCTTTTGTGATCCCTTGAGCTAAATGCTCTCCAACATGGGTGACTAAGCAACTTCATATGGAGCTGAATTCTTCTTTACAGCAGTATATTTTCAACACATGGAACTATTTTAAGCCTATTTTATCACTCTCTTTTTTTCACCAAGGACGCATATGCCTAAGCGCCTACTTCACTTGTAAAGGTACAAAATAGATATGAGGGTGAATTTTGTCCACCAAGTCAAAATGGTTGTGTTATCCCTGCTCATTAGTGAGGTAAGCCATTGTTAATGCTTGCAGAAGCTTTCCAAACTCAATTAAGTTGTAGTACTGTAAAACAAATGTTTGCAATAGGGCAAACTTCAGCTCACATCTAGCCAAAACCGACAGTGAGTAGTCAGCAGGCTGCCCATATTTAATTACATTATCCTCTGCCTGCAGTGTACCACAGCCCACTGGAGGCGATCCAGGGCCATATATATCTTGTTTATATTTGCTTGTAGTTTTTAATGATTAATTGAATTTTTGGAAAATCATTCTGTTTAAAATGCCATAGCTTTATAAAGAGATGCGTTAAGACTCTTTGCCTTGTTTTTATGAAGTAGCACTTTGGTAAAGCTGCCATGGAAGAAGAAGGGGAAGAGATACTGTCATTTACACCAACACTGAGGCAATATGTTTTATTTCCTTAGTCATCAGGTCTTGTTTTCATGTGGCCTCAGTGGTTGTTGTTTGAAGTTTAGCTGATTTGAGAGCAGAATCACATTAGACATATGTAGGTTTGAGGGAGAGATGGATGGCTTACAAGTTCTAAGGGAATGACTGACTGATGAAGACAATTCAGACCATGGAACAGGTGTTACTACTGACCCCAGCTAGGGTCCTTCTCAGTCCTGGGCTGCTCCTGAATCAGCCCAAGAACTGTCAAAACCGATGTCTCTGATGGGGGATTCCCAGTGACCACCGTGTTCAGATCATATTCATTCCCTTGTGATGAAAACTGTAGGATTTTGGAAACTGGTTCCTGAGCTACTGAGTTACCTGTGTGTACATAATGGGGCCAGCAGCTGAGAGCGATAACCTGGATGGGCACTCCAGGCTAACTTGTCAGTGAAACATGTAAATAAAGGGAGAAAGAGAAAAAAAGTTATAACTCAGCCATAGTGGTCTTGTAGCCTGCTTCCCAATGAATATTTATTGATCCTTCATGGTTGACTCAGCAGAGAGATCCAAACTAGGCTTGCATAAGTGCTGGAGTTCATTTTTGCTGACTATGGGATCTCCAAAGGCAAAGCTCTGAATGAGTAGCCCCTAGCTAATGATGCCATTGTAACTTGATGGCAGCCATGTGCAGTTAAGTATCGTGGAATAGGTTGGAGTTGCATTATCATCCATTATTGTGAACACAAAGGTTTAAAAACAAAAGTGGGAAAAAATTTTGACCTTTGTTTTACTCCTTAGCCATTGTGAAGATAAATTTTATGGTGTACCCTTAGTGGACATATCTATGAAAATGTCTTCTTTCTGCATGTGTAAATCCAGGAACAGAGTGCACATAGTTGCATGCAGTCACCCAAATTGCATGCACTGGTGTGCTGTTCTGTGGTCATCACCACCTGTCTGCAGGAAACGCAAACTCCTTGAAAGATATGTCCTTTTTGTACTACCCAGAATAGTTTTGCTCTGTTTGCATCCTCTCAGACTAAACTGTCAAAAAGAGTGAATAAACCAGGGAAAGGCAATGCCTGACAGATTGCTATAAAACTGGATGGGTAAAATTGTGCTAGAAGGACAAGAGTTTCTGAAACAAAGTTTGCCAAAAAAAAGAAAAAAAAAGATTTCTAAGTCTTCAGCTGGAATTTGCCTCTGAACAGCTCTCAAAAATGAAGGTCTATAATGATTTTGAAATAAAGTTTCCAAAGTTGTACATCATTTTGTTTATGAGTAGCCTGAGGGAGAGAAATTCAAGAATCCCTTCCTGGGTTTCTCAGATTACCTGAATTTCATCATACACAATAAGAAAATTATTTTTTATTAAATATAAAAGATGGTTTTCAGCAGTTAGAACTTGCTATAACTTTAAAATTTTATTGTGTGCGTGTGAGTAAGAGTTCCATACTTGTCTTTTCTTAGACAAAGGAATTTGATGTTGGTAATATGTATTATAGTGCCATAGCACCGTGTGATGCTTGCCAGGACTAGGACATTGTATGTTGGTTCAAAAGAAACACAGAAAAATCCACTCTCAGCCTTACTTGATGTCTGCCTGCCAGTTTGGTTTTATCTGTGTCACAGGTAGTGTTGGAGACACACTGTACTGAATTCCACGTCAGCCTTCTGGGTAGGCTTCAGTAGGACTCTGAATGACATTTGGTCCATGAACTGATCCTATGCACAGAGACAGATTTTACTCCCTGAGCATCAACAAGTGTTCAGTTGTAAGCAGTGACCATGTGTTATTGACTTCAACGAGGTCCTGAGGTCAGTCAAAACTATGTTTATTTAGAATTAAGTGTAATGGCATGTCCCAATAACAGTTGCAATAAATATTTATTTAATAATTTAATTTGTATATTTATTTGAATTCATCCCAATAGTTTGAGCAAAAGCAAACTCCCAGAAGAGCTTGTACATATCCTTCCAAACCTTGAAAAAAACTTCTGGAGTTTTAAACTCTACCCACGTACTGCAGCAATATTATACACAGAGAGGCAAGTGGGTGTGCATGGTGGCAAATGGGAAGATGGCAGTAAAACAAAACAATCAAGGGTGAAATTACATCCTTGAAAAGGTGAAAACTCAAATAAACTGTATTGCACAATTAATCCTCTGTTATATAATTGGTTTTCTAGAATTCAAAATGAATCTCTTAAAACCTTGCTTCAGAGGAAGCTGACTGTCTAGAAAGGATTTGAGATCTTATTTTAGTTATCCAAAGGTCAGCAGGCAGAGAAGAGAAATTTCTACAACTTTGAAGTAACTTTTGCAAATGGCCTTTTGTCCATAGGGATATACATGTGTCTTCTGGTGAGAAATACTCCAGCTGACTTGATATGAGCTAACTGGCAGCAGGACCATGCGCAGTAGAGTGAAACCAGTTTTGGCTCTGTAGGTTGTATTTTGCCATGGTTATGACTACTGAGCCTGAGCTATTGATCCTTGAGATCTCATCAGAGAAGAGTCTCTCACTATGGTTCCTATGTGTGGAGGTGTGTGCACAGAGCAAATCGGATGTAGCTGAATTTGCTAAGCAAGTTATCGGTCCAGCTTATTCACAGTAGGCATGTTTTGGTCTAGGAATAGCTGGTATGCTCCAACAATGGCTCTGAGGTGACAATACCTGTCTCAAAGTTCTCAAATTCTACCTTGACAAGATTTTCAGGATCAGAAAAAAAATGGGTGTATCCTGCAGAGCTACACATTTTGTCCTAACTTCATGCCCCTTGGAGCATCTGGTCCTTCATTAATATGACTGAGTTTCGGGTTTGAGTGCAGCATAAGGCAGGAGGCTAAGGTGAAATATTTCGTACCTCTGCATATCATTGCCTTGTGTATGCTGGTCAGGTACCTGCAGTAACCCCTGTTTCTTGAGAAACTACATCCTAAGTCAGAGAGACACTGTCAACACTCTGAAGCCGACAGCAGTTATACTGACGAAAATACTGTGAACTGGATTTTGTTCTTTCCCTTAGTGTGTTCTGGTTTTCCTCCTTCAATCTGCTATAGATTGGTGGCAAGGGTCTGTTTTTAGGCCCAGTTATCCAGATGGGATGAATAAAACAAACAGAGGTCAAGTGACTAATTCAAACCCAAACATTGCACCAGTCCTTCAGCTAGGCTTTTAGAATGAGCTTAATGATTTTTTAACTCCTTGCTGTAGCTGCTGCTTTAAACAATTCCCAGCAGGCTGGCTGTCAGGTTCACCAACTCACTAAGGGTTACAACCATCATAGTACAAATTACCATCAGTCCAGGAAAAGTGTCACCAGTGTACAGACAGATATAGTGCACAATTCTGCACATGCCTATCCTACAAATGATACCGGTGGCAGGGGGCATGCTGCCTGTAATTAGTCATCAGAAAAGCAGAGTCCACTTTATATACGGTGACTGTATGACTGATCCTTGAAACAGAGGTGGTTAGCAGAAGGATGTAGTGACACATTCAGAAAGAGAATAGATACTGCCTGATAAGCTGTTCTTTGCAATCTCAGAGACCTGTGATGGGAGCAAGGAGGCAGAACTGAAGCCAAGGGGGTTAGAGTGCTAGACAACTGACTAAAGGCAATGTTTCAATTAGAGTTGGGAAAACAATGGCCTTGCACGTCACCTCGCCTCCCTCCCTTCTGCAGGAGCCTAGGGCTTTTTTCCGTGCTCTTCTTGGAGTTCATGTCTCCCTCTCCTACACAAGGCTATCTGGAAGGGCTAGGGATGAATAAAAACTTCTTCCCCTTGCAATGCTGCTTGTTCCATTTGAGGCAGGGGGCTATTCACTGCGTGTTCCTCACAGTGAGCTCAGTGCTCCAAGGGGAATGAGAAGCCACCAGCAGGCTTCTCCCTGTTTGGCCAGTTGCACAGGGAGACAGAGACAATCTTTTACCAGGATTAGTAACCGTGAGGCCTTGGAAGGGAAAATGCCCATAACAAGAGGGCCTTCTACACGGCTCCCATCAGAGGGTTGGGACTAAATGACACAGCCTTGTCCGTAGCAACTTGTCTGTTCCAGTTTTGTGTGACTCAACAATAGAGTTTCCACTGTTTCCCTTGCAAGACTCAAAAGAAAGCAGGTCTTACAGACCAGATAACCCTTCCTTATTCATGTGGAATAATCCCACTAAGAAGTCATTCATGGGTAAAGCAAAGAGAAGCTGTCTCTAAAACAGCTTTCTGCATGCATTTGAGCCAGTGGATTCCTGCTTGTACACTGTTGTGCTTGTGGAGCAGAACACAGACTAGGAGAAGTCTGGGGTACGTGAATGTAACTTCTCAGTAATAGAAGCAAAACACCTCCACAAACAACTCTCCTTGTCCTCCCTGCCCCCTCCTTCCCAACCCCATCTTTCTGGGTTCTGCTTGAATGGAGAAGGAGAGAAACAGGACGTGGCAGGAGTTGTGCTTGCACAAATAAGGAACAATGTCCCTCCATATAACACAACTGCCTCTAGTAGGTGTCAGACTGCATGAAACCTTGAAGCCCTGTGTGCATGTTTTAGGTGATATGACCATCTGAAGGAAACAGATTTAGCTTCTCTGTCACACTCTTTTCTCTTAGGATTGGTGAGGTCTGTGACTCATTATGAACCTTCAGCAAGAAAGAAGTATTGCACACCTGAGTAAAGGTTTTGCTGAGCTTGGACTGTCAGGTTGTGAACGCATTGATGGTTCCAGGCTGTGGAGAGGGGCCCCATAAGACCTGAAAGGCAGGTGTCTTGTCAAACAGTTGACATAGCAGTTCCCACTTCTCTTTTGGCAATCTGTGCTTCAAATGAGTCAAGTCCTGTGGCCTTGATAACAGCAGGGACTGCCTTTGGCACAGCTTTGAGCAAATACACTCATATGCACTGCAAACAGATGCCAGGTAGATGAAGTCAGAGATGAAACCAAAACCTATTCCTGCTTGTACTGCAATCCTTCAGACAGATCAGGGCTGCGACGAGTGAGGCATGGTTTGATAACTTGTCCAATGGGACAGCTTCAGGGGGCTGTGTGCAACAGTCAGATGAGGAGTGACATGCAGAACAATGAGGAACCCTGCAAGCCTCATCAGCCAGTCTCCCTGAATAAAAGCTTGAAAGGATTAAATCTTTGGCTGGTTGCACCTTACATTCAACCAGACCATGTGCCTAGAGACAGCACAGCATGATAGTGACAGCTCAAATTAGTGTGCTTTTGGTGAAGTTCTTAAAATCAACAGAGTTAAAAGGAGATCCTAGGGTCAGAAGTGACAATATCCAAGAGTCTGTTAAGTTTCATAATTGATAAAGAGCAGACACGGTTGCACTAACTGTTTGTGAGGAGAGTAAAATCACCTCAGACCTTCTCTAGACAAAGTTTAAAAGCGATTTCTAGGTAACCGATCAGTGTAGTCAGTATGGGATTTGGATCAGGAATTCTTGGGCATTGTAAAAAGAAATAATATTGGAGATTTTGTTTATGTCCAGGATCTTGACAAGTGGTTAACTCCTTTAGGACTTTTTCAGCTGGTCTCACTTCTGGGCCATCAGATACAACATCAGGCCAGGACTTTCATGCCCATGTTTTCTTGGACATGGTGTATTAAGACAGCAAAAGTGTCAGCTCATTTATTTGAGATTAATGAGATCGTGTCCCCATGCATTATGAGCAGGCAGCTTTTTTTTGTCATGTCAAAAATGAATTGAACGTCTTGGACAATCTCTTGACTGGCTGTTCTCTAATATCAGTGGGAAGCACAGGGCAGTGTTGATTCTTTGACAGTCAGTCTTGCTGCCTGGTCAGCATGGACAGTCAAACCAAAGAAATATTCCAGCAGCAAAGCTGGCAGTGACGATGGAGCAGCGCAGACTGGGACCACATCTACAGCAGCAAGTTGCTTGGAACACTTGTGTTGGGAGTTCATACCGGCTTGCAAAAATGATAAGGTTTAGCAAAGTATTTCACTTCTGAGTTCACACAGATTTAACAAAGTGTATTTTAAGAGAATCACAGAAGTGACCTGTGGCTTACAACTGTGGGCAACTGTATGTGTTAACTGTGGAAAATTTTGATTCCTGCAACAGTAGGAAATGCTTCTCTGTAAGTCATGCACAATTTTATCTATTGCTATTAAATCCCTTGAATAAAGCATTAGAGGCTTTGTTCCTATACAGAAATACATTAAGAGTCATACAGCTTCTCACAAATAACCAGAAGTGGTGCCTGCTTCTGTAAATTACCACAAAGTTGTATGTGATTTGTCCAATAATTTTGGAGGCCTCTATGTCGTAACAAGTCTATTGCCATGAAAATCTCATGGAGAAAAAGGTCGTGAAGTTCAGCACTTCATTCCTTTTTCTGTGGTAGAAAGTTATGGTAGAAGCTGAGCTACCCAAGAAATGTCTGTCTGGGTTTTGGCACAGAGGCTTAATGTATTGTTCCTATTAGTATCTGAGAGACTGATGCCAGCTGCAGTGCTGCAACAGTCTGGGAAGGATGGCACTAGAGCCACCAACTTTGCATTTTCTCTTTATCACTTAGATAGTTTGTCTTAACAATCTCCAAAGTTGATCAGGAACACAGGACAGACAAACACATGCATGTACAATCCCAGGCAGAAACATTGCCGAAGAATATCTGGAAAGCAGAATTTTCAGAATTCATTGCAAAATTGTTGATGGAGCAAAAATTACAAGTTGGAGATACCCGACTCCCCACCAAGCTGGCAGAGTCAGTCTTAAAAAATATGGTCATATTGATAACAATACATGGACAAATATGATCCACTGATGTAGAATCAGTGTGGCTGCTGTAAGTGGAAGTCTGAGAGCACTCTGAAGAGTGTCAATAAGTCTGTGGATAAAAGGGATCCAGCAGACATGTTATGCTAGGATTTTCAGAAGATCCTTGATGATGTTCCCCACCAGAAGATTTTAAAGATGTAAAATTGCTGTTGAAATTAGAGGAAAGCTTCATTTTCAAACTGAAGGCTGATTAAGGGTGAAGAAGCTAAGGGTCATTTAGTGGCCACTTTTCATGATGGAGGAAAGTCAGCAGTGGCATCCTTTTGGGATTGCTGCTGGGACCATTTTGATTCTGAAACACCATCAGTGACAGAATAGGGAGTGAAGAGTGAAATCTATAATATTTGGATAATCAGTTTGAGGAAATAAAATGCTACGCCAATGGTGAAGAAAATTCAAAGAACATCATGAAACTGAATGAACAAAAATGTGGTGGATACACTTCAATTTAGGTAAAGGAGAAATAATTAGTTTAGGAAAAAGTGATCTTAACCAGGCCACACTGTGCTGGATTCTGAATCACTTTCATAAGAGAAAATGTGAAGCCATTACCAGTGATTCCTGAAACTCTTGGGTTAATGTGCTGAAGCAGATAAAAAGACAACAAAGTATGGGCATCAGCAGGAATGATATTGTGAATGAGACTGCTATTTTTCTTCTGTGTAAAACTGGCATGCCCACATCTTATGTCTTGAGCACAGTTCTTGTCTCTGCCTCTGAAGAATCATATAGTGGAGCTGGAAAATACCCAGAGAAAGATAGCTAAAATGATGAAGGCAATAAAGTAATTAAGATACAAGGAGAGCTTAAAAATGTAGAGACTCTTCAGGTTGAAAACAAAAAGACTAAAGGGGAATATGACTGAGATCTGTATCCCATGAAGGTGATGTATAAACTACATGATGAACTATTACTCATCATGTCCTGTAATACTAAAACTAAGAAGCACCTTGTGAAACTAATAGGAGATAATTTAAAAGACATAGCATCGTCCTTGATAAGGCAGGTAATGAACTTCTGGACTTTCTTACCCAAGATGTTTTGTAGGCACAGTGTCAGCAGGTTAAAAAAAGTGATTAGACAGAGTCACAGATCAGATGGTTATAAACAGCTATTAAAAGGAACTGGCAAGGATCTATATACACTCTCTAGCACTAATACCACTGCAGTTCCTCAACAGATAAGAAGGAAACAGACCACAAAAAGTAGTCTCCCTAAATAGCATTATTTGGTGTCCTGTGGTGTCCTTGCCAATGATCAGCTATTTGTATACATGAGTGGGTCTAATTTCATGATGGTTTTCCCTCAGCGATAACACTGTATAGCAAATTTATAGTAGATCCTGATATGAGGTGTGTGTTAAGATTGGTGTTATTGCACTTATAACTACCATATGCTGCATGATACCAATTGGCTTATAGCCAACTGGTACAACTGATGTATCATGTTTCTTTGTGGGGCTTGCTTGGGGCTTTTTTTGCCAATGAGATGCTCAAGCTCTTTGTCAGGCTTTGGGTGAAGGGGAAGAGATGTTCTGTATGGAGCAGCACAGGCATGATACTGTAGTGGAACAGTGCTAGTCTCCATTTCCAGAAAGTACTTGAGAGAAATAAGGTTTTTTCTTAGGGGCTCTTGAGTGCAAGGAGGTTCCCAATACAGGAATCACTCTTCGAACAGATTCATAGTAAAAACTTGACCTTGTAATTTCCAAAAGTGTCACTATCACGATCCCTGTAGTCTCAGAGATAGGACAGGGTGGTATTGATCCTACTATACAGGCTGATGCAAAAAAGGGAGAGTTTAAGGTGTCTCCACTGGCAGTTGTCACCCCTCGGCTGGATCTGACTTCCTTTTTACAGCTTTTATACCCAATGCATGTCACTACTATGGACATGGACTAAAAGTGTCTTCATTTTCCTGGTGAAGAAAATAAGAATAATTGTTGCCCTTGGATCAGCAGGCTTCTGTGTTTCCCATGGTTCTTTTTCTTTCCAGAAATGATTCTTGCTGTCTTGGAATGAGTGTCTTGCTAAATAAAGACTATCACAGATGTCGTCCCCAGCCTCAGCAGGGACTTGGGTGTTTACTCTTGGCTGATAATACTGATGTGGCTGAGTTCCCAAACTTCTAGGGACTTTCTCAATGACAATTGTGATGACAAAATGTGCTTGTAGGGGTTTCCAAAATACAAAACTCCTTTATACATATTTGCATTCATTTGGTGCAAAAGACCTTTTCCTGGGTGACTATGAAGTAAATCATAGAATGGTTTGTGTTGGAAAGGATCCTAAAATCATCTAGTTCTAACCCCAACCCCTTTGGCAGGGACACTGTCCACTAGACCAGACTGCACTAGGGAAGGATATTCAAAAATCTTTCTTCATCTCGTCTTGCCATCTCCAGAGGAGACACTTTCTCACCAAGCTGCTGAAGTTTCATTGTTCAGATATATGGTGCAATATGATGGGCAACACAGCTAACGCGACCTCATCAGCTTTCTGATTTTGCTTGTGAAATTGAAATAGAAATCATAGGCAATGAAAAATTATGTAGTACACACCAACTGGGCCTTCAGTAAGACTACAGTTTTGATGGTTTTCTCCATGTGAGGCAAAGCAAGAGCTATAAGAAATATTATGATGACAAATGTCTTAGTCACACAGAACTACAAAGGGAATAGTCTGCTTCTGATTTGGGCTGTCTATCTTGTTGGCTTCAAGATGTTGTAAAAGTCATGCATAAGAATCTCATGATACATCTTGAATTCCTCAATCTATCCCAGAGTTGTCATGTCAAATTGTAAGAGGGCACGTTCATTTGTATCCTGCAGTGGCAGAGGTTTTATTTCAAGTGGTCTCTGTTTGAAGACTTCTTTTGCCACTCAGTGGCTCAGAAGTCTTGTTGCTTATTCCTATCCCTTAGCAGGATCTAGTCCTGATGATCAGAAATTTGATGGCTTATTTATGGAAAAGATTGCAGAGACTTGAAGCAGCAAGCAGATGTAACTTTTTCATTGCCAGCTCTGAATGAAGTGAATGAATGGTTGCCCTGCATTCCCTTGGTTGTTGCTGGATGAAGAAAGAGGAGAAGGAGCAGAATACAACATGATTTTTTTTTTCCTTTGGTATAAATCAGAAATAGAGCACATCAGATAGAAAGGTGTAAATGCTACATAAAATTGAGGCGCTCTTATAAGGCATATCTTACCTGAAGGGAATGTGGAAAGCCTGTGCACCAAAGAATTGATTATTGCTTCTTTGAAACTAGAGCAGTTCAAGTGTGAGCCTGCTTGAAATGACTGTTGGAAATCTATTTCTGAATAGAAACATTTTGAGATAATTTGTCACAATGATATTTGCCATCAAGAGCCAAAGCAGAGAGAGAGGGATTTTAACCTCTCACTTTCCAGAGGGAAGTCCAAAAGAGAGGAGGGAACTGCCAGGATCAGGGTTTCCATGAATGAAAGAGGAACCTACCTTGGACTTCTGTCATCTTCTTTCAGCCACAAAACTGGGATGGAGCAAAAGCAGGAAAGCCTCCGCAGGTAAACGTGAGGTGGAGCGGTTTGGTTCTGACTAGTACAGGAGAACAATCCATCCACCAATCCAGTTATCTTCAAATAGTGAGAGGAAATCCATTAAACAGAAGAAAAAAACTACTGTGGTACTACACAGGTTGTGTAGAACAACAACTTCTGAGTTGTGTTCCATAGGAAAAACCACAGGAGTAACTTTACTTACTGACTATCTAGACTGTTTAACCATCTTTCCATACTGATAAGTTGGTGCATAGAAAAAGTGTGGGGGATGATGCTGACAGAGGAAATAGAAGCAAAAAAAGCGTACACTTTATTTATGCAGAAAGAGTAGGCCCTCAAAGCTACATAACAGGCTAATTGTTTAATTTAATGGGAAATTGTGGGAGAAAACGCTTATTGAGGTAAATTGCCACTGGGAGAACAAATTTAGAAATTTCTTAAGTGCCTTGAAAATCTGGCTGATGCGGAAATACAGCTTTGGAGTCTAGTTTGAAGATACCAATTTATCTTGACCTTAATGGAGAGTTATCAGACAATACCTAAAGTGCCTGAAGAAAAGCCTTGGGGGAGTTAGGGTGCATCAGTTTTAGGTAGTGTGGGTCTACAACAGTATGAGACTGACATTTCTGGTTTGCACCTGTAAGTTGTCAGGTGCTGTCCTCCCAAATACCCACAAGATCCTTTCTTCAGCTTTTGTTCCTGATGCATTTCCCAAGTGGTAGGAGAAAATTGTGATTAGGCAGGGTAAGAGTTTTGGTCTCCCACACTCCTGCGAGACTCTTTTTAACGGAAGACATGGCAGGGAAGTTCCCAGTAGCTCACTGTAATGATTTTTATCCAGTGTCTAGTGGTGGTGTTTGTTTGTTCTAAGCTGTATTACTTTCATCTGCTTAAAGGATGTAATAAAACCCCTTTAAATTATTATGGGAGCATCCACCTTGATTAGTTCTTGGCAGGTAGTACTACGCATTGTCACACGAACACCCCCACCTAATTGTGTCCCCCCATAAACAGTACAATATTTGGTCATTAAAGCCACAAGAAATATCTCATATTACTCAAATAAGACGGTACTTTCCATTTTAGTTTACCTCAGGCAAATTAAACAGGCCCCCTTGAAACAGTGACAAGAAGAGTTATAGGAGCTCAGCACCAGACACCAATTACCATCGAGAACTAAATGCCATAATTAACAAGACGTATACTTTAATCTAAAGCAACTCAAATATGTGGCTGGATAAAGAAAAAAGGTAAGGGTAAACTCTGTAATTATAATAAATCAGTGTACTGAGAAAGTGTTTACCCTAGAGGTATATTCTTTTATTCTGCAATTAACTTTCAAGTGTTTTGCTTAATAACACCCTCTTCCACACACATGTAAAAAAACTTCCTTGCATTCTCATGTTCCCTAGCCCTCTGAATAGGTATTCATTTCCACAGACACTTTTCCTCCTGTCTGTGGGTGATAGGAGTGCCGGTAGCTGTGCATGGCAGTTTCCCCCTAACTGGGATTCTGGTGGATACTCCATGATGGCTCAGTTTTGCCTTTGTGGACAGCAGCAGGAGCAGGATTCATAAATGCGACTTGGTGCAGGGCTGGAGCCGTGCTGAATGCTTTTGAAAGTCCCATCACAAACTTCTCCAGCATAAAAGAAGCTTCAAGGAATACAGTTTCTTACAGATATATAAGTAACATGTATTTGTATAGTTGACTTTACATTGCTATCGGTTAAATGAAATCATGCTCCTTCTATTTTTCTATTAATGCATTTAAAGGACAACCTAATATATCCTTTCAAGAGCCCTATTTATACAAACCTCTGCTTTTGCCATAATTTTGCCATCTGCAATAGACCTCTAGATGTATTAACAACCTTGAATTTCTCCATGCTCTTGCTAACAAAGACAGATGAGTATTTCCTTGCTTTTTAAGACAGAATAGTAGCCTCTTCTAATTTATAAAATTATTTGCCAGAACCAGACAAGTGAAGAGGAAAGAAGAAGGGGCTGTTAAAAGTGAAGCTTTGTGAGTATAAGATGAATGTGTCAAGGTTAAAGTATTCCTCTAATCCCAAAGTGAGGAAGGAAAGCTGTAGCTAATAGAGTCCATCCATGCAGTTTTATTCACTTGCATGCACTTTACTCAAGGAAGAGGGTACAGTCTGGAGGCCAATTACAAACCACCTGTCTGATTCTTTTAATCCCTTTATTTCCATGTCTGATCAAAATAAAGATTTAGTTTTTTCCTTTGTCTAAGGAAAGGAAAAATCCTAAATTTATATGAAATATATTGTTTTCTGTTATTGTCATACAACCGCATATTTTATTCTGAAGCTTTTTTATTCCTCTGACTATCAGTTTCTCATGGCTACACATGGGTCTAGATTTGTGTTTATTCAGCATGGTTTTTTGCTGGTTTGACATAGTTTGGGGAAAATTGGGACCATAAAGCTCAGTCTATTAGAAAGTCCCTACTTTAGATTGACCCTTGGCAATTCCCAATGGAACCAGTGCCTGGTAGCTGGAAGGAAAAGCATATGCACAGCAGCAGACAGAACTGATTCCTTAGTACTTTTGGGTTATGCAAATGTATTTCTGTTTTCAAAACAGTGTAGTCTTTTTCTGAAAATCTGAATGTGAATTGTGGTCCAGCTACACTCACAGTTTCAGCTACACAGAATCAGAGACAGCAAGAAGGCCTTGTGGTTGAGTAAGAGCAGAGGAGGTTGCTGCATTTCTGAGAATTCACTTTCAACAGATCACATATTTGGGAAGGGTACATGGGAGCTGTGCAGGGCAAGGCAAGGATGGTCCCTGTCCTCACCTAAGGGTATTTCAGCTTTTACCGGTCATCAAGGAATGCAGTGAATGATTCAGAAGCTCGAAGTCATTTATTCAGCACCACGATGAAGGACAGAGAAGGTTAACAGAAACCCCACAATGTAAGGGAGATTGAGTGCAAAAGGCTGCAAAAGCCTCAGTGTATGTGTTAGTGTTTGGACATAGACACTTGTAAAAAAAGCTCCTGTATTGACTATAAAAAGGAGGAGAACTTAGTCAAACCTCTCACTTATTAGAGATATGTAATATTATTCTCCATTTTAGAAATTTGCTCCCTGCATTTCATTGGTCCTTTGAGTGATTTCTTAAAAATATATTTTGTTGTACTAAAGCCTAATTAACAGCCTTTATTACGCCTCGGTATTGCAGTGTGAACATGACAGTTACTTCTGGCACTCAGTGTGGTAGAACATGTATTTTATTCTCTTAATCATGACACTCCAGATGCAAACAATGCCCCACATCAATGAAGTGAGCTTCAGCCTCGGTCTGCTGTGCAGGCTCTAACTCTGCAAGCTTTTTCTGCTCCTTATCACTCCTTCCCTCCCTGTTGTTCTTTCACTCCGAGGCTGTGTGTCTAATGCTGCTTCATAGCAATGAGAATAAAGTGGGTGCCTGCAAGACAACAAACCCTGAAGTCTGACTGTTGCACTGCTGGTGATAAGATGTTACTTAAGATTGCATAACTCTTCCAGCACAGAAGTCTAGCTGTGAGCGAGATACTCTGAGCAAAGCTCATGGGGTTTGATTCTGTCTTCAGATAGGGAGAGCCCCAGTGATGCAGAGCATCTTATCAGATCAACCACCTGATTTTACAAGATTTGCAGAATGCTGTGCCTGTGAGCTAAGGCAGATGCTGAGCACTAGGTATGCATTGCACTTTCATTCAGTGATGGTGTAATTTCTTAGTACCTTAAGCTGTCACTTAGAAACTGTGCCTCATGTTAGGGGGGCTCACTGTAGTACCATACTGGTCTCCACCTCTGACTGGGCTCTGTTGAGAATTCTCTATCAAGATTTACATAAATGTTGTGAATTAGCAAGAAAAAGACAGGCCGGGCCTGTTTGAATGCCAAAGAAGGAATCCAGAGTGCAAAACGGTTTGTACTCACATTGAAGTCATGCAGTGGCCCGGGGTCTCCTCTGGGCTGATGTACTTAGTTCAACTTGCTTTACATGGCCAGGAACAGAGAATAAATGATTATTTAAGTGATGGGTGTATGGACTTAATGAGAAGCAGTGAATGCTACTTAAAGCTACTGCATCATTTTTTTACTCAGATGTCTGGAGAATCATCCTCGCCTGATATTTACCTGCTTTTTTGCCATTTTTCTCTGCAATACACTATTAACCCAAAGGAATTGCTAGCCTAGTCTACTGACTGAATTGGGTTTGCAGGGATTGTCAGCACTACTGAGCTTAATCCATTTGTATGGGAGTATTGAATATCTTATGTTAACTTCTGACTGTTTACGGTTCTCTGGGTTTTCACACTTCTGTGACAAGTCTGAACCATTCCCAAATTTGACATTACTAGGCTAAAATACTGTTACTAAAACGTGTTAGTGACCTACTGGTCACTCTTCTTGTGCCTATGTCTAATGTGTGTTTTGTGTTTAGAGAACAGAGAAAAATAAAATTTACGTGGCTAGGTATGTTTCAGTTTGTAGCCTGTGCTGTTACTTGTGGGAATCTGGTTTGATTGTGGATGAAAGTTTCAAAACCACATGGAGGATCTATTACTCTTGGAAGACAGTTGCCTAAATCTGTGTGACAGGTTTGACGTTCTCAATCCACATCTTGAAGCGTTTGCACAAGTTGGCAGAGCTGCAGCTCCTGGTCACTCCTTTCATTCTAGATAGCTTCTTGGAATCTAAGCTGCTTTTGAAGGTGGGGTGAGGACCTAAATTCATTTAGATGTCTTTAGTCCCTGTCAAGTAATCAGACAACAAGGTCTGAGCAGTCCAGATCAGCCCGCACCTGAGGCAATCATTGTCTGCAAATCTTTCCTGGGTTTCTGCATCCTTGCTGTTTCTGCCTTTGCTCTCAAATATCTGGGTTGCATTTCTGTGCTGGACCATGTAAAGCTGCTTTCCTAGTCCATGGGATCATTTGTGGGAGACCTTGTGAAAGGGCATTGGCATGCTCAAGTGACTTTCATCTACACTGCAGAGGTTGGGTTTCTAGGGGAACAAAGGTAAAAGTGTCTACAAGTTGCAGGTTTTGGAATGAAGTTTAGCTGTATAAATCATTATATGCACTTGAAAAATATTTTACTTTTGTTCTTAATTGTTAGAATGCCCAGCATATTTTTGAGTTTGGCATGATTTCTTCCCTTTGTGTGCATGAAATTCTTGACCATATATTTTCATGTATCTCTATTTATACATATGCTACAAATAAAAGCAGATTTGAGGGTAAACACTGCAAAATATTACCTAAGGATTTAAGCTGAGATTGTAGTATGCTGCTTGAAGGCTCTGGACAACATTGCTTGAACAAAGGAACTCTTTTAATTCAAAAGGGTTTGTTTACCGTAATGACTCTCAAATCCAATCAATATTTGTTTTATTAACCTGTTGGGTGGATTCAGTTTAAAGTCTTGGGGTCGTTTGTTTGAAGTCGTTTGTACTTGGAAGCCCTGTGAGAGGTAAACAATGCTGAGACTCACAGCAACAGTGGCCTATTGTATTGAGCTAGTCCCTTTTGTACAGAGACTGTTGACCACTTGTGTTGTTTTTGGGGATATCAGCATATGCTTCTTCCCTGACACAACCTCAAGCATTCAAACATTCCAGGAGTTTGTAAATATTTATTGAGATGCTTTAAAAATATTTTTCTCACAAGTGTTTGCTGGCTCTGCTGCGCAGTTTTCTTCTCTTTCAATGCTGTGGTACAGATGCAGGAGGAGGTGAACAAGATCATTGTTCGCAAACATCAAGAGCAATGCAGCTGTGCCTGATTATATTAAATCATACGATGACGCACCATTTTTGACATATGCAGCTTCTCTTTATTGTAAATTAATCACCCTAAGAATCTATTTTCATTAGTTCGAACATTAGTGTTTTGCCTCTTTATGTTTTGAATTATTTAGAATCATCACGGACCGAGTTGTTTATTTACATAATTAGCTCCATATGCCTTCACTACATCCAACATATGGCTGCAACTACACGGCACTCCTGTCCCTTTAAGAAGCTGTGCTGGCCCTGAAGGCGAGCCTGGGAGACCTCCTCTGGGCATCTGCATGAGCCTGCAGTCCTCACTACCTTGAGCAGCAGTGTGGCAGCCACTTTGCCCTGAAAATACACCTTTCCTCTTTAACTGGGATAAAAAAAAGAAAATATCCATGGCTGTGATGGCTGGTGACAGCAATGCTCACGAGTAAGAGGTTATGTGGGGAGGGCCAAACCGTTCTGCAAAAGCCTGGTATTGTCTTAGCTGCCAGGGAGAAGCCTTCTCAAAAGCTGACTGTGGCCTCGATTCCTTATGATTTTGAGGCATTTGTAGTCCTGCCAGACTTTCATGCTCAAAAATCCCGAGCTACTCTCCAACATAATGTGAGGTTGATGGCAAAATCATGAAATTAAAAAAAAAACAAACTCAGTTCTGGATTCTTTTATTTGCCCTTTGATGTTCAAGGCCTTGGTCATCCCCATTTCTAAGCTTTTGTCTGAGAATATGAAGACTAGAAACTTTGCTTTAAATGAAAGCTGAGAATAATCCAGAATTACATGATCCCTGGGACCTGTGACTTTGACCTTCCCCTGTATTCCAGATTTGAATATTGCAGCATTTGAAATCCTGGCTTTTGGTCACTGCTTGGTTGTTTCCATGGGTGCTGCTGTGGGTGCACCTCATAAAGCAGCCATTCTCCTCCTCTGATCCTCCATCTGCTCCTCAGCTGATCATCAAGGGGATGAGGCCTACGTGCTCCAAGCTGCGGTGGGGAAGTGCCGAGTGGAGGAATAAAGCAGCAATGGGTTTGTAACTCAGCAGGAAGGAAAACTGCAGACCTGCATGCAGAAAAGGTGTGAAAGGGAAATACTAAAAAGGGGGCAGGCAAAGGTTAAAGAGAAGAAACAGGCAACCTAAACCCAGTGCATGAGGGACCCACTATCTTCTTCAGTTTTTACTGTGTTCCTGGGAAGCGCCACTGCCTTGCTCTGGTATTGGTATTTTCTACATCCTTATCACAGTTTCCACATGTGCCTGTGGAGAGAATGATTGTACCCAAGCGCTGGCAGCACCTAAGCTATCTGACTAGGTTTAGGCATTAGATAGAATTTGGCGGTATGGTTAAACAGTGAATGCTTCAAAACATTGAAGGGTGCTTAAAGGTGCGTTAGTCAGGGGACATACAATTTTCCTGTAGCTGCTGCTTTCTTCTGATTTTATATTCTGTTTCATGAAAATACTAACTGTGAGTGCCCCAGTTCCACAACACATATACCGTGTAGTTAGCAAGGGAACTCAGTACAGCCAAGAGAGCTGTGCCAGCCATCCTGTCAGTAGTGGAGTGCTGCTCTGTTATTTACCAGTTTTATTCTCCAAACCCTCAAGAATTAGGGAAGAATTACTGCCCCTTTCCAAGGGATATCGACACCCAGGCAGATTAAAGGCTTTGGTCAAGGCTGCACACAAAGTCTGTACTTAACCTGACAAATGAATTTAAGCCTCCAGAGTCCTAATCCAGTGCCCTTTCTACTAGAAGAAAGATAACTAATCTGAGCTCTTGAAATCTATGAGTGTGAGAACACATTCAGGAGGGCTGGCACAGGAAGGCAGCAGCCCACTGCTGGGATGGACTGGCCATAGCCAGCTCCCAGCTGGGAGATGACCAGAGTTAGCACTGGGGCCTCTTTGCTTCTGGTAGTAAAGTGGTGGAAAGTGCAGAGCTGTTCTGTTCAGCCTTTAGACTTTTCCCTGGGTTTCCCTTCTGCTTCCCTGCTGAATGGCATCTTCTCAAACAGAGGCCTGGGACATGGTGAGTTTAAGTACAGTCTTTGTGTCTTGTGACTGCCCCTAGAAGAGTTTTATACGCAGTTAGTAAACAGTAAGTTTTGCCGCTCTGCTCTGAACAAATTTTTCCATCCCGTGCTCAGCTTACGGATGTGTGTTAGGCAGATTTACCCCATCTATGACTACAATGAAGTTACAAAGTGTACACATCTTCTTTTCCTCCTCTAACGTGTGCTTCATCCTTGAGCTCCCAACCCAGTCCTCTTGCTCCGTGGGGTTTAGCTCCCTTGCACTGTTGCAGTGGCTTTGCAGCCTTGGCTGATGCACTGCTACAAATGTCCACAGAGAAGCATCCTGCAGATGATTCATGTTGCATGAGTGAACACCCTCTAGGAGCTTTAAGCAATTGGTCATTACCCTCAGACTTTGCCCCCTTCAGTGTTTGCCACCCCGGCAACTACAGTAAGGCACACCAAGAATGATCTGTGTTACACGTTGACCGGGAGACATGGACCTGGGCTAAGTATTGCTGTAGATTATGGACCATCACACATCTACTCACAAAGAATGCCACAGTGGATTTTAGCATTAAATCCTCTCTCTGCAGTTATACTGAATACCATTCATTTTGGACAATACAGAAGAACTGTTTTTGTTATTCATTACCAAGTCCTCTGAGGATTTGCCTTTTTTTCTCTCTTTCTTCTGGTGATTGTTCTAAAACCATTGAATCTTTAACTGGAAAGAAAATTTGCTTTTTTGCTCAAGAGTCCTAACAATATGGCAGTTTGGATGAAATGCTTAGAGTCCAGACACAGCTCAGCATGGTCCCTTCTATGCCCTTCCTACCCCCTTCCCTGCCATGTGCTATGCAGACATGTACACTTTTCTTGCTTCCTTAAATAAATTCTGTCCCAAGACTTCCATGCAGTCAGATGCCATGTAACTGCCACTGCATGTCCAGCTTCCTCCTCCATCTCCAACTTGTTCTTTTTTCATAGTAATTGTTCTACATAGTCTCTCCTCTCCCTAACACTTCCTGCACTGGCATCCTGACACAGAGGTCCTAACACTGTGATGGCCACTGTGGGAAAAAGAGCACAGCACTTGCTTCTCAGAATCTGGGTTTTACTTCTGGCTGGAGTGGTAAGAAGAGCATCCCTTGAATGATGAATTTGTTTGGGTTTTCAGAGAAAAGCACTTTGCCAAGGGGCTTGAGCTTAGTGTCATGAACCTCTGTTTAAATTAGTGGTTTAAGAAAATAATGGTCTTTACTGAAAACATGTAAAATATTTTCTTTTTCCAATGGTCTTTACTGAAAACATGTAAAATATTTTCTTTTTCCAAAAAGCTATTTCAGTAATTCTATATTACTTTATCACCTAGCCCTTAGAAGAAAGATAATGCAGCCAATAGTCCCCAAGTCCATAGGTCTTTTAACTCTTCTCCTCTGACACCTAAGGACTGCTCATTCATCAGATACATTTTTTTCCCTTCTAGTAAAAAGGGACAGGAAAAGTTAAAACAAAGATGACTTTATCCCTGTTTTCTGCTTTCTCAATGTTTTTTGTTCGGGGGCTTAAGTGGGAATAGTATTTAAAAAAAAAAAAAAAAGAAAAAAAACCCCAAAGAAGTGTGATTGAGTACAAGCTCCTGTTTAAACAGGATACATTTCAGCCTGCCAAGAGGACTTTTACAGAACTAAATATAAGGATCTATAAGGATCTTAACTGAAAAGGAAAATTGATTTAATATCTTGACACAGACTCTTTTATTATTTATTTTTACAAGGGACTATTCATGTGTGTGCATGATTTCTTAGCCTTACATAAGTGACACGCTTTTCTGCATCTAGAAATATTCAGGTTAGCGTACACAGGACATTGATTTTAGGGGTGATACCAAGTCTTACATACGCTGCAGAAGGGCAATTCAGACAACTGGTTCATAATTATTTCTTTTTAAACGTGTAATCCATGTGTTTCAAAAGCTGCTTTGTTGTTGGAGAGATGGCCAGAAAAAAACAACCCTCGGCAGCTTCTTATTTCCCACAACTGGATTTTTGCCGTCCTCGCATCGAGCAGAAAGACGAGTCTGCTCATGATGTTTACCCACCTTGGGCCCGTGTTTGCCTAACATATATGAAAGGGATCCTGTTATCATCGGGCAGGCATTCCGGAGGAAACACTTTCAGAGCCGCAGCCAGGGAGGGGAGCGGGGGATGCTGCCTCCCTCCCTCCCTCCCTGCCTGCCTCCCTCCCTCCCTCCCGCGCCCCGCGCCCGCGGTCTCTCCGTCCCTGCAGCACCACCTAGTGTGTGCGCACCCCGCGGTGCCGGGGGAGCCTGAGAATCAGCGGGATGCACCGGTGTTCTCACCAAAGAGCACGGATGTGTTCTGCGTAGTGACTGGAGTTCTCCCAGCCCGAGCTGGTACCTGCCCAGTTAATCCCTGGACACCCTTAGACATCGGGGCTCGCCGGTGCTTCCTCTTGGCTTTTACTGCTGTCCCGCACCATCTGGGAAAACCGCTGAGCTTATTTTTGTTTTAGCTTTTCCATCTGTGTAACACATGTCATGGTTGAGCAAGGTTAATAGGAGGCATAAATAATCCCTAAATAAAGGCAAATGACCAAGAAATCCCGAACTCAAATCTGCTGATAGAGTCTTGCTAGTTATCGCCTGATTTGCTCTCAGCTTTAGTTGCACCTTTACCATCCTGCTCAGCTCACACCAAGGCAAAGGCTGTGCCTGCATCCCAGAACAGCTGAGCTGCATGTGCCCTGGCCAGAGTACAGGGTGTTTATTTAGAGTTTAAAAGTAACATTTGGCCGGTGGGAAGATGAAGGAAACAGATTGGGACAGGATGCTTCTGTAGCAGAGAAAACAGGTTGCTTAAAGAGGGAGCAGCTCACCTGGCTTGTGACAGGTAGGAGAGAGGTGCTAGGAGTATGCCCAGGGCTATGACTCCAGAAGTAGAGGTTCTTGAAAGCAGAAACTGTCTGAAATCTGAAGCAGGACTTCCACTTGCATTAACTGAAGGGCAGTATTGCCTGAAATACATTGTAGAATTAAACCTAACTGACAGATTTGCACTGGCATTGTTTGAACTTTTCTTGATCTGGTTGGGTGGCAAGACTGCCCTGTGGCCTTCATGGGGACGTATGACACAGGCTGTGTTCCCAGCAGCCCACAATAGGAGCGCACACAATTGCCACGCTGATGCTCCACTTCAGGAAGCTGCTGGTTTCAAAGAAAAATCATAGTCACTGTGTATTTGCATGAGGCAGAGCTCACAAACCTTCTGGAAAGCAAAAGTAGAAGTGTCTCTCCCCTAAATACAAGCAGTCCTTGCTAGTCAACTAGGGTGTTGAATGTTTAGTCATAGCTCAAAGAGACCTTCCCAGTGAACCATGTCAGCCTGTTAATAACAGGAAAATGCCTTCTAATAGACAGGTCATAGATGGATCCTGGGTTAAATATACCCAAAGGCCCTTGGGATATGATTAAAAACATGTTAACCCCCACCATTCTAAACTGCAATCCCACCACCTTTCCATTCTGCATTTCCTAAAGAAGGAAACAGCAATTCAGAATTTTCTCTCAAGTCTCATAAAATTTAAGTTTTCAGTATCTACAATTAAAAACAAGAGCTTATGTTTAACCACTGAGCAGATACGGTTGTGAACAAGTCAAACTTCCTCATAGACATGTCTTAGCTCTTACTTATTATCTGAGGCATGGTCCTTACTGGGTGTCTGCTGTGTTGGTAGTGACTGTGCTTAGTAGCATCAGATGCTACAAGAGATGCACACCTGTCAAATTCATCTTTTGTATGACATGAGAAATTAATGGTTTTGATCTTAGTTTCCTAACAGGATTATGTCTCAAGTAGTCCTCAGATTTGTGCCCTGGTTTAACGGGACACCCCAGCAGGCAATACATTCTTCAGCATAGCCTTGTGTTAGAGTAGAGAGCCAAGCAAATAATCCTTTGATAGATTACAGATGCAGCGGTCTCTCTTGGCTTCACTGGGGTTTCTTGTGTATTAAGATCTCACCTGATTCAGGCCCACAAACATTATCAGTTCCCTGATCTGTTATTTCTTTGTAAATTCAGTAGTAGTTTGGGGAGTTATAAGTTGTCATCTAGAATTTCTACCAAACCACATCTAGCCTGGATTACTGATCTGTGTTTTTGCAGATCTGGCTAAGAGTGAAATTTGCATCTGAGCAGCTGCCAAACAGGGCATCTGTCAAGAAATTTACATACTGTTATATTTCTGTAGTTCTGCTCTCTATGTAAATAATATTTGCCTCCTGGCATCTTCCGCACAGAAGATTTCCTCCCTGTGGTTTCTTGCCAGAATCTTGGCCATTTCAATAATTGAGACTCACAGAGAGACCTCAGAAATGTTAATACCCAAAAGCACTAAAATCACAGAACACTGCATGATTAGGACTGTTCTAAAAACTGCATTAACTATCAAAACTGGCATATCTAGAGAAACATCGTATTTCCTTGCCCCAGCTCTGCAGCCCTTCATAGTACAACAGACGGAAACTGGAGCAACACCTGCTTAGTTGATATCGCATCCTGGAGGAAGGTGGAGCTTACTGGCCAGTACAATAATTCCTGATCCATTTCACCTAGCACCAGAATAAGGGGATCAAGGGATGTATGGAGTTGTGAGAAGGTAGGCTCAACACCAGTTTCACCAATCCATGTGTAATGCTAAATATCCCAGTACCCATAGCCAGCTAGTATAGTGCCCCTCTAGCTCAGTTCAGGAAATAGCAGCAACCTGAGAGTTAGGAATTTATAACCAGCTCTCAAAGGGTCTCTTTAATCTTGATCCAGGAGGGAATGCGTTTCCAGCCTTTACCAGCAGGATCTTCCTAGGCAGGATCTGATTCTTGTCTCTGTGAGTGCTGTATCAATGAAATCATATGTACATCTAGGCAGCTAAATAAAACAAGTCCGGGAGCAAGCTGGACTGCAGATTGCCTTTACTGCCTAATTATTAGCACACTCCTGACACGAGCCAAGGAAAAGTGTACATGAGGACTAGTCCCAGCTGTGCGGTATGCTGAACTCTATGCTGTCTGGCTCCTTCTGGCTTCTGTGGTTTGCTTAGCTCTATCCACGACACTGTCCTCTCAGGCTTTGCACCCTCTGGAGGCCCTCTCATGCCTACCTACCCCAGGGCATGCAAGGTACAACATCAGCATCTTGCTATGAAATCTGGTAAGCTGCAACACGTTATATACACACTTTGAACTTAAATAAACAGACGAAAAATAGTAATTACTGCAAGGCATCTGCGGATCCTACAAAAGACTCTGGCAAGTGCTACATGGTGTGGTTAGGTCATAAAAGGTCCCTGGTCCCATTTTATTAGCTTTATAGCTGGCATTTAAAATGGTGTTGCTATGTTTAGCATGTTCCAGACAATGTAAAAACTTAGTGAGTTGTGTAATCCACAAAGAAAAATAACATCAACCATCACTATGCCCTACAAACAAGTGGAAGGGTTGTGCAATAAGTGTCTCTCTACTTTTTCACAATATTTCGTATTGTCTCCCATGCTAGCTGTCCTGGTAGAGGTCCATCCTGCTTTCAAAGGAAAAGATACTTTATTGCTTAAATGCATAAATCACAATATTATCTCCCTATCTTGATGAACTATGTTTTCCAACGAACGCATGCATATTCCATATTAATTTACACTATTGAAGGGAATTTGGTCCTCACATTTTTGAAGCTGAACTGAAAGACATTCATAATTAATTTTTTTTCAATTTAGCTTGGCAGGAAAAAAGTATGAGAGATAGAAGCTTCTTTGCTCTTTTTATGCCTCTTTGGGAAAGACACTGTTTATGTGAAATGCAATTAGATGAGATAGAGGGAACAAGTGTTTAGAGAGTGAAGATGTATTGAATACCTACACAAACTTGAACAACTTTGAATTACAGCACTACAAACCCAAACCAAATCCACTGACTCTTAGTGAAGATGTCTGGTTTCACAGGATGTTTTTTTCCTGGGCTGTTAGAGTACAGCCCAGAGGATGAAGAGACAACCCACCATGTTGTGTCATCTCCTAGTCATGTCCATCTGAAAGGGAGGATTTATTTGCTTAAAACATTCTCTCTGAAAGTTAGCTGGTTGTGGCTGGTGCAGCACAGTGTCAGGAGGCACCCTTCTGACCCATTGTGCCCATTTGTTGGCATCATTTCTTTGTGGCAGCTGCAGCAGGGGCTCACCCAGCAGGCAGACATTAATGCACCTCAACCACTGCCAGGCGCCTGCCTGACATCAGTGAGGAGGGCAGGCTCAGGAGAAGCTTTGCCCTAGGAGGGAGCACAGAGCACCCTTCACCAGTGAATCCTGAATAGGCAAGGAACCAAATAGGGAAAAGGCATAACAAAAAAAAGCATGGATGTGAGATGAAAGCACATTGCCAGTTTGCTCCACGGGATCTGTGCCCACATTCCTCTGGATGTGAGTGAGCTGGGGAGATCCCACCCAGTGGGAATGCTGAAAAGCAGCAGTGTGTTGCATGATCACAGGGTCAATCAGCAGTAGACTTGGGCTCGATCTACTTCATTTTCAAAGTGTTTGAAAGAGACTGATGGAAGTAAAATTTTTATGGAGGCAGAAGGATTTTTATGGAGGCCTCCTTCTCTCCCACTTAGAGATCACCCCAGTGTGTTGAGTTCCAGGGGCCGGCAGATGCTGCTGCTCTTCATGTAACTTCCCAGAGCACAGAAGTTTTGCTGGGGTTCCCTGGATGAGGGCTGAGAAGCTGTCTTGCTGTTACATAATTATATTTTTCTCCAGAGGGGTTTTTGTGGTAGATTCACATAAAGCAATGAACAACTGTCCCTCATTATTTTTACAAAAACTCCTGCTTGATCAGATCATACTAGAGAATCATTTCAGTCTTCTCTTTCCATCAATTGGTTTATTTCTTCAAATGGGATTTTATTTTTTCCACAGTTCTGCTGTATTTTCTTCATATATTTTGGAGCAAAAAGAAATTAATTCTTTGAACAATTTGCTTATTTCAAGAGCTTTTTCCTTGTTTAAGTGGGCTTCAGTGTGTTAAGAACTGAGCTGGATGCTGCTAAGTTAACAGCATTTCCAGACATATTCCTTGGGTGTTTAGCTAGGCTTAGGGAGTTTCCATGGAGGTGCATTTCCCTCCAGATGAGTCAGAATTATTTAAATATGATCTGAATCAGAAGATTTTGTTTCAAATTATGAAAGGTGTGCAAACCTTCCTCTTCCTGGCACTGCAGTTCCCTTCCTGCCAGCTTCTCCCACTTAGTTCTCAAAGCACTTTCCCCTTTCAGGTCCTCTTCTGCTCTAATGCCTTTGTGAGGGTGTCTTCTCTGCTTCCTCCAACTGGAATTTGAGGCAGTGAGCCTCTCCACCAAGGACCTGGTGGAAACTTTTGAAATCGATGGAAATCTTCTCTTCCATCAGCTTTGCTAGGTGTTTTATTACCCACACCCCATCTGCCACCCTTCAAGGGCATTAGGAGTAGTCCCTTCTGAATTCTTGATAAATGTGCAATGCGTGGGATGTCCTCTCTCTCCTTTGTGCTTTCAGCCTGCCCAGTTTCTGTATGACCTCATTCTTCAGAACTGTGGTCTCCTCTTTCCAGGAAATGTAAACAGTAGATTGAAAGAGCAATTTAGGGAAAGATTCCCTGCACCGGGCATTGCATCCATGTCCAGTGCATGACAGGCCTGAATGGATGAAAGAAATATTAATAGAAGAATGATTTTATGTGCCTCTTCTTTCTTCCTGAGGCCTGCAGCATTTGAAATTCTTCAGTAGCACATCAACAGCAGAAATAAGTGCTCAGCCCTGCCACCAACAGGGCCCAGTGCTGCTGTGGACTTCCAATTGCAGCATCTCTGTTTTGTGTTAGGTGGGCTGTCCTCTGTCTACAGGAAAGTTACATCTCCCTGAGCATAGAGGTGTTTAGTGAACAATTGCTATCTTGTTTCTTTTTATGTTTTCAACACCTTCTGAACTCTTACGCTATCAGTAAAGATACTACCAGTTACCCCTTTACGTATACCCACATTGGTTCATCTCTGTAGCAAGTAGTATAATTGCTAATGTCTGTAGAGATGCACATACAGGTACAAAGACCAAAATAGTAAAGAGATTTCAAGCATAATTAGGATACAACAGTATGCACGTTTTCATCTTTGCAGAAAAAACAGCATCAAAAAACATTTTGGTTGTGGTCTTAACCCAAATTCACTTCACCAGCCTCAGGTTTTTACAGGGCCACTTATCTCTAATTCTGCATTACCTCAAAGCAGAGATTTCCTGTGTTATTTTTTGCAATGCCAGAAGCACTAGTCAAATGGAAATAGGTCTGATACAGCCACATGGAACATGACCTGGAATTGCTTGCTTTTGGCTGTGGGCAACCTTGCTTTACCTTTATGAGAAAGTCTAGAAGAAAACAAAATCACTAAAAGTCTGCAGCTACAACAAGGTGAACTCTGTGGTACTGAAGGCAGCTGATGTCACTATTCCTAAAGTTTTCCATTAAATGAAAGTTAAATTGACCTCTTTTCCTAAATACACAGTGTTACCAATTCCAGGCAAGACAGTATGAGCAGAGAAGTGGTACCTGATTAGAACAGGTGGACAATCAACTCTTTCATAAGCATAGATTTTGACATATTTCTTCTGGTTAACTTCCACAAAACAGAAGGTTAAATGTAATTTTTAATTTTCATTCTTAACAAACTGATGGGGTAAGGTTTGATAAGAATGTGTCTAGCAATCTTTATTCAGAGACTGTTCTAGGCACATGCATCTTGTCTGTCTCCTACAGCTTTTTTTGTCAGAGACATGTGTTACATTTCTGATGCAATTGTGATGTCAGCACCAAGTTTTTGCCTCTTTTTTTGTGTCACATTGGTCTGTACTCAGGGGTGGACTCTTTTACTATTTGTGCAGAGTACGAGCCCAGAGAAGCTCAGAAATTACTAACAAACTGTGATGTCATTAGTATGCATAGCCAGAAGGACTGAAATGTCTGTGGAAGTGTGCTAATTTTTGATTGTGCATTTTATTGAAAAGGTGTTTCTAATCTAAGACTTTTTGCTCTTAAAAAGCCTGACTTTTATAAAAAATTGTGTTACCAAAAAGTATTATAAAATTTAAAGGAACTGAGAGACAAAGTTGTTACTCAAGAAATTCAGGAAGAATCCACATCAATAGGATCAGTCTGTGATTCTTCCCATTTGCAGCAAAGTCAACTAAATAGTTAATAGTCCACCAAATGTCTTCCTTGGGAGAAAAGCACTCACTCACTCTGCCACCTTTCACAGTTTCCTCAAACATGAATCTCACCGCAGAGTATGAGTTCAAAGTGCTAATAAGGAGAGGCACATGAGGTATTAATCTTTCACCATATCGCAAGGGATCTGGAGCATTTGGTCTGGTAACAGTTGCAGTCTACATGGTCTTGGGGGTTGGGATCCTCTGGTTGTTTGTGAACAGAGCTGACCCATTTGTCCTTCCTTGATGGGATGTGACTGACTGGCAGCTCATATAGGTCTTGGCAATTATTATGCAGTGCAGGTCTTCTTTAGCAGAGCTTTCCACTGAGATGTGGAATGCCACAGCCTGAGGTGTTTGCCACTACAATGGTCTTTGTGTTGATGTCCTTCAGAAAAGGCTTCCTGCTGCATAGTATCATCCGTATTCTTCAGGAAGCTGTAAGCTTGGAGAAAAGCAAACCCAGCAAATTTAGTAACTAGCTCCCTAGATGCACATAAAATTACTACTTTCATAGATTTTTTAGTCAAAAATCAACTTTAACTCAAATTGCTTTTAATTTATTATATTCACTTTGTGTAATGACTTTTCTTCCTCCTCCTACTGCTAACTACGTTAGGATGAATTTTCTACTGCTCTTTATTTGGCAACAAACTTTTGAGCTGAAAACATTGAAACACATCAAGAGGAGAAACAGGCTAACTGAAGATCTCATTTCCACCCAGAAAGGTTGTGTCACCAGAATTATTGTAAAATTGAAGGAAATCAGATTTTTAGTTTGCTTATGCTCTTCACATTAGAAATTTTAGAGGTATTTAAACCACAAAAGTTCAGGAAACTATGTGAGCTGTCCAATTGAGGAAACTTGGCTCCCTCTGTAGTTGATGAAGAGAAAGAGAGAATCCTCTCCAGATAGGAGTTTCAGCCCAAAAGATCAAAATTGGCTTATTATTTTCCATGATGAATTAGACATCCTGCACCATAAATGCACATTGCAGGTTTTGCAATTTGCTAATACTTTCATGCATCTTTCACTTACTTCGTTCCTCACTTATTGAGAAAATCTTTACAGAAATATTCAGAAACCATAGAAACTTGCATGCAGGATTTTTCACGTGTTCTAAGTTCAGATCATGTATAAAGCTTTCTATTTTGAGAATTTGGATTAAATGTTCAAACTTTCAGGAGAGTCAACACTGGTCTGTGCAACTGAGCCTTATATCTAGTGTCACAGCCACTTAATGCAAAAGCCCCACAAAGTCAGCTCATTCATGCTATTTTATCTGTATGAATGGGATTTCTGGTAACGGTTTCACATACTGTTCTTTAGCTTTTTTCACCTCTTCTGATGATTCGGCATATAAATATTAGCCTGCTTATAATACACAGAGAAGAAATTCTGAATATTGATGAGGTTTTCTCCTGCTTTAAATGTAAAGGGCTTTGTGCCTCCTTTCCCTCTCTCTTTCTAACATATAACTTTACACAGAAGCTAAATGACTTTTTTCTTAAGCCACAAATGTGGCCAAAAGGTTTGAGACCTTATAAATCAAACAAGGTTGCTTTTAAGTTGTCATCTACCTTTTGCCATGCAAGTTAGCAAAAAAAATATCGTATTATCTCTCATGACAATGTAGATACAGCTGGTAGGACTAGAAATATGTATTGAAAAGTGTAACACCTGTCTGCCTTGCTCTGGGGCCAAGCACAAGTCTTCTCAGTTTGCTGTCACGTTAGCGGGGCGTGGGAATTACTCATCTGCTGAATAATTGGCATTGCACTCAGAAGGTTCTTCCTTCTTTCTCTGACACACACACACACACACACACACACACACACACACACACACACACGTAAACAAACTGGTCTTTTAAACTACAAGGATTTATTTTGAGAATTGAAGATATTTTCACTACCATATTTGAGAAGAAATGAAAATAAAAATTCTCAATGTTTCTTCAGAAAATGTCAAGGTTTTTAAAGCTAGTAAGAGTAATAGTATTTTTCTCTTAAAATGGTTTTCAGGTTTTCAGTAAAAATAAAAAAAATAGAGACTATTTTTTATAAAAAATATATTTATTGAGATATTTGTTTGTTTCTTTCTTTTCTTTACTTATCAGTGACTTTCTTCAGGATGCTCCTTTGAACAGATTACAAAACTGTATAGAATGAGCCCTCTCATTCTTGTCATAATTTTCTGTGCAATATTACTGAGTTCAGCATAGCTATTTACTAGTACAGTTAAACTGTGTGGGGATGGCATATCCTTCTCCCACCAGATGTTTTGCAAAATTCATACCTTAAATCTTTTGCTTTTACTAAGTTAAATCAGCTTCACTGAGTCATAAATTTTTGGCCAAGTCCAAACACATCTCCCATTTATCCTATCAGAAATTTTTCTCTGCTCTAGGATTTCGAAATCATTATTCATGAAAAGGAGCACTTAACATTAGTAAAATATGTTTTACTAGCTAATGCTTCTAGAAGTCTTTCTTTTTCTAATAGAGTTTTTAATTTAAGAATTGAGTTTACTCATCTTCCAATGTATCTTAAGCCTTGCTTTATAGATAACTGCAAATTCATTGAGGGGAAAAAAAGAAAGCATCAGGAGCTAATATTGGTGATGAGAAGGATAAAAGCAGAAAGCCAGCAGCAAACACTTTGACAGAGATTTGAAACTTTCCCCAGCTTGTGGGTAATATCACATTTCCCCCTCCTCTGTCCCCACCCTCCTACTGAGATCAAAAGGCAATATTCCTGCCTCTTTGTAAGCACTGTGCCATCTGCACAGCTCCATTTGTAGAAGCAAAGTCCAACTCACTCTCTGTTTCCTCACTTAGATGTATGATACAGCCTGTGCTGTCAGAGATCTGATGTGGTGGGAAGCAGTTTTCTTTAAGTGTGAGCCTAACAAATTGAAACCTGCCCTCTGTGCTCAGTCCTAGTTGAAACGGCTTCCCACAAGCCAAGCGTCAAGATCACAATCAGTGTTTTGAGGCAAAATGTGAGTAATGCATGCTCTTTTTTTTTTTTTTAAATTCTACAACTCTAATGGACAAAAATGCTGTTTAGTAGATATTTGTGGCTTGATAGAGTGGTCTGCTCGCTTACTACATTAAGAAAAGGTAAAATATATAGGAAGCCACAAGAAATGTTCTTCAGATGATGGTCTCTTTGCCTCCACTCAAAGACATGTTGAAACCCCAGCTGACTGGAGGCCCAGCTGTCCCTGGTGTCCTGGACAACACTGCTTATTTTAGTGTGGCATGACAAATTCAAGCTTCCCATGTGTATTTCCAGCCCTGTTGGTAGTGTTGAGAGAGGACAGATGATGCCCCTCTACGTTTTCTGAGACTGACAAAAGTCAGAACTTCACATTTGGAAATGAGGATTCTTCTGGTTTTTAGAGAAAGTACCCTCAAGTAAAAATCATTATTCAAATAAAACCCAAAAGAAAAAAAAAAAGTATATATGAGATACAGGTAAAAAAACCAAAGAAAGTTTGCAGCAATCTGTATAACTTGAAAGCTAGAAATTTAAGAATCACAGGTTGTTTCTAGAATAGACATTTCTGGTGGGGATAACTCCAGATTGATTTTGTTGCTTTGGAATCAAATTATTGTGAATATATTTAAAAGTGTTGTTAATAACACAGAAAAGGTAAGAATGCTTGGAAGTTATTTCACTTCCATGTGGGAGTGTCGAGACAATATTTCACTTCAGGGTCGTGAAGATCCAAATGATGTCACCAGCTGTGGATGAAACACTTCTCACTCCAAGCAGGAAGTCTGAACGTGGACATTTTCAGTCTACAGGGCTTGTCACTCTGCTCTGTTGGTGAATCCAGGGAATCCCTCCATGTTTGTAGTGCCATCGGTCAGCATTTGTTTATATGTGATCCCTTCCTGGTGTCTGGACTCTTGAAGAACTCGTGACACTGCAGCCTCCCAAGAAGCCATTCTCTTTACCTCAGCGATTTATTGTCATGATAAATCTATGCCATTTCTGATTTCAGGTTCTAGGTTTTGCCCTTTGTTGCTTCACAGATTAAAGCTTAAAGCCTTGAGTCCCCTCTATGCTGCATTTCTTCCTGTGATCTCCATATCATGCTACAGGTTTTGTATTTGCTTGAATTACGAAGAATATATATCGACCTCTCATACTCAAAAGTATGGCTTCTCAAGAAGACCAAGACACCCAGGTCACAGAGGCATGACCCTATCTGAGACCTTGCAGGGCAGCTACAAGGCTATGGAGCCTGTTACTGAAGAATGAGGTGTGTTCACTATCACTTCATAGCAAAAATGGAGCAGTCTGTTGTTCTTTACAAAGACTGAGGAACAAGATGGAAAATTGTTGGGAAATGCCTCTATCCAACAATAGCAAACAACCCTGGGCAGGTCTGGAGTTGGGCTCTGAGAAACTGCAGTACACTCGCACTGCATTCAGCCAGGGTCTGCTCTGAGTCAGCTCTCCTGAGCCAGGTTCTAAGCTCTACCAGTCCTCATTGGTCTTCCTAGCAGCAGAGGTGTGAATGGTGATGGGATAAGTGCATCAACACTTCAGACGAACTTGTATATCCTAGTCCTATACAGGCATGAAGGCTTTTACAGCAGGCAGCTGCCGGTAGATGCATTTTCCATGGACCCCTATTGCATAGATGCACCTTCCATCTTCCACCACTCCCACAAAGAGAAAGTGTTGTGTGCAATCTGCTACCTTGCTCCAAACCTAGCTGAGACAAAGCCCTAAAGCCTGGCAGAGCTGAGAAATCATCACTACTTTATATATATGCAGTATTCGGCTCACATACCGGACAGGTTTTTTTAATTAGACATGCCCCTGCTACACACCAGGTCTGCGCATGGTATCAGCAAATTAAAATCGGTAAGTTCATCAGTGGGGTTGTACAAATTGTCCCTTGATGCAGCAGGAACTAAATTAAGCTGCCTCTGTTTGGAGACTGCACAAATTGTCTGTACTTTTCTGCCCTGTTCATAAAGCTCTAGAGAGTGCAGCATATTTAGCTAAGAAATCTGCTGTAAGGTTTTTACAACACAGGCAAAAGAAAAACCAGTCTGAGTTAGTTTGCTTCTCTATTTCAGATAAATAGTTGCAGACAGAGACACCAAAGCCACTGTGAAGTAGCTGAGTTCTTGGTAAGAAGCTGAACTCAATGCTGCTGTGCAGAACGTCATGTAAAAGACAGACTGCCTCTTGCAAAGGAGATGAAGATGCCTGCCTGTGTGATAGAAATCTCAAAGTGGCCTCACCTTTACAGGCTACTATTGGAATATATGGATGGTTAAGGGAACAAAGTTAACAAGCAGTCATCTAAAATCTGTTACTGTGTCCTGCAAGTGAACTTAATCCAGCTTTACCTGTACAGAGGTGTTGATGTTCATATAGCAACACAGTATTAAACAGCACATCCCTGCCTGCTGTGCTGTGGCCAGAAGCAGTGCGCTGTGCTGAGCACTCTCCTGAAAGCCACACCAAGGTCTAAGTCCTGCAGGACCCAGAGCTGGCTCCTTCCCTAGCCTCTCATTTGAAGCAGAGCTATGATGCAGGATGGCTCCATCTTTGAAGACCACCACTATTGTCCACCTCCAGCACTTGGTCATGAGCCAGCAAACATACACACATCATGGGATTTTTTTTATTTTAATGGCATTTTTTAATGTGTCAACAGGATTTCTGAGCCTTCAGGATGCATTTATATTTTCAAGTTAATTTCAAATGGAAAAGTTAAATGTGTATTGTACTTCAAGGAAACTTTTGCGTAAGACAACAACTGGCTTTTTAAAAAAGTTTTCCATATTTTTAGCCCAGGATCCCCTCTGTGGATGACTCTTTCTTGGTTTTTGATATTTTACCTTCTTTTAGCTCCACCACCATCAGTGCTCTCTGTTTGCCCAGGGGAAGGCAGAACAGGACTCAGCCTGTTCTCCTCAAGAAACAGAACAGGAAGCCAGTGTACTAAACTCTGATTATTTCTCTGGGTCTGTGTATTTCCTGAGTGATCTGGAAACAGAGTCATACACACAAATTATTTAGCTGGAGGTAAGCTATGAAGATGATTAACAAAAAAAAAAAAGAAAAGAAAAACAGTTGTGGAGGGAACAAATGAAAATAACAGGTGATGGCTTTTTTAACAGCAAACTGTGAAACGCTACTATCTTTTATGATACATCTATGTGTATATTAAAACAAGAAAACAAATTTTGCTGCTTTAGGCTGTTCTACTTGCTCTGAAAGACAGCATTCGACAGCTTTTGCTCAGTGAATGTATAGCTTGGCTTTTGGGCAGGGTACAGGCAGAGCAATTGCAGGTCTGTCCCCAGACAAGCCTACCCCCAGTCACTGTGATGTGACTATGGACAGGCATTTTGGGAGTGCAAGCCACATAGCTTTCTGCTAGTCTCTGCTGGTTGTTATGTATGCATGTGAATCCTTCAGAAGAGTAGCAACTGAAAGGGGTTGATTCTCTTCCCATTAAAAATAAATTGCAAAAATTGTATTTATTTCAGTGCAGGAGGATTGGACCCTTAGCCTTCCAGAGGATATTTAATATGTTCCGTTACTAGCATCTTAATGGGATACAGCTATACCATGCTGCACACAGAGCTACATATGATACAGCTCCCTCAGGCTGCTTGACAATATGCTCTCCACTTCAGAGACTAGTACATAAATACAATTCACATGCTCTGTCTTTAGTCATGCCACAGTTTTGTCAACCACATCAGATTTTTCTGCCTCAGGCTGCGGTGTGTGCTGTTAACACATGTCTCCGGACTCAGGTCAGTGAGTGCAGGGACAGCATGGCATTGCTTCTGTTTTCATGGGACTTTCCTGTCTTTTCTTGTCATGCCAACAATTTGCCTCATTCTTATTTTAGATTTTTTAATATTATTATTTTTCCTACCACAAAACATATATTTAATGTGAATACAATGCAATTAGTACAATTCATTCTACTGTATTTTTCAAGTAGATGCAAAAAATGCTGAAATGTAGGAAAAAATATCTGTAGCATATGACTCTTCTGAGTAAGATCCACTCATTTTCTCAAATGGCCACCAAACCATCTTTCTCAAATTTTCTTCCAGAAGATTTTGAAACTGTTCAAATGAACAGAATTTATTAAAATTCATCATAGGCTGAAATTTCAATTAACTTTTGAACTCTTAAGAATTAACAGGGAAAAAACTTCTGTCCACATTTTCGGAAATATTTTCCCCAGTCACGGAGCTAGTCAACAGCTTTGCAATTTTCCATATGAAATTGCATAAAAATGGAGGGGGGAGGGGAACAACCATCAATATCTTTTTTTGCGTTTAACTAAAACCCAACCCAGCACCCTGCTGTTGAAGAGGCTGGATGGTGTATGAGGCCAGCTGTTCTTTGCTGCTCCCTTTCTCCATGGGCAAGGTTTTTCCCAGGGTGTTGGCATTATTTTGGCCTTTCTTCCCCCTCTCTCTGGACTGATTTTGCCATAGCCTACTGTACACAGCCATGAAATAGATGAAAGCTGACCAAGAGCACACAGAAGGCAGTGCAGCTGTAACTAAATCCCTCTTCCTCTGTCCTTGTTGACTGACTCCACCCATTAGAAAAGCTTTTGTCTAAGAAAAGCAAAATCAACATAAGACTATGTGGATGCATGACTTGCTTTGTCTCCATCAGCTGCAGTAGTTGGATGAACAAAGAGACTGCTCAGCTTCCTGTATTTTCCGGATTCAAAATGGAGAACACCTTACAATAACAGTTACATCTTTCATCTTGGAAGCAATCCTTCATAAAGAAAGTGTAGCTAAATAGAAATCACAACGATGTCTCTGCTCTCTTTTGTAAAAATTTAGTGTCCTCACTTGCTTCTAATGCATGAGAAATTGCCATCATTGAAAATCTTTTAAAGCAGAAGAGAATGAGAAATGTTAATGGAGAAAGGGAGAAAGGGCTTATCTCTGAGAAGTTTCTTTCTCAACTGGACATCAAATAAAAAAGTAAGAGGCAAATCAGTCTTCATAACATGCAGCTGAAAGGAGCTCAGGCAGGTTCTAGCCTCCAAATACAGTCTATGGTGTACCAGATGAAGATGCTCACTGTATCATGGCTGAACTTAACTCTGCCCTTGTTTCTTCTCCTTTGTTTGAGGTGGCCACAGAGCCTGTCTGGGTGCATGGTGTGGCGGGACCAGGGTTCTTGGGGACAGGATGGCCCTGCCTGAGCCCCCAGCCCCACCTCGGGCTGGGTGAACATGCCAGAGGTGTGTGTTAGTAAGTGCTCAGGGACAGTTTGTCTCTTGTAGTGTGGCCAGCTTAATAAAGTGAGATTTCTGAAGTGGTGAATTTCTCCTGAAAGCGTTGAGGTGTGAGTTCAGTCCCATCACTTTGTGTTCAGTGTGGGAACTTCATTTGACTTAATCTGGTAAAGAGGATCTGAAAGGGAGCCTAAATTGTCCTTATCACCAAATGAAATATCTGTTGGTCCCTGTTGGCTGTGATTCTGAGCTTTTAGTGGAGCAATAAGGGGTGCAACAAGGAGGCTGGGGAGCTGGTGGACAATGCCTTGCACAGCAAAATCCAAGAAACTGTGGAAATACATAGTTGTGTTCAGCAACAGAAACAGGAGAATCACTAATGTTGATGATAACTTGCATATTTCTTGTAGCCAGAGTAAGGAAATATTGGAACCAGCCACCCAGGGAAGTGGTGGAGTCACCAGCCCCAGAAGTATTTAAAAGACAGGTAGATATGGCACTTGGGGTCATGGTTTAGTGGTGGACTTGGCAGTGCTGGGTTAACAGTTGGATTTGATTATCTTAAGTGTCTCTTCTGACCTAAATGATTCTGTGATTCTATGACCTTGTGCTGCTCCTTTAGGAACATGTTATCCACATGTAGGGAAAGGGTGGCCAACAGAGCTTCAAACAACCTGTCCTAACTCCATCCTGGGCTATTCTGCAGCTACAAGCTAGCTTGGACAGCTGCATGGGCCCATGCTGGGACAGCCATACTGTTTACCTGTGGGCTACTGTACTGCTTTAGGTTGCCACAGCCTCAGCACGGTAGCCCTGCCTTGCTCTACCACCACATGGCTGATTTTGGCCAAGCAACTGTATGTTCGCCATCTCAATTTCTTTCACTGGTGACATGTGTAATGAAAGCTTCTAGACACCTTTGCTGTTATAGATCTCTTCCCTGGTGCAAAGAGGGAAGATGTCCTTATGTTAATACTCAAGAGTACAGTGGGTTTTGTCTACAAGCAATAGTATAAGTTTACTGTAGCCCATGCTGCCCTGATTTCTCATTCTGCACAGATAGCTCAGCATGAAGTGTAAGCCTCCCTTTCTGGTTTGGACACTGTGTGGTTTGATTATAGCCACGCAGTACCACATCCCACTCCCAGGGGACAGCTGACGGTACTACAGTTGTTAGTTCAAACCCTGAAAGCTTTGGTTTTGGAAAAGGCTCACAAAGACTTGCAAGAAACAAAGGGAGAAAATACCACAAAATGCTGTGGAGTAAACCAGATCTGGTTTGCAGAGGCTGAGTACAGACAGGTCGGCAGAGGCACTTCCTAAAGTCACAAATTTTCTTTGCTGCCTCTATACCTGTTTCCTGAAGGACCTGAAGTGTTTTCATGGAGACCAGATGTAAGACAAAAGGTCAGTATAATGAAATACCTAAAGCAAAAGTGTATCACATCTGCTAAATTGTATAGTTAACACCAAAAGTTTGTATTTGTACATAGAACATGTGTTTTAGTTAGAGGACTTCTCATACAAACGCATAGAATAGCCTCCTCTGCCAAGCAGGTCACATTTAAGGATCTTAATTACTAAGGTCCTCATGTAGACTAGGCATAATGTGTGAGAAAGATAAAAGAGGTCATTTTGCTTTTGGTAGAGTTTATTTACATTGACATATTTTAAGGCTCATATATTACTTGTGGAAACATTGCATTCCCAGTTTGGTCCCAGTGGTACAATATTCATGAAACCCAGTTAGAAAAAATATTACCCTAGTATACCATAAAAACTAATTAGGATATGACATTTTGTGTAAAACAGCAGGGAGGGGTAGGAAAAACCTCAGCACTAATTCTGAAAAGGGAGCAGTCACTTGTTTGAGATGCCCTGATGCATAAGTGGTATTTTTTGCATGAACAGCTGCTCACGGGTGTAAGCAGGGGTTGCAGGATTTGGCCGGTCAGTACCAACTCTTCATTGTTAAAAATAAGGCCTAGGTATAATTTTCAATATATCCCATAGGCTCCCTTTCTCATGATTTTACCCATGTGCAATTGAAAGGAAACTCATTTGGAAATTGAGAGACTGACATGTCACATCATGACATTAGTACAGTGTTACATTTTGTGGCCTGTGTTCAATGCAGCCCTCAAGTGATCTGTTCCAATAACACAGATAACAGCTCGTAGGATGATTCACCCATCGAGCAATAACGAGCAGCCATTGCATCACCTTCTGTTGTTTATTGTACCCTCAGGCTTTTCAGAATACAGTTGCCTTGATAAAAAGATAAAAGAAGGGAACATAAAACTTGGGTGAAAGAAAAATCTTATTAAACTGAATCTATTTCTTGCCTCCTCTTTCTCTGTTCCCTTTAATGTTATTATTAATAGGGTCAGACTGTTTGATAGTGAGCAAGTGTTTGAATAAGAACCATTACTGGTGGAGCAACACCTCTGTGTGGCTGCTTGAGTCAAGGAATAGATGAGACTCAGAGAATATAGGACAGATTAGGGCAAAGTCCAGCTCAGGAGTAAAACACAGGTACATTAAGTGCCAAATTCTGAACACCTTGTTCCATCTACTTGGATTTTCCAGAGGTCCGTAAAATCTCAGCCAGCATAAGAGAGCCGAGAAAAACCTGAGTGATCCCCACAGACTTTGAAGCTATAATAATGTTTATGTCTCAGACTCCTCTCAGAGTTCATAATGAGCATTAATTAAATACACCTCAGGGCTCCCTGTGCAAGAGCAAAACACTCTTACTCCCATTAAGGAGAGAGAGGAAACCAATCCTTGCACAGGAGGGCTTGGAGTTTCCTCCAAGCCTGGGTCCTAGGTCAAAGGACTTCGAGTGGCCAACTGGACGTCCAGGGAAATGTTGATCAGGTTTAGCTGTGACCTTAAAGATCTAGTTATGACATTGTTCCCGTGACTCAATTTTCAGAAGCTCTGGACTCCAGCTCCCTGTACCTTCAGGCAGGGATGCTGGTGCTTAGAGATCCACATACTGACATTCCATTTATTGCTAAGAACATGAGGTAAAGCAGTACTCTATTTAGCAGACAGTCGATGCAAGATGATGTTGAAGATAGGGAGCCTACTTAATTTATGTGAGGTAGGCTAACTTAGTAATAAATACGCCTCATTTTGTTAACCTCAGAGATCACCAATATGAAGTCCCCTCTAGTCACCAAAGAAATAACTCAACAAATTCAGTCAAGTAATTAAAACGAATACATTGTTCTCGGTGCAAAATGAGGTGCCAGATTTTACTCTGGAATGCAAATGTTTAACCTTCACAGCTTTCTAGTGGGAGTACTGACAAAGTCTCTGCTGAAGAATGCACACTGGATGTGTCACTGTAAGCCAGAGCACAAAAAGAAACAGTGACACAGTTCATTATCTGTGAGCATCCTGCTGAGATACTTACAGGAACAAAACTCACCTATCACCATCACATTTGCCAACAGCACCATTTGCCAACGTGAGGGCTTCTGATCAAATGATACTTCAATTGCCTATCAACTGTTTCAGAACCAGCACCCACAAGAACCTTTTATAATGGTGAAAACCGGGAGGGTGAGGACGACAACATGTACAATAACATGTTGTCATGGTTCATATTCTCTTTTACTGCTGCCAATAGCCTCCACATGTGACCATAATCTGCTCATGAGCATGCAAGAGGGTTTCTGCTCTTTCTGTGTCATGCGATGGCACTGGCAGTGCTCTCTGTGTAAGCTTACTGTTGGAGTTTAGGGCTATGATCAGCACTAATCTCACTGAGGGGTAAAGAAAATAAAAAATAATGTTTGGCTCTTTTAAAGAACAAGGTGGGAATACCAGGCAAGTGCTTACATGCAGATACCCCACACCACCTGCCTCTGAGACTATTCTACCAAAAACCTAAAGCAAATCTGCATATGATGTTCAGGTTCCCTTCATACATATCGTATAGCTCCAATAGCATATGAGTGTACACACTTTGAAGAATTTCATGCTAATTCTCATGTTAATTTCTTCATATTCCTCCTAACAACTTACATAACTGAGTCACTCTCCCTTTTCCCTAAATCAAATTTGACGCACTTCTGTTTTTCTGAAAGTCTCATGGTTTCTCCCAGTTTTCTGCAGTACACTTAAAAGCAGAGTGTGGTTTATAATTCATGAAATTTTTGCTTTAGTTTTTTTAATCTAGATTATGCCATAAAATCTCACAGTTTCATTTTCTAGATTATGCCATAAAATCTCACATTCAGTTAGCTGTCAAAAGTAAGGTAAAAGTTATAAACTTTTGCCCCATGTCTGAGACAAAACTTTCCTTATGGCAAAGTGACCGTCAGGAGGAAACTAGCCAGACTGTCTGAGTGACGACTTGGGTGGGGGGAGGTGATGGAAGCCCCTCTGGGACAATGCTTTTTCCTGCTTCTGGAAGTCCCTCCTATTTCCACACTGGCTTCTGCATCCGGTACTTTACCAGGATTCTCTTTCACATCAAAGCATCTCTCCCCAGGCTACACATGTAGGGGCATAGCCTTAGTTTCTATGGGAAATAGTTTTATCCCAAAGGAAAGGGAAAGAAATGTTTGGTTTAAATATGCTTAACGCTCCCCCTTCTGTATAAGCTGCTCTGTTGTTGCACTTTCTCTTGTCCCTTGGGGTATCAACATGCTCTTTACCAACTCATGCTTATTTTCTTAGTTGAGGTGTTTAGAAGGGGCTGTGGGGAAACTTTGCTTTCATCCACATTGGTTAAATAAGCATCAGACTGAAAGCTTGCTAAATTAATTGTACCAAAGTCTTTATTGCTGGTTTCACCCTTAGGACTGGTTGGTTCCAGTTCCACCATTTAAAAGAACTCCATAATGTAGACAACATGGAGTTTGCGTTTCTCTCCTAAAGCTATTAGAAACACAGAAGGAGACAAGTATGGGTGATAAACTTCACGAATGCTTGCCAGTAGGCATGACTGATACCAAGGAGGAATCACCCAATGACGTCCATGGTCAGGATTAAACCAAGCTTGGGCACTCTTATCACACATGCTCCACTTTATCCCAGATACTTGCAAAAGATATGTAATTTGGTAGCCTAGTTACTCACTTTTTGAAGTCTCCTAATTTGTCGATGCCATTAGTTCCTCCCACATTTCCCTCAGCTGGCATGTAATCTCTTTGGGTTGGTTGCTTGTGCCTTCAGGGTTGCTGGGTTTCTTTCCATGCCAGGCTCTTTGATTGTCTCTCTTTGCGGGCTGGTAGGTTCTTGATTCTTTGAAATGCTTTGAATGTTGACCTTAATTACATTGCCTTGTAAGAGGCTCTTCTACAAGGGTTGCTAACTGCGAGGCTCCTGACTGCCTCAAGTAGCCATGGTGTTAGGTGGAGAAAATGTGATGGAACACATGTCAAGTGTTTTATAAAAAGACAATAGTCACTGATGTGCAAAACTGACAAATCACCTTCAAGAATGTGAGACTTTGTGTTGTTTTGTTTGTTTAATTTTTTATATATATATTTATCAATATTAGCAGAAACTAAAATGCTTACATCTACAGTAGAAAAATGCTGAATCTGGAAACAGATCTCTAACCTCTCAGTCAGAAGTGTGGCATTTTTCTTAGTGACAGATTATCAGCCACGGCCAAGCACAGCCCAACAGAATTGAGGATGTAGATGAATTGGAGACTGTCCAGAAGAAAGCAACAGGAATGATAAAAGCTTTATAAAACATGAGGGATGAGGAAATGTTAAAGAAACTGAGTTTGTTTAGTCTAGAGGAAAAAGACTATGGGGGAAAAGGCATGAGTTTTCTAATATGTAAACAATTGCTTTCAAGAGTACAGCCACCATTTGTTCTCCATGGCCACTGTGAGAAGGATAAAAATAAATCAGTGTCATTTTCAGAAAAAAAAATAAATCTACACTTAGAGAACTAAGCTTTCTCTGGATATTGAGCCATTTAATTGGCAGATTAGAGAACAGGTTAGACCAACACCTTACAGGGAGGAGATAGCTAAACCTGATCTTGGCTCACAGGAAGGTGTGGGACAAGGTGATTGCAGGACATTCCTTCCAAGCCTTTCATCTTTATAAATCTATTAAGAAGGACTTTGAAGGGAAAAGATTTGGGCTGGGTAAACATATAATTGCTTTTTCTAACTGATCACTCCAGTCACCTGACGCCACTTCAACAGTAAGAAATTAAGTCTTTTTGTTAGCTTTACACTGATGTGATAGTTTTGGGAAGGGCTTTTTAAAGCCATACAGCTACTCTGTTTAGCAAAGGCTCCCATTCTTTCCTCTTTGTTCAGCCTCTTAACTTTCCTCCATGAAATAGAAAATATGCTTTGGTCTCCCTCTTGAAGGACCTGGAGGAGCCTCTTTCAGCTTCTCCCACAGATTTGAAAGAAATCCCCAGTCTATAATCACAACTAATCCAGTCTTTCCAGGAGGGAAAAAGGCTCGTGGTGCCATGGTAGGATAATACAGTTGCACACTGAGGAAGTTTCCAATGCACAGTCATCTGATGTGATGGTATTGAGCTCATCAATAGGGGTCAACCACCATTTGCACGGTTGGATTTTCAGCCCTGTTTGAAACAGCAGAAGGACTGTGGTGTTTGCTGTGCCTATATAACAGTGAGATTAAAATTGAGCTGGGGAAAGGTGTCTTCTGGCCCAGTCAGTTGGTGGGTCAATGGCAAAGTGGAGGAACAGCTGAAAAAAATGAATGTTTTAGTAAGGGTTTTAAAACCACTAGAAATTTGGAAAGCTACTACACTTACACAATAGCGGAGGTAAAGAGGAAACCTTTAGAAAATGTCCTACTGGGTTTTGTTTTTTTTACCTTAGAAGTATTTTTCAGGGTATGATAATTTATTTATTATTAATGGCTAATGGTTTTATTATTACCAATATTAGTTCCAGCTGACAAAGCAAGACATAAAAGTTAACAAGTATGAGGCATTGTGTGCAAAATGTGAAGTACCTCCAGTTCACAACAGTTCCAAGTAGGTTGATCAAGAGTCAACACTGCAAATCATGGCATCAAGGGACCCCCTTACTGCCAGTCTACCAGAGGGGACGAGTCCTGGAGGCAGAACTGCCATTAGCAGAGGAAGCATAACCAGGCAGCCTTGAGTGGGCCACAGGGGAGGTAGTACACTTCTGAGATTAAATCCTATGTGTCTTAATAGAGGCAACTTCTCTTCACAGTATCTTTCAGCATCCTGTTAATTAAAAAAAAAGGGGTGGCGGGGCTAGGGTATATTTACAAAAATAAATAAATTAAAGAGAAAGTAACTTCTGCAAAAAATGAACTTTCATGTTCAACTTCTGCTTGAAACTTACTTCCCAGGAGCCAACTTTCTCAGGGAATACCTGTTATCAGATAAAGGAAGGACTGAACAAGAAAGATAATTTCTTTGTTACGAAAGCCACCCCCCTTTCTCAGGATCTTCTCCCCCAGCCTTTAATGCTTACTGAATTTCTTCTGATCTCTTGGCATCTTTGTATTTTCCCACCTGCCTGTCGACCCCCTCTGAGGGTATTTTCCTTCTTGAAGCTAAACTTTGCAACACAACTAAAAGAAAGCAAACAGAAATTGCTTCAATCACTCTCCGTGCTTAAAAATTCATAATCATTTCTATAGCCACAGGCAGAAAAGCTAATTATTTACTATCCCAACCAGTCTTACCACCTCCCGGGAAAATGTGCTATTGAGCTGGCTGCACTGATGTATCTGCAGAAGGCAGCTCTCATTGCTGGGACCCAAGTGTACCAGCATCACCAGTGGGAGTTTTCCAGCTTTGAACAGAGCTGCTGCAACAGGGTAGCTATAAGGCAGAGGAGCTCAGCCACAGGGGAGTCTGAAGACAGCAGTGTCTTGCTTCTCTCCCTCGTGAACTTCTAGCCATCTTCATATTGGCATTTACAGGAAAGTGAGCTATTTAGGGAAAGAGGGTGATTTTTTGTTTAAGTACAGCCCATTTAAGCTTGGTACATAGGATATTATGGAAAAGGAGCACCAGTAGAACTCTGGCAAATACCTGGCCAAAAATTTTTCAGAGTGGTGGTTGCACCTTTCTGTTTATTTGTTTGTTTGCCTTTTATGGAAAGGTGCCCAGCTGTGGTTACTGCTGTGAGGGATTTGGAGGATTACGACTAGCTCTCTACCCCACTTTATGCTGCTGTCAGATCCCACTGGAAAATCTTCTGTATGGGCATCCTCTTCCTCATCCTTTTGAAGCCTTATGTATCTTCCAAGGGCCTTTTACAAGCTGCCTCTAAACTGAGTTCTGACCCAACATTTGTGACTTCTTTGTAACATGCTCTGGACCAAAACGACTTTCCCCTCAAAACCTCAAGTTTTTTGAACTCCCCCGTCCAAATTCATAACAGATTCTTCCTTCCTCTCCTTCTCTTGCTTTTTGTTGTCATCTGGAGTAGGTTTGCTGCATTTCTCAGTAAATACTGAGAAGCATAAACCTGAATACATAGCCTTTACTGAGGCAGCATTGTGGTTCTGTGGTTCTCAGGTTCTGTCTATTGCTGTTCTGCATTGGAAAAAGGGGAAGGGGCAGATAGCTACAATATGTTGAACTTACCTGACCTCCAACAAGTTTTAATTATTACAGCTGATTAAAAAGTCTTAGGTATTTTATGGCAGCTAAATGAGAATGATGGGGATCTAGCAGAAGGTGGATGGCCAAGCATGACAGGTCAGGCATGAAGATGAGGGAACAAGCTGGCACTATGATGGCAAACATGTCTATGATTGGCAGGTAGAAAAAGGTAGAGTTTTGTTAAGTGTTACAAGTGTGTTTACATTCCCCAATTCCTTTGCACGGTGAATGCTGTAGAAAGGACTGTGCTATTTTTAACCTTTGGAACTGAATTATTCCATTGTGATATGCATCATAAATCAATCAACATATGTACAGGCCTAGCCTCATACTCAAGAATGCCTAACTTCTGCCAAGGACACCCCACAGAGGTACTTGTGGATTCAAACAAAAGGCAAAATCTCCATTATGGTATTCATATGGACTTCAGTACATTCAAGGGGCTGCTCAGAGCTTTGCCCTGCTTTTGCTTCACCTTGGCCTTTCCCATCTCAGCTCCTAGATGACCTAGCTCTTCCCTCAGTCACGCTTTGGCTTCCTTTCCTAGCCTCACCTCAATACCTTTCTCTCTCTGTCCTGAGCACAGCAGCCACTCTGTCAAGGCCAAAGACTACTACTGCCAAAGCTCCCACCTGCTTGCAAGGGGCAGTGCCATTTCCTCCCAGCACACAGCTGGGGTACTTGGCTGACACAGCTGGGGCTGAAGCCAGCAGAGTTTACCAGCTGTAAGGAAAACCTTTACCTAGTTAACTCTGCTACTATTTCTGGCAGAATAATTATACTGACACATGCACTGGAATTTTTCTGCCTTTTCACATGTTTTCACTGAGAGAATCTAGTGTGGTTTCCCAGGGTTACTATGAGCTAATAGACTGCAGACATGAAGCAGTGACAGGTTTTTTCCCTTGTGAAGGCACAGGACTGGTGACTTTCCCCTTCAAGGAAAACCCTATTCCCTTCTTCCCATGCTTTCACTCTCCCACCCACCCAGCACAACTTGATGTTGCATTGATCAAGTAAATTGTACAGAAAGATGCAAACATCTGGGTGTTGGCAGAGTGTCTCCCAGATGGCAAACACTCTTGCTTCCTTCTTTTTCAAGATAAAAGGGCCCATTTTAAAGCCAGTTAAAAGAATATTAGGGAATTGATCTGAACACAACAAAGTGAATAGACCAACAGCTACATTTTCATCCTCTACTGCCCTCTATTGAGGATGGATACATCTGCAGAAAAAAATCTAAACCACAGTTATTCACAACAAAATTCAGCATAGTTTTATCTCCACAGAAAAAAAAATCATAACTTTTTAAAGCCCATATGTTCAGTCTGAACAAAGTTTATCAGTGTGCTTTTTGACATATTTGTTGGTGCATTATTTGCAGGTTCCATACATGAAGGCAAAAATGTAATGAATTAACCATTCAGTCCCCATGGATTAACAATTCAATCCCTGGCATATGCTTATGGGGAACCTATTATACTAATAACCAAATAATTAACCAACCTGCTATGAAAACCCAGAATAATTCATCTGGGACATGACGATGCCAGATGGAAGCTGCCTTGAATGTTAGAGACACAATGTGTTCCCTTTACTTTCACCTAATCAGCTGAAACGTCAGTAGATGAAAGAGTAATTAGCCATACTAGTCACACTTGGAAACTAGAATGACAATGTATTTACCTAAAAAAAAAAAGAACTCAGAAGAAGATTTGCCTCTTGACTTTAAAAACACTCTCTGGCAATGTGATTCCTTGGCAACATCTTTCCTTCTTTGGCAATATTTGTGGAAAAATGTAGAGTAACAAAATGAGTTATAGTGATGCTAATAGAAAGAAGATAGAAAATGTTATCATGTCCTGTATTGTTCTACCACTTTATTATCTGAAGAGCTCTAAAGGCTTTACAAGTAATTGTTTACAAATTACTTATGTGCAGGTAACTATCTCAAAAATCATAACAGATAAGTAAAGATTAAATTTGTGTTTGTTTCACATATAGGGGATTTTGAGAAAAAAAATCAAGTCTAAAGTGTTTAGTGCCTAAAACTAGGATCCTCTTGTCCTTTCAAACCATAAATTTTGGTATTCAGGGGTGTGTGGCACTTCTAGCTACATAAGTCATGGCAGGGAATTCACACTGGTAAACTGCATGACCTAAGATTTTTTGAAGTGAAAGTGTCTCACTGTAACATCTCCATTGTGGAGTTATTTCCCCACTATATTGGTAGGTGCTCACTGATGTTTCTAAGTTCTCTTCTGTCAATGACAACTAAACCATGACAGACTTCCCCTCAGCACAATTTACTTTTACCCCTCTTGTATACAAAACGGTGTAATTCTTACAGGAGTTGAATTTTCTTGACTATCTTCTGCATCCCAGACCCATGAAATGACGGGTTTACATTCTAGCAATATTAGGCCTGAACAGGGAGCTGGGATCTTAAAAAACAAAGCACTCTGCTCCTAGAGCTCTTACAGCATTTCATAAAAGCAGTAATCCATCTTTTGCCAAGCAAGGATTCTCTCCCACAGACTATCTATGTGGTTTCCATCTGCACATTAATTGGAAACTGCTTGGGGTAAAAAAGTATTTATATGTTTCAAATTGCAGCTGTTCCCATGCACTGGCTAGGTACAGAGAGCTCTCTTCCCACAGTCCAGCCCTCCAGGGAGAAACCACAAGTTGGCTGCAGACCTCGAGCCCTGCAAATCTGGGGCATTTGGGTGATACCAGCTGAATTGAGGCGGTGCCATGTGCCACTCCTCCCTAGAAGGAGCAGTGTGCTGGTTTCCTCTTTGGCAAAGTGCTATCTGCAGGGTACACTCCTGCCTTCAAGTCTTCAGCAGAGCCTCCTCTCTGCCAGCTGTGGCTGAAGGAACATGTATTTTGTGTTGTTTCTGCCAGGTAAACGTTTTTAATGCCCCCAAAACTGATGCTGATGACTTCCTTAAACACCTGGGAGAAACCCAGAAACACAGATGAGCAGCCTGAGAACAAAAACTGAGCTGAAAAGCAGCAGAGGTTGAGCAGACATGAGTACTTCAAGGCCTTTCTGCCTTACCCAGACCCTCTCTGGAAACTGGGGATTTGCACGTACATAAAATTACAAGGACCCTGAAGAACAAAAATAACTGGTAGATAAGCTTTGCGTTGCTCTTACTGGGAATAGTCCAACAGTGGCTTACACTTGATCAGTTTATCACAACAGTTTTCTCCGTATAAAAGGGCTAACAGCTTTGGCAACATTCACGCTTAAGGAGCACTCACAGAGCAGATCTAGAAAAGATTTTATTCAAAAACCACTTTTGCATCTCCTCAGTAAGGAAACAGTAGGCACGAGCAACCAGAGAAGGACCTGGATGGACTATATGTTAACTGGAAAACTGCTTTGCAGACTTACTCTCTGCATTCATCTTCCTTGCAAACTCATCTTGGGATCTCTTAAGGAAAAAAAAATAAAAAAAAAAATCAGAACAAGTTTATCCATAGCACAAGAAACATTCCATGGATATTATTTTGGCAGTTGATCCGAAAGGTAATCTACTACAGTTTAGTAATCAGAAGGATTTTTACGCTGGTCTGAGATAAAATATCTCTCTGGTCTGAAATCAGTGAAATTGACTAACAGTCTCCCTACAGCAAATAAATAATATGATGAGCCAAATGGAGTATTTATTATTATGACTAAACTAGTCAGCAGGTTAATTTTAATACAATGTAAATGCAGGTTTTATGAAAGAGAGAGTACATAGCTAAATGCTATGTAGCAGTTTTCCATTGCTACAGGGACTTCATGCAGTGCAGTTAAAGCCCTACTCTATGTTTTAGCAGGGCTGAAAGCCTGTTAGTGTTCTGAAATGATGAAAGCAAATGAAATTGAATAGCAAACAAAAAAAGTTCAGACTTGATCAGTCATGATGAGAGAATTCCAACTGGGTTCTCTTGGGAGCAATGATCAAGAATTAAAGTCTTTATTTTTTTGAGCTAACAAATGAAGCTTCTTTATTCTACTTAAATTGGATAAGAAAAGCCCTATTAAAGAAAGCTAACAGTTGTACTAATCTTCAAGCCACATCCCTGTTGGCCCCAGTAGGAAAAAAAAAAAAAGGAAAGGCGTCTAAACATGTTTAATAAAACCCACAGAAAATGAGAGGAGCAAGAGATAACTCAAACATGCGCAACTTTGCCTCTGTAAAAGAAGAAAATTCTGCTTTCATAACTGAGTGAAGAGGCAGCAGCATGGGGTGCAGCTCTCATCCCTTGCGCTCCAGCCTCCAGAGTTTACTGTCTGCAGGCTGACTGCAGAGGGGGTCTTGCCAGGTGTATGAAGGGGGTTTGCCCTTTATTTTATTTTATTTTTATTTTTTTGTTTTTGACTGAGGACTTGATCCCCCCAGGCACCTGCCTTACCAGGATTACTTGCATTTCTGGCGTGAATGATCTCAGCAGGTGGCTGTGTGAGGGCAGCATGCCCATTCCTGGGCAAGCTGAAATATTGGCCCTCTCTGCTGTCACATTGGCAGACTGTAATGTATGCTCATCTCCATATAAGTATTGCTTAGGCTCCCAATTTGGCCAGTTGTGAGATTATTGTACCATCTGTAATCCTTATGCTCTCCTGAATCACTGTCTGCCTTGTTGGCTGAAGAGATCTTTCAGCACTCCTGCTGTAACTCCTCTATGTCCATTTGCTCTTGGTGGCACCGTTCAGTGTCACTGACTTGACTCTAGCTGACAGGGAGAGCAATAGCTGTGAAGATGTGTCAACATCCCTGGCTGCCAACATGTGGAGGAGACGTGAATGCATGCCCAGGACTCCTTGGGAATTAAGATGCGGCTTCTAAACCTTGTGGCTCTCTCTGAACAACCGTGGTGATCTGTGCCAGCTAGATTAGTGACAGAGTAATGCTGTAAGGGCACTTTTACAGTGCCGGTGGACTAATCCCTCCACAGGGGAGGACAGACAGAAATAGCACAAGTGAGATAAGACAGAAGATCCCTTGGCATACGTATAAGAGTAAGCTAGGAAGGAACCATTGCAATGAGAATTGAGGTCAAAATACCCTCATTAACCTAAGACATAGAAAAGATGGAGGGTGGCCTGGGGTGTGCAGGAACGAAGGATAAAACTTGGCCCCACTGTAAAACCACAATAAAGCAATAGTTGAACCAGTCTTACTTTAGTCTTTTTTTCATATGAACCAAACCCATCTGTGAATTGGTAACCAAAATACAATTTCCTCCTCATCTCAGATCAATGTTTAAATGCTAGTGAGGAAGAACTCTCAATATGCAGATTAGGGCACTGAGCCTGTTTTTTTACATAAAGTTCATAAATTCTCCATGTCTTACACTTTTAGTAAACATTTGCCTCTAAAAATGCAATATATAAAGTGCTTCACTGGCTGCTAATGATTGCATCAAATGAAGCAGTGATGAATTCCAGGTCAAAATTCGGGTCTTTAGATGAGTCTCAGAACTCCATTACTACAGAATAATCGAGTAATTTAGCCAGGCTTTAATGGATCAGAGCTTTGACTGTGATTTCAGTGAGAGCATGGGAAGGTCTTTTGGGTTGGGCTATATATTTCAAGGAACCAAAACTGATTCCTAATACAAGGAAGTATGCCCAAGTTACATGGCTCTATATTTTAAATAGAAATTCCTTTTAATAACCTGGATTTAATGCATTTTACAATGTATTTATTATCTCACACTGTGATATTTTGTAACTTAGATTTTCAGCTAACGAGTAGCTCATCTAATGAAAATAATGATTTTTTCATGCTGTACTACATGGAAACTTAAAGTATTTCAATTAAACAAACCACCTCATTAGTGTGCCTTGATAATATAGTTGAGTTTTCTTTGATATGGTCAGAAATATCTAGCATGCTTTTGGGATGCAATCAAACTCTCCAATAAACTTGTTGCTAAAGACAGCCTAGCACCATGTATTTCTTGAGCAGTCAAATGACCTAGTTTAGAAGTGTTTGAAGCCATTTTATACTCTGGAAGGAGAACAAATTAACCTTGTTTAACAAGTAGTTTTCAATTTGTGTTCCAGCACTTTTCCACACTCTACCATCTCCAGTGCAGTAGCATGGCCTTGTTTCATCCTTCCTATTATATATCCTATATACTTCATGCTACAGCTTTGGGTAACACCTCTCCTGGGAGGGGCCATTATCATTGGACTCAAAATGTATCTGAGGCCACAAGGCTGGTTATCAGAGGTCTGCTTCAGTTTTTTGTACTCTACAAAGAACAAAAAAAAAATTAAAATAATCAGGGACATTGTTGTCTTTCACTTTGATTTATTTGTCCTGTTCCTTTGAAAGGTTTGTTCAAGTGAATATTGCAAAGGCAACAGAGAAATCTGCAGAACAAACCCAGCTTTTGGTCCAGACAAGACCAAATGGAGGTACGTCTTTACTGCAGCTTTCTGTGGATGTGAATTCTTGTTGGGATGTGGGGTCAGACCTTTGGCTACTATAAATCAACACAGCTCTGTTCAGGGAGCTGGTTTTTATCAAATGAAGGTCTGGATTCACATTCCCATCATTTCTCTGATATGAGCATTTCTGGGTAATATTCTTTCTATAGGGCCAGTGTACACTAAAGCTACAGTGCGATGCTGTCTTTTAGACTCTTCCCTTTAAAAACTTGGTTCAGATTTGGCTCCCATCATAGGCAAAATGATTTGGAGGAAATCTCTCTGATTGTTGAAAGTTATTAACTATCCCCTCATCAGCTGCAGTGGACCACACATTAAACACAAGACAGCTTCACCCTCTTTAAGTATTCAGTGTAAAGGAAAAGCAGGTGAAAGGCATTTAGTCCCTGTGCCAGCTCGCCTGCAGTAACCTTTGCTTTCTCTCTACTTCCTTGTCCATTCTTTCAAATAGGACTTTACTGTGTCTTTTTATCACTCTGAAAACGACATTAAACAACAAACAAACAAGCAAAGCTTTTCACACACCAAATTTAACTGATGAGCTGTAATACCTTTGGGAATTTAAATGGTATCTGCATTCTTTCTCCCTCAGCAGCAAAACTAGAGTGGACCTTATTACTTTTGTATTATTTTTTTATGCCTTCTGTTGTCAGCAGATAAGATCTTCACCCTGTTGCAAAGAAATATTTACACCCAAAGTGCAAGCTCCCATCCACCTATGCCTGCCTGTTATAAACCCTAAATTCGAAGCTTAATGGAAGTTGGAAGTGTCCCTTTAATCAAAATTTAATGCTTGTCTTCAGTTTCCTCAAAGCACTTAAAATCTAGCAGCTTTAGAAGGGAGAGGATCATTAGTGCTGCTGTCTTCTGCTTCCCAGTGAGCAGGAAGTTTGACCATGGGGTGTTACACAAATGGGGGTATTGTGTTGCGCTCCACAGAGCCCTATTTTGGGATCAGACTGTCAGACTCTTGCTCTTTTTGCTGCTCACAGGGAAGAGGGTGCAAGGCAATCAGAAAATCTGCCCAAGAATGAGATGCAGCCAACACTTTTCTTCAGAAGTTCGGAGCAGGCCTGTTCTTGCACCTGCCATTGCTGTGCAGACAGGTATTAAAATTCACATCTGACTGTGTCAGAAATGCTGCATTCAGCTGTTTGAGCTTCTGTCACAGGCATATCTTCTGAGAGAGGAATCAGCCAGTTAGTCTGGGATGTTCACATGAGCTCAGTTCCCGTTCAGTCATTCTGATTTCTGGATCTGTGAGAAGCCAGACTTGCAGCTTGGCACCCGAGCACTTGAAAACCTGGCTGTAAGCCGCGCTGAAAATTTGGCCTTGAATCTGCAAATAGGCAACTTGGAGTCCCCTGTAAGGAGCAGCCAGTCTGATCCCAAGCATAAGCCCAGTTCACCACAGCTTCATGAAAAAATAACACCTTCTGGGGTTCTTGCCATGCACAGCGCAGTACAGTGTTGCAGTACAGTGTTGTAGGCAGCTTTCTGTACAGTAACCTGCTGCTCTGTAGGCAGGGCTACCTAACAATGATCCAGTCACATTTTGTGTAGCTGTCTGGCAGTGTGATATGTTTTGTGTTTTAATATGCTCCATTGTTTTCTTTTCAAACCAGTTAATTTTTCTTCAAAATTCCCTTCAAACAAGGTGATGTTGCGTTATTTCTTTGCTGCAAAACTCCATAAATGGAGATGTATACAGGTACCTCTAGGCTTGAATTGCTTTCTGCTGAACACCAATAAAAGTGTATCTGGTCAGATATTTAGATATTTTAATGTGTTTACCTTATTAATGTATAGTTTAGGTTGTACCTAGCAAGGAATATCCAAAGCCTCATATGCACATATATGCTCACTCCCTCTCTCTCTCTTTCTCTCTCTCCGCTTCTCTCCCTTTTGCATTTAAAGTGTGTAGTAACATGATGGACTTTTACTTTTGGAGAATTTGGTTCAGTCTGACTTATATTGTAAGCAAAATTGAGTTGCAGAAGATCATTCCATTATTGGAAGTATTTGCCTAATCCTTATCATGTTATAGCATGGTCATTACCATTTACAGCATGTTACAGTTTCAGCTTTTAAAATATGCTCACAGCTGGGCAGTACCTTCATGGCTCCTGTAGTGAAAACTAGTGTGAGAGGAGTGTACACTCCTACAATACAGTGAGACCATCTAAAGGGAAGGAAACTTGGTCCAGTGAATGAGCAGTAGGTCAACATTTGAAGGTGAATAATTTTACATGTAGTTATCTATGCAGAAAACACATCCAAAGGGATTGTTACTTTCATGTCTCCTTGAAGAATGAAGGCATTTATGGAGAAGTAGGGTACGGAGACATGGGGAAAAGACAGGAGACAGCTCATTCCTAGACTTAGCACTGAGATATGGATATGCTTAACTGAAGGGGAAAGGAGTGATGCTTTCTTCTCTCTTCATATGATGAAAATAAAAAGTGATCAGGATAGATTTTTGTTATCCTCTGGGCATTAAAAGCTTAAATGCAAAATGCATGACTCATTATATCTAGCCAACTCTTAGGGGTAAATAGGCAGTATGGGGAATTAGTTGTTGTTAATTGGACTTCTGAGCTGAATTCCCAAGGTTCTGCACTGCAAGCATATCCCTTTTGTTTTAATATTGAAATAGGGAGAAGTCAGTTCTGTGATAGATTCATTCCACTGCAGAACAGGAGAGCATACTAAATCATCATCATCATCCTCCAAACAATAAGTTGCATTCATCGAACGTAAATAGTTTAGGGTTAATTTCTATACGTACTATAGAAGGTATTTGTTTTTCCATTGACCATTTTAAAACTGTAAAGCAGATCTTCAAGTAGCATAAATTACCTAATTGTTCTGTAACATTTGAAGATACGACTTGCTGTTCCTTAAGCCATCATACAAAGATCTAAAACATTTTCTATGCTAGTCCAGGATCTGCTGAAAAAATTGATAAAGTACCAATCCCTGGAGTGAAGAAGAGGCCACAGGTCAGACACCTCCTTTAACACCATGATGTGGCTGATCCTCCTTGCATAGCTAATTGCCACTGATATAATCCAAAAGGTAAATGAAAAAAACAGGCTACTCTTGCATTTTTACCTCAGTAAAACATCACAAAAAAATGTTCCTAGTGCTTCTGAAGTGTTCAGAAAAAAACCTAGGGAGATGTTTATATTAATTCTAAACCCCTTAGAAACCTTAGGCAGCAAAACCTTCCTGTATTGTTAATATGTCTTTAAATCATGAACACCAATACAATTTTTTTTAAAGATAAATGAATGCATTTACCTTTCTTCATTCTTTATCTCTCCCCTCACCCCAGCATGGTCAACATTTGCCATGGTAGGTAGCCCTTCCTATTTTAAAGAACAAAGCAACAGCAAAATGTCCAAAATATCAGATCCCTTTGACACTTGACTTCTCACTCACTAGTTTGGTCTCAGACAATTCAAAGGAGTTTTATTCTTTATTGGTCTCAAAATAGAATTTAACCTATACTTTTCTCACCTGTTCATGAGATCCATGTAAATTAATGGCAGACGGTTTTGAATCACTACCTGTGGAAAGGAGCAGCTACTCCCAGTATTTGGTGTTTACTACTCTCCCAAAAGTTTTGCAGCTAAAGAATTGTACACTAATTATCTTTTCAGAGTCCAAGATTTTATTTAGGACTAACACCAATTAAGTTTGTTTTAAAACTGAGCGAGCTGGACTTAAACCAGTTAGGATTAGTACTTAGGTAACTAGATTGTTAAGGTGTTTGGTAGGTAACACTGAGTCACCTGAAGACATTAAAGACACACAAAATCATGGTAACCACCACAGGTACCCACACTGCTGATTACACTGCCCTTAATTAAATGATTTACCCAAGTCTGCCATAGGAAGCCATGTCAGTGAGGGTGCTTTGCCCTTTTGATCCTGGGCACAGGGCACATCCTCCCCGTAAGGCACAAGAAATGTGGCCATACCCCTTGCCTTGGGTGGCTGCTGTTGGGGGAAGGAGCAGTGAGGTGATGATCCCAAGCAGCTCCGGAAACGTTTCTATCACAGGTCTTCCTGGAGATGTGAGATACCTGCAGTGCTACACACATTGCTCAGAAAGGACTGCCTCCATGCCCTGGAGAGTCAGAAGGCTTAGGTGTGAGTTGCAGACAGGATTTAGCTTCATTTGGCACTGAAGAGAAAAGACAGTTTTCACAGCCTGGAAGAGCCATGCAGAGCCCCTTTATTCTTTCATTGCTCTGCATGGTAGATGGGTGGGCCAACTTATCACTGCTGCACCAGGAAAACCAACAGAGAAGATGTTGTAGGTCAGGCTTGGGGACTGATGAAAAGCAAACATGAGCTGTCACCATGCAGAATTCACATCTCAGCTGCATGTTCTGCCCATGGGCTTAGTACCCTGATCCATCTCAAACACTTTCCACAGGGAGAGGGAGAGTGCACACAAAGCCTGTTTAATTAGGTGTTGTGTAGGAAGGATGAACTCTATCCCAAGGGAGATAGAGGATTGCATGTCTCATCCAGATGGTGATGATTTTTTTAAGGCAGAAGAAAATAAGCAGGTGTGAGTATGGAGCCTACCTGTATTGGTTTTAATCAGCAACTTTAAGCAAATTCAGTGTTCTCATCAGAAAAGGGGAAAAATAAACAGCTGAGCACTGTGATTCATTTACACTTCAAATATACTTTGAGTTGGTTATTCCTCAATTAATCAAATAGCTGGTGTATCCCTAAAGTAGTATAAAGTGACACGCTGTGTGAAATCAATTTTCCCTTCCAAAATCATTAAATTCAGTAGCCTGTGACTACATCCCTGCTAATTCTAGTACTGGTCCTTTCATCCTCCATTAACTTTGGCACGCCTAACAGGCTGTCAAAAATAATTTCCCAGAACGTAAATAATTCAGAAATTAAAAATTAATAAATAATAACAGAGAGCTACTGGGAGATAGACTGGGTCAATTAGTCAGCTCTGCATTCTGTTTCTTCGCAGCAGGGGGGCAGCCACATTCGTTACTAGAATCTTTCCTCCGATTCCTAGGTCTGATTTACAGCTCTTCATTACTGGATCCAGTCAGACACAATTACCTCCATCACTATCTCAGTTCCTAACTTCAAAGAAACACACATTTTCTTGTCTGCTTTTTTTCTCCTTGCAGCAGCCTCAGCTTGACGTCCCTGGAATTTCTTCCACGCGGACTAATTAATAAGACTTTGACTTATCATATTCACTTCTCTTCTTTGATGTCCTACCTTAGTCAATCATCCTATTTAATTAGAATTTCAATGATAACTTTACTTATCTCGTGGCTAGATGTAAATTAAAATAACGGGATTTTAATTCTCTTTCTTACGGGGTTATGACATTTCTGACAGAAAAAGTTTCAACCCAAATACGATATTATGTACTTCCTATGCTAGGAGTGCATTCCACTAAATTGTTTTTCCCTTTGCTACAAAATAATTTTGCTTGTTTAACAAGCTCCACTGAAATGGAAATGAACTATAGTTTCTCTTAACATAATTTGCACAAGTCTGTGTTGTGGAAGGTTATGTTGATAGAAATTAGTATAATCAGATTATGGCACATGCCACATAGTCAACAAAGAGAGGGAATGGAATTTTTATGAAAAAAAAGGGCTCTGTAGAGACAGTGGACCAGGTGACCTCTTCTTTCTCCCCTTTCCAGCAGTTGCTAGTACTTTTCCAAGGCTTCGTGTTTCCTTTCTACATTTTCAGACCTAGACCTGCTGGTTGTACCCAAGCAGTACCTGACGCTGGATTTTGATTTCAGTGAGACATTTCTAGAACACATATCCATGCACTGTTCACAGAAATGGTATTGTGGCTGGAGCTTAACAGGAGCAGCATATCCTTCAGCTATCACTTTTTTTCCCTCTCTGCAGTACCCAGTATGTGCTTGCACACAGGCTTGCTTTCCTTCTCACGCCTTTTAGAATTTGCCAGTCTAGGCTGGTATGACAGCAAGTAAATATGAGTGAAAACATCTCTCATTTTTTAAATGAGAAGCTTATAATGGAGAAAAGCCCTAGAACAACCCATGAAGAGAAGTTGATGGAGCAGTGGAGTCCTCCTGAGGCCTAGTAGATTCCTGGAATCTACTAGTAATCTAGAAGTGGTACAGAAGGCTGAGGAAACTAAAGGGGATTCAGCGAGGCATCATTCAGCATCTGGGAACTCTTACTCTGTTGGAACTTTCCAAGCAAATGGTCATTCACATAGATATGGCATTCCAGACAAAAGAGATGTAAAGAGAGAACCATGTGGAAAAGAAAGCAAGGATGGTCAATATAACATAAATTGGTCTTAAACTGTGAACAGATCATTCTTCTGGTGAAAAAAAAAAAAGTGACAATTTGCTGGCTGGTGCAAAATGTGATACATTACCAAACTGCCATCAGAAATTATTATCTTTCCAATCATATTTGGTGCAAAAGAAATTTCTGGTTTTGCACTACAAATAAGCAAGTACACCCTGGAAACCAACCTCCAGTTTTCTAATAAAAATGTACTTTATCACATCCTCAGGCCCTATGCTTCCACCAGCATCCTAGAAGAGGAAAAATGGATTTTATAGGATGCCATTGTTCCTTTTCCACGTTGTTGGGTTGCACATTTACTAATCCATCCCCTTTTGTTGTATCCAAGGAAAGAAGGAAATGCAGAAAGAGTTAATGAGACGCATTGGACGTGGAAAACAACTGCTCACAAAAAAGACAGTTTGGTCCTGTGAAGAGGTAGGAGTAGCAAAGAACATGAGAGAATCACTTGACTAGGACTAATCTGTACAAAACGGGTTTAGTGAGCTTCTGCTTCACATCTTATCCCCACATTAGAGAGCATTCAACCAGCTGTCATTAAGCTAACATTTCTAGATGCTCTGGTGTGCCATTTGCCTGATAGCCCTGTTCCTCTTATAAAACAAACTGAAAACACTTGAAAAGCTGGGTCAGTGAAGCAGCAGAAGCCAACTGCTGCAATTTAATTGGCAGCTTCTAAAATTTACACTAGTTGAGTTTGAAGTCCAGACAGGGTAAGTTCAGAAAAAATATCGATCCTGCAGTTCAGTAAAATAGTTACTTGTTGCACTGCCAGCATCTAAGCTATTTTATGATAATTTAATAGTGTTGTTCTTTAAAGGTTGGATTCTGTAACACGTTCATATTTAGGCATGATTATTTAATCTAATTTAATTGGCTTTCCTATTCCCCTCAGGGTTCTGGGCCTAGAAAGTTCATATTAAATACTCTAATTGCTCTGAAATTTACTTGTCGTCTGAAATATGCTCCTGTTTTAAATATATCCTAAAATCTAGTTCATAGATATTTTCTCCTCTTTCATGAAAAAGAAAAAATAATCTTGGTGTCCATAATTTGCACTTAAAAAGAGTCAATAATTAACCAAAATAATAATTATAGATTGAAAACAAGGAGGCTGCAGTTCAATGAACTGTGAGTTAGAAATTCATAAATAAGGCCAGGAGGACACTTCAAAGCTTTCTGAGCACCCGCCACTCTCCAAAAGCAAAGCTGAAGCTGCTAACGATGGCAGCAGCAGCACCCTACATGCTTAATGTGTGGGTCCCTGGTTAACACTGTAGAACATTGCTCAGGTCAGTGGAGCAACAGAGTATTTCAGGGCTCACAGATGGTGGGCCCAACCGCATACTCCTTGCAGATGGTGATTTCCCATTGATGCCGTACGAAGATCTTGACCACGGCCACGACGCATTCACACGCGGCGTGAGGGGGAGGGCGTGGACTTTGTGTGGGATCACCACCAGCAGCACCAGCAAAGGCGAGGGAGCAGAAGTGATGGAAACGTGCTTTAAAACCTCTTGGTCTTTGATGTGTCCATGCCAGGTGGTGGTGTGGGATCAAGACCCATTGGGGAGATCACAGACAGACAGCAGAGGCCAGCTCTGCTGTCAGTGTGCTCCTCAGCCTGCATGTTTGGGATGTGAGCTGAAACAAACATCTGAGAGAAGAAATGTAGTCCAGTGAGCGTTCCTCCTTTCCTTCCCACAAACGTGGTGCTCAATGCCACTGCAAGGGGCTTCTCAGGGTACTTTTCGGGCATCTGTATTTAATAATGGCAGATCCGGCACCACTGGAATGCTGTCTCTGGCTGCTGACACGACATCCTACACTCCCTTAGCTCTTGCTATTACTTTTCTTTTCTCAGGCTATTAACCAGAGGCTATTGAATAGATTTCACAGAATAGTCTGAGTTGGAAGAGCCCCACCAGGACCATGCAGTCCAACTCTGAAATGAATGGCCCCTACAGGGATCAAACCCACAACCTCTCGGGGAGGGGGCGGAGAAAGCCTGTGCAGAGGAACCCTGGGAAAAGCAGAACCTCTGCAGCAGAGAAGGTTCCTTCGTGCTTCCCCACGACCCGCCGCACCAGCTCCCGCCCCCACCGCCCTCATGGCGCCCGTCGCCCCCGCCGCTGCCGGTCCTGCCGCCGCGCGGCGCCCCGCCCCACCGCAGCCGTACAACATGGCGCCACCCGTGCACCGCCTCTGCCGTACAACATGGCGGCGCCCGCACGCCACTACGGCCAGGAGACTACTCACGGCTAGCAGGCGCCGCTATCTCTTCCGGGTCCCAGAGCGCCGCTATTTTAATGTTGACCCGCGCGTTGCCGCTTCCTCTTCCGGGTCTGGCGACGCCAGGTATGGCGGCGGGCGGCCGGGGACTGTGCGCGACCATCCGCCCCCATCCGCGGCACGGCGGGCGGCAAGGGCGGACAGAGGCCCCGGGGGGCGGTGCAGAGGGACCGGTGGCGCCGCTGCTGCCCGCGGTTGGGCCGGCGGTGGGGCAGAGCGGCCCGACGAAGGGGCCGGGCCTCTGGCGGGGCTCCCGATCAGGGCCCGCGTCTCCCGGGCCCCAGGGAGCGGCTCCGGTCGGTGCCTGGGCTGTGACTAACACAGCTTGCTCTTGGATGAGATAGGAAAACATACAGCTTCCAGTAACTCAGTTTACAGCCTTGGCAGTGCGGCTTATGTTGGTTGTAAAATACGTAGCTTACGATAAAATTGTCTGCGTGGTGTAAGAGCGTGACTGACATAAGGGTGTTTCTCTACGGCTGTGTTTTTTCAGTACAAAGAGCCTTTTCAAGTAATACAGTGTGCCTTTTTGTTGACTAGCTCTTGTTGAAACAAGACGATTATAAAATGCGAAGCTTGCGTTGATTATAAAATCTGTAGCTGCCAAAACTTTAAGCAGTTTCCGAGGGGAGCATGACATCCTATGGGCACGACCAGGATATTCAAGTTAGTTCGGATGGCTCTTCACTGCAAATCGCATCGTATCCGCTGTCATGTGTTTTGTGGTTTTTTAATTGGATTGATTGTTATGGCTGAGGAAATACCCTAATTCTGCTAATACAGAATGGGCAGCTGCTGGTTTACACCAGGTACAGCGGTTCAGTACAGGTGGTGCTATGGGATGTGAACTTCTGTGTGTACCATCAGGCCCTTAAACCAGTGCTGACTTGTTTTTGACTTTTTTTTTTTAGGTGTAAAAAATGGTTCAGCGCCTGACCTACCGCCGTAGGTTGTCCTACAACACAGCTTCCAACAAGACCAGACTGTAAGTAAGACCAGCTTCTGAGAAAACTTACATTTTAAGAAGGTGACAGTTAAATTCTGGTTGTGACGTTAACTGAGTGTTTTTCTGCTGTGCTTAGGTCCCGAACACCCGGGAACAGGATTGTTTACCTTTACACCAAGAAAGTGGGGAAGGCACCCAAGTCGGCATGTGGGATATGCCCAGGAAGGCTTCGTGGTGTAAGTATGAGCCTGGCTGGCCTAAGAGTGTTTCTCTAGAGCAGTGTTTTCTCACTACAAAGAGACATTTCAAGTAGTATGATATGCCTGTTTATTGGCAAGTTCTTGTTGGAATCACTTTTTTAAAAATATTGTTATGTGGATGTTTTATAGTTTAACTGGTAAAATAAGCTTTGGGAACACAAACAGTAGCTGCTCTTTTAATGCTTGAGGTTTGCATTACTGTTGCATTTGAATTCCCTTGTTTTATAACATGTAACTCTGAAATTTTTAAAGCTAGACAAGGTGATTCTGTAGCAGATTTAAAAGTCTAAATTGGACCTATTAGACTTGCAGAAAAAAAGGGTAAGCAAAATTAATTTCAGAAAACTTTCAGGAATTAATGTTTTTAATGTAATATTTTTCTTCAAAATGGTTTTTTTATTGGTGTAACATCATTGCTTTTAACAGTTACGGAATTCTTGAGTAATGTCTACCTTAGAGCAGTTCCTACCCTTAGGAAAGCAGTCTATTTTTATAAACTGTGGTTTTTTTTGAAACCTGTTGGTGAACCCCAGTGGTAGAATGAGACGAGACCTTAGAAGTGCTGAAGGTGGCACATACAATGAGCTGTGACTTCAGTCAGTTTTCAGTGTCTTGAATAGTCATCTTCAGATGTTGCTGCTTTTTTTAGACTATTAAAGTGATGGGGGGTTTTATGCGGCTGTTGTCCAAAACCACTGTCTGACGATACACTTCTCATTTTTGGTTTCTGTAGGTGCGTGCTGTGCGCCCCAAAGTTCTCATGAGGTTGTCCAAAACCAAGAAGCACGTTAGCAGGGCCTATGGTGGTTCCATGTGTGCTAAGTGTGTCCGTGACAGGTAAGCTTACAGAAAGGTAGCTTTACTCTTGAGGTTACTCCGTGTGAGATTTTTACATCTCTCTTTTTTCATAATGTGGACTAAACCTTTGAAGACTCTTGTCTGACACTGATATAGTGAAATGGAGAGGGTAAGCTTGGAGCATGTGAGCAGCAGTGCCTATTACTGTCCCTTGGATATGAGCACCTTACTGTATGTGGAGCTCCTTTGTAGAGACCTCATGCTCTTTGTGATTTTATACCATACTGTTGCTTTGCTGCTAAAGTCTGCTCATGCTGGATTTTTATCTTTTGCATTGAGCCCCCATAGATTTCTCTGTTGTCCTATTCTTTTGTCTCACGCAAAGTTACTAGTACAAATTTAGTTGAACTTCTTGCTTCCTTGTACTGTTTTGGGATTCAGAGATATTTGATTGTGTGTTAAGCATCTTTATGTGGTTAAGCTTTAAGATGGCCTTTGCTGGGCCTCACTGAATTCAGTTTTATTGTGTAACATCTGTACATCCTTTACTTCCATGGCAAAAGTTTGAGGAAAAATGTATGACAAAGAAGTATGTTGTGTCTGTGAATGACAATCAAAACAGATCTCCGGGGTCAGCAGTCTAATGCCAGTTTTTGGCATATGGGAGTTCTCAGTTAAATTGCATTAGGTACCACTTAAGATAAGTTGTCCATAGCATAACTACTGTGTTGCAAACCATTTTTTTTTCTGAGTGTTTTCCCAAACACTTCATGTGCTTGATAGGTAGTTTTTAATGTGTGAGTATGTCTTAGTCTAAAACAACAAAAAAAACCAGTCGCCTCCTTCCCTGTAATGGTTGGGGTTTCTCCTGCACCTGCTTAGGCATCTTTGGTAGGTTTTGTGTGTTGCGAAAGTAGCCATATATACCAAACACATATGGAAGGTGTTTTAATGTTCAAAGGTATACGTGTGTGGTATATTTGTGCTTTTAACTCAAAACCATCAAATAGGCCATTGATACTTGAGTACTATTGCATAGGTCTGTCCATCTGCATGCTGGACCTGTATATCTTCCAATAATCATTGTATTTGTGCATGATTTGACCTGCTAGGCTTTCCCCTGTTGATATGCAATGGAGCTTTAATCTTGTCTGTTCCTGGTTTTGCTAACTGGATGCACATAGGGTTTCCTGTAGTTCTGCAGGAGAAAGCTGATTATGACTGGTCATACCAATGATGACTTTAAAGCAGTTAAAATAATTTGCAAGTTAGGACTTCAGCTTTTTGCCTTTGAAGTTAGTGAAGGCAGTAACTTTCCCAGTGTTCAGCCTTTGGGTATTACCTTGGTTACCTACCAGTCACTCACCCTAAATTTGCAGCCCAGTAGGCCTTCTTCCCCAAACGTCTATATTCATAGAGTGCTGCTGTCCCTGTCTCTTGCTGCTGGCAAGAGCATTGACAGTTCCCTTTTTATGTAATTGTGGAACTAACACCACATGTGCAATGGATGCTGGAGACAGCAAAATTAACTGTAACTTGTTGTATTTTTGTGTTGTCACTTAAATAGTTAGATACATGTCCTAAAGTTGTTTTCCTTTTTCCAGGATCAAACGAGCTTTTCTTATTGAGGAGCAGAAGATTGTTGTGAAAGTACTGAAGGCACAAGCACAGAGCCAGAAGTCAAAGTGAACCTATTTGTAGTTTCAGGCCAATAAATGAAAGCTCCACTTCTCTTGTGTTCTGTCACTCTGTGTGCTGTTAGAAGCTGGTAGGATCTACTTCTCACATCTTGTAAAACACAGAACTTGTTTTTGATGCAGCAAAATCTGTAAGTCAAGATGCTCTGTTCTGTGCTGTCTGCTGACACGGAGATCAGGTGAAAGGAGCTCTAGTTAAACAGGATTCCCAGCTCTGCCTCACAGTCCTGGGGAGGGATTGGGGTAACTCTGAGCAGTGCAAGTTTTGTTTTTTTTATGGCAGCAGCTGTATGTGAAGTCATCAGAGAACTTGGCTCAGAAGAAAGTTAGGAGTCTGAAATAGAAAACCAAACAAAACTGTCTAAACACTGGAAGAAAGATTGTCAGATGAAGAAGAGGAGAGCTAGTATAGTCCTAAGGTAGAATTTTTATTTCTTTTTGATTGTGTGTGGTATATTTACAGTTGTTCAAGTCTGAGAGTGGGGGAATAGTCTTCACTTCTCAAAGCCATTGCTGCATGCACCAGCTGCATACTGCTACATACGGATCTCCTGGATGAAAGCTGCGGCTCCTGTATCCTGTTCTTCAGGTGCTTCCTGGGCCACCAGATAGAGGTTTGATACCAGCAGAGCTTCAGGGCACAGCTAAGGCAGACCTTTACTGGCTTCCGGATTACGTTTTAGAGGAGCAATTTAGGCCTCTGGTATTGAAACTTGAACCAAAGCTCTGTTGGTCTATCACCAAGGACATAGTGGTAATGTAAAAAGTGAAAACTGCTTTGCTTCATTCTGTTTTGTAGAGAACTCTAAATGTGCCTCTAATGCTATGGATATGGATAACACTCAGCATAATTCTTGTGTTACCTGTGGGCACAGTGGTATTTCTCACCCCCAGCTCCAAATTTTGAACTGCTTTTGATATATGACAAGAATATAGTTTTGTTTTTACCAATAATTTTTTTCAAAAAGTAGCGAGATGAGAATAAGGAAGGAGAAGAAAAAATAACTGAGTTCGCAAACTTACTGGAAGCAGTGAGGGTGCCATTCAAAGAGGTTTCTAAGGTCACTTGTGGAGTGCTCAGGCTGTTGCTCCAAGACGTGTGCAGGGCCCTCCTGATTGCATGCTGTCCTACTGTGCGTAGCTCTGCAACTGGCCAGGCTGTACAGTTAGCCAAGAAAGAGGACAGAAGATTGAGTTGGTGAAAAGCCCTGCCCTTTGAGCTGGTTGCTTTGGGTGAGGTGCCTGCCAACTCACAGCTGCCTCTTGGGTGTGACAACAGGAGGTGAGTGTGATCCAGGGAATCTGACGTAACACCAGGCATGGTGGGAGGAGCTGTACCTTCCCAAGAATTTCTTCACAGGGTCCCAATTTGTTAAAATTACTCTCTGTGTTCTCAAAATAAATGTAGCTTTAAGTATGAAGCATTTTTCCTCAGCTTGGGTTATGCTAAAACTTGTTGCAAAGGCTGTAGCTAATTAAAGGAGATTTTAAGACTGACATTAGTACCCTGACATTTTTAGGTGCTGTTACTGTAGTTAGTTTATGACGTTAAAATTTTATTAGTTGTCTTCCTGTTCTAGTACAAACTTCAGTACTTTGGCATGCTGGAAAAATGGTTTTAAAGCAGAAGCAGCAAGTAGGGCAGGCATGTCTAACCTGCCCCAAAAGTGTTCTTGTTCTCTAAAAGCTCTGAGATTGGAGTTTTTCTTCAGGCTTTTGGAAAGGAGGGAGGGAGAATACTTTTAAAATAATGAGCATAAATGTCGTAAATACCTGTTGACAGAGAGGGAGATTTTTCCAAACAGGAAGGCCAACGCTGAAAGTAGCTAATTATATATTATGTGATTGCACTGAAAGGCAACAGTTCTGAGTTGGAACTGGTATTGTCACTGTAGGCAGAAATAAAAGCAGTCATTAGGCAAAATGTCCGTGAAGTAGTAAGGAGGCTCTCAATTTTCTTAAACAGTTTGAGCAGACGCTGCAGTGTGGGTATGGGGGCAGTCATTTGAGGCACAGCTGTGTGGTGGAAGGGGGCTGGATGGGTGGGCGAGGTGAGTTCAGCCCAAGCATGTGCTCTTGAATGCGCTCATAAAACCTGGAGTGATGGGCTCTCCCCTGCTCCTTTCATGAAGCAAGAGTACCACCCAAAACAGGGAGTTTCCTTTAGGTGCTGCCTGGTGTGGCTGGCCTGGGCCGATGCGGTATTTGCATGCTTGCAGGAGCGTGTGAGGTGATGTGTAACACACGGGGGACCTGCGTGCTCTCAGCAGCTACTGCTGAATTGTGCCTTTTCCCTCTGATCTCAGTGTGCACCTGTCGGGGCCGCCTCTGCCTGCGGGTCACGATGGGCACCACGTCCCATGATGCGGGTAAGGGGCGTCCCGGCCCCACTCGCCTGCAAACAGGGACGGGGGTGAGCACTACTATGGATCTTCTTTCCTTGGGGGCCCGCATCTCCCCAGCCTGGCTGAGCGCTCGCACGCGGGTCGTGGCTTTTCCTTCCCCTCGATATAAAACGGCGGGGCCGGGGGGCGTAGGCAGCGTTCGGTTAGGGGTGCCGGTGCCGAAAGCCGGAGCTCCCGCCAAGCCCACGCGTGTCCGCGGCGCCGGCCCCCGCCGGGGCGCACACGTGGCCGCCCGGCCACGCCCCCGGCCACGCCCCCGGCCCTGCGCCGGTACCCGGCACCGACACGTCAGGCCTGCTGGGTCCTGCCAGGTGGGTAAGACAGATCCTCCGGCGGCGGGCGGCCGGGAGGCGTTTCCGATATTTTTAACCAGAAGAAAAAAGTTGTCTGTTTTTTAATGCTTGTCATTTTAGCCTCGGCGTAAATTTCGTATGCTTTGTTTATTTGGTCTTTTTTAAAATTCGTCAATTTTCCCCTGTCAGGACTCGGCAGACCACTTCCTTTTCCGCCTTCGTGTCCGGCCGCGGAGGGTCCGCCGGCAGCGGGACGGGCAGGGAGCGAAGGAGGGAGGAAGGAGCGAGGGAGCAGCGGTGCCGCGGCTGCCCCGGGACCGCAGCGCCGCCATGGAGACGCTGTACCGCCTGCCCTTCGCCGTGCTCGAGTGCCCCAACATCAAGCTGAAGCGGCCGAGCTGGGTGCACATGCCCTCAGCCATGACCGTGTACGCGCTGGTGGTCGTGTCCTACTTCCTCATCACCGGAGGTGAGCCCGGGGCCGGCGGGCCGAGCGGCTGTTCCTCGGGCCCTGCCCCGCCTGGCCGAGCCGCCACTGACCCCTGTCTGGGCCCGACCCGCGGCCAGCAGGGCAGTTCTCTGCGAGTCAAAGGTGGTGCTTGCTTTTCCTCCCCGCAGGAATTATCTATGACGTGATCGTGGAGCCTCCCAGCGTGGGGTCGATGACAGACGAACACGGACATCAGAGGCCTGTGGCCTTCCTGGCATACAGGTAGGAGCAGCGCCCGGTCCCACAGGCGAGGTGCTGGAGGTGCCCGAGCACAGGGAAATGAAATAAACCCCGGCTCACAGAGCTGTACTTCTACTTTTTCTTTCCTTTTTTTTGGGTTTTGTTTTTTTTTTTTCTCTCTGTGGAAGGCACGAACTTTTCTATGCCAGTTCTTGGTTTGCAAATACTAAAAAAAAAAATCACCAAAAACCCCAGCATTGAAAACAATTGAAGTTGAAAAACTTACTCCTAAAACTTAAAAAAATTAAAACTCTGCTAAAAAAAAGTGTTTTGAGCCTGCTGTTCGTGTTGAGTTTGGATGCAGATACATTTGATCGGTTTTCATAGCAGCATACATAATGTTTGTGAAATTTCTGGTTCTGGACTTTTAAACTTTAGTGTAATTGGGACTCTTGTGTCTGAAGGCGGGGAACATAGTTAAAAATGTGTAACAACAGTGTCTTCTCTGACACTTTTACTTGTTTTACTGAAAATGACCTAGAGGCTCAGTAACAAATTGGTCTGAAAACAGTTAAATCTACATTTGTAGCTGTGGGTATTTTATGCACATGGAAACAAATGCCTATTTTTGTTAAATACTGAAAAAGTTGGTTGAATCTGTGAGGTCTGTGGCATGCTTGATGTACAGATATTGACTTGGACTGGATACAGTATATATTTCAGACTGTCTTGGATTGTTGCAGTGCAGATGAATCCAGATACTGCAAGGAGTTGCTTGCACTGCAGCACAAGTCAGTGTAAACAACATGAAAGAAGAACAACTTGTTGTTTTTTTTTTTCACGATATGAGGTGTTAACGATAATCTTTTATTTCTGGATTAGCATGCACAGTAGTTTCATCAATGCTAACTTTCTGAGGTTACTAGTATTGCTAATTAATTATGAGGATAGGAAAATGGTTCAGTGACTGGGAAGCGGGAGATTTGTTATCCAGGTGCAATAGTCTTTCTGCACGTTGTCATCCCCCCTCTCCATCTGAGCCTTGTAAGAAGGAATTCCAGTTGTCTGGACTGGCTGAGAGCCTGGGGCACACTCAGGCTGGGTTCCCTCAACTGATACATGCAGACATGGAGAGCAAGGAGCAAAACATCCTGCAGTCAGGAATAACTGTGCACTGGAACCAGCATGTGCTTCATGCACTGTTATCATGCTTTGAGTGAGATTTGTTCCAAGATAAGGGTTCAGGCACTGCTGCCTAAGCACTGGGTTGGAAATGTGAAGGCCATGGTTCTATGCCTTGAGCCGTCTGTGTAACCAGGGACATCTTTGGACTAGGTATTTCTGAAAACTGATGAGCTTGTGTGGTAGCCATTAGTCTACACTAATGTGTGTAAACCTGCCGGTGTGCTTGACTGGTCACCTTGTAGACTGTCAGTTCTGGAGATAAATCACATTTTAAAGTCTTGATGTAATTACATTATGTCAGTTTCCTACTTACTTTTAGTTAGAAAGTCAGCCATCAAAACTAATTATCCTGTGTGTTTGTGCAGCAAAAGCAGGTTGAGTAGATAAGGTTTGAAATGTAAATAATGTCTCTAATCTTTTTCTGACTTCTCTTCATCCCCTCACCTTTTTTTTTTTTTTTTAGAGTAAATGGACAGTATATTATGGAAGGCCTTGCATCCAGCTTCCTCTTCACAATGGGTGGTCTAGGATTCATAATTTTGGACCGATCCAATGCACCAAATATACCCAAGTTGAATAGGTTTCTTTTGCTCTTTATTGGATTTGTCAGCGTGCTTTTGAGCTTCTTCATGGCCAGAGTTTTCATGAGGATGAAATTACCGTAAGTGATTTAGTTATCTTTCACCTCTTCTTCTCTTTGTGCCTCATGTTTGCCATGTTACATTTAAGAGTATCAGAAAATACAGTGATCTTTGGCTTGACTATAAGTTGCTTTTTTGGATCAAGCTACCTTGAATGAGGTGGGATGCTTTGGGACCCAGCTACTGTAAGATTGTGCCGTGGTTAAAAAAGGGTGACAGTTCCTAGTGTGTCAAAAAATATGATTAGTGTATCTGACTTGCTCAGTGTACCTTGAAACTCATTGTATGTACTGGTCAAGTAAAAGTAGTTACGAAGTAGGGCTTTGAGGAAGAAGAAGCTGTCTAAGAAAGGTAAATGAGTTCTTTCTAGGGACAGTGAACATGAGAGGTCATAACTAGAATAACTGGTGGTAGCAGTAATGAGCACTCAGAAACCTCCAAAGCATCCCTAAAGTAAAGATGATGTCTCTGGGTTTTTGTTGTTGTTGTTGTAAAACTTAATATAACATTGAAGAATACAGTGTATGTGGTGTTTTAATGCATTTATATTCACCGATCAAAAAGTAGGAAAGATCTGGAGCTTTCAGGTTATGCAAAATCCAAATATCCAAATGCATATTTTCCAATTTTCCCCCTCTCTTTGTTTTTCAGTCTATCTATTGAGTTAAGAATAGCTGAAACCTGACGTTTGGAGGTACTGGTAGTTAATTGTTCAAGTAGCTGCATGAAGCGTTGACTTAATAGTGACAGTCATTCTTCCTTTCTTATATATATATATTTTTTTTTGCCTCTGCAGCATAGTTAAAAATATTTTTTCAGAACACAGAAGTAACAGGTTCCCTGGCAGCAGATAGTTGGATAGGGACCTGTTCTGAATTTTCTTGCTTCATTGGTGCTATTTATTTTTTTGTTTTGTTGAGTACACGTCTCAACAGCTCCCTTTCTGAAATTCATTGAAGAAATGGGATTTCAGAGAAATGGAAGAGAAAAAGAGAACAGATTTGTGTTGAATGCGAGAAAAGATCAGGTCTTACTGAATACCTTAACAGTGGTAGTTTGTGTAAAGAGTACAAAGAACCTTTCATAGAGTGTAGCGTGGGCTTCAGAAATTCCAAACAATTACCAAAGTTGGATTAAAAATAGGTTAATCCATTTTCAGTGTTCATTGAAGAAAATCAACTGAGGAAGGAGTGTGAAATTAAGATGGCCAAATAGCCTTTTGATCAGTAGCATTTTGGGAAGTCTAAAGTTCTGTTTTGGGATTGTACATATCTTGATTTTTGAGGAATGCTGCCTGTGTTTGCTGACTTCTTTTCTGACTTAATTTTTTTCCTGTAGGGGCTACTTGATGGGTTAGTACCTCATATGGTGTATGAAAGCTCAAGCTGAATTTACTCCTCTTCATGAAGTGTTTAAGAAGAAACAGCAAGAAACAAGTTCCATAGTTGCCATCAACAACAGCAGAGACCTGTCCATGAGAAACAACTAGGGAGACAGTGCTTCCTCTGCAAACAAACTCACTACCAATGGCTGATTTGTAGTTTTTCAGCAGTGTTTTATCATTTCTGACGTAGAGCTTTTGAAAAAGAGAGAGTTACATAGCTGAGTATTTTTTTCATATCCCAACATATGAAGTAGAGAACGTTTAGCTCTACCTAAAATGAGTATTAGCTGTTGACTTGACAGTTCTTTGTTGCAGGTCTGTCTCCTCTTTCCTGTGTTGGACAATTATATGTGTGAATCAGAGAAGAAACACCTGAAACATTTATTTCCAAGTTATAATCAGAAAATTAGTAACTTTGGATGCTTTTCAGCCGAAATATCACGTGTCTGAAATTATTTCAAAGGCATCTTTTGCCTTGATATTAATGGCTCTGTGAGCAGATCCAGACATGCACTGGGAAAGACAAACTGTATGAATGTGCATTTTTTTTTTAAAGAAAAAGTGTACTAAAGGAGCCAAATAAAACTTATTTTCTACAAAATTATTTTAATTCTTTGCCATTTGTGAAGGTTTTTCTTGTGTGCATGGACTGTTCTACATCCAGACTTGAGGTGCCATACCATGACCACTTAATTTCAGCTCTACTTTTCACTGTTGGATAATGATTTTTTTTTTTTCTTTTATATCAGGGACGAGAAACTTCATTTTCCATGAACTTGTACTGTATGCAAACAACACACTTTTATCAGTAGCCAAGAAAACTTAGTTCTGAAGGTGCTGCTTTTTTTGTGTGAGAGGCAAGGTTCCAACTTAACTTGTCTTACTTTTAAAAGATTGAACATTGCTGATATGTTTCATTCAAGTAATGTATTGCATTTGGGGGGAAAGAAAAATCCTGAATCTCCATAAATGTCTTTTCTTGCAAACCATATGTGTTTGAAGCACCATTTTTATCAGTATAAGAATTTTCAGTGAGAAAAGTTGTTTATTCCTGTAATTGTGAAGTAAGCATTACCGGTCACTTAACTTACCAAATTTCTGAGCTAGTGTTTAGTCATCTGCCCTTGTAATGTCACTTCCACTCCCCCATTCTTATATACAACGTGACAGTTTTGCATTTGTTCATTTTACGTGTTTGTCATTAAGATTTAAGGTCATTTAAGCTGTTTTATGAGGCTCGTCACTGCAAAGTTTCCAGTCTTGTAGAAGCGGTTGTCTTTTAGTCACTCTGGTTTTGGTGAGACAGATGCTTACCTTCAAGGGGGAGTATTGATATTATGTAAGTAAATAAAGATATGTAAGTCAGCATTTTAATACATCTGAGTATAATCAAGATTCCTCCAGCTCTGTACTTGTTCCACTGCAGTTCAGCTTCAGCCTCGCAAGTTTGCAGCTGGTTTTAAATTGAGCTTGCTCTTAAGCAGTGGTTTTAAAGGCTTAGTTCAGTGCCTGTGGTCTGTGAAGTGCATTTCATTATAATTGCATGCCAGGTGATGTGACTTGAAACAACAGGTAAAGCAGACAGAATTGCAAGGTAGAAGATAGTTTTACTCTCCCAAAACTCAGACATTGACTCTGCCTGCAACAAGCAAGGCTGAATGTACATCACTTATATTTCTTTGGTCACAGCTACAAACTAGGAAAAATTTCTACTGAGCACTGTCAAATGACCTGCAAAGAAGAGGCATTGCTGTGCATTATAGGAATCTCATTCTCAGTTAAAGGCTGGTATTTTCTGTAACTGTCTGTGGTTCTTTATAGGTAACAGCAGGTGGCCTCTAGTGTAGGGACTTGGAATAGTAATAGGAATACTTTGGTGACTGAAAGAAAACTTCCTGTAACTAGTGACAATATCCATCTGTGTTTTGTGTTCATATCTTCAAGGTTCGACTGAACTAGATTGTGGGATGGGAGTTTAAAACCAAATTTGAAACACTGTGATAAAGGTAAAGCAGAGCTTATAGGAACACATTTTTTCATGATTAAAACCAGAAATTTGGCCTGCTTCCAATGGCAACAAAGTCAGGCTGAAGTGTAGAGTTTGGTTTTCTGGCTCTCGTGATGGAGAATATACCGAGTCCATGGCTTCTCTGTAGGCGTCAGTATAATTTCTGAGTGATGATGCCTAGTCAATGTAGTCAGGAGGAGATATATAACTTGTGTAGCTTTGAAAGTTAGTATATACATATATGAACCCTTAAGTGATCTTATACTTGATTAAGCTGAAAAATACCTCTAGATAAAGAAGAACAGACGTCTGGTTTCTTCCCCCCACCCAATGCATTTTCCAGACTCCTGCAAATTGTGGAACAGTAACTGAATCATGGAATCATTTTGGTTGGAAAAGACCTATAAGACCATCAAATCGAACTGCCAACTTAACTCTGCCAAGCCCACCACTAAACCATCTCCCTAAGTGCCACATCTACACATCTTAAGAATACCTCTAGGGAGGTAGAGAGTGATAAGGTCTCCCCTGAACCTCCTTTTTCTCCAGGCCAAACACTCCCAGCTCCCTCAGCTGCTCCTCATAGGACTTGCTATCTAGATTCTTCCCCAGCTCTGTTGCCCTTCTCTGGATCTCACTCAGTCCTATGGACTTGTGTGTGTCTAAGTGGTGTAGCAGGTCACTGACCACTTTCCCTTGGATTAAGGGGGCTTCATTCTGCTCTCCGTCCCTGTGTTCCAGCTCAGGAGGCCAGGTACCTGCAGAACAACTGGTCTTGTTATAAGAGATGAGGCAAAGCAGGCATGAAGTACCTCAGTCTTATCCTTTGTCACCTTGTTTCCCTCCAGATCCAGTAAAGGATGGAGATTCTCCTTAGTCCCTCTTTTGTTGCTAATGTATTTACAGAAACATTTTTAATTGTCTTTTACAGTAGCGGCCAGATTAAGTTCTCTGTGGGCATTGGCCTTTCTAATTTTCTCCCTACATAACCCCTTGACATTCTTATACTCCCCCTGTGTTGCCTGTCACTTCTTCCAAAGGTTGTAAGCTCTCCTTTTGTTCTGGGTTTCAGCCAAAGCTCTTGGCATTTCGAGCTGGCCTGTTTCTGTACATTTAAGATTTCCTTCTTGAAGAATGTCAGGCTTTCCTGGACTCCTTTGCCTCCCAAGGGATTCTATTCATCATGATCATAAACAGGCCAAAGCCTGCCCTCCGCTAGTCCAAGGTAACAGTTTCACTGACCTCCATCCTTACTTCTCCAAGAACTGAGACATCGTTGGAAGATCAGTGTCACTGACACAATTTGTGGGGGAAGGAGGACAATTAAACCATTTTGAAGAAATATGAATATGTCCTTAATATATGAAGCGCTATATGTTAGACTTCTTAAGAGTTACACTCTTACAAACTGAGACAATGGTAAATTTCTTCTGCTGCTTCCAATACTGTGAGCCAATGTGGCTATGGGAAAGACAGCAATTCTCGTTTGTTTTCCTGGCACACATGGAAATCCTGCTTGCAATGGAATCTGTTTTCCTACAGTACAACAACGTCTGTGGCAATGTAATTGGTATTGCACATTTGTGAATGTGATTGTTGTATTTTTCCTACAGCACAACAGTTTTCCTTACAAACAGGGTTGCAGCAAAAACTGGCCCATTTTCAGAATTTCTAATTTCCACTTCTCAATGTTGCAGTTGGTTTAGAATGTTTTTCTTCCAGATTGAAGAAGATTGAAAACATTAGAAGAAAGGAATTGGTATGATTGTAAAAATCTCAGAAGGAGAACATTTTGTAATGGTCTACAATCACACTGAAGTCTTTCAGTTATATTACTGATTGGAGAACTCCGGAAAAATCTGGATTTTAGTGACAGCAAAAAATACAACTAAAGCAATACAACAACTCCTCTTAAAGGGTAGTGTTTCATGGGAAGTGGCTAGTAGGAATATGAGAGTTTCTAGGTGATTTGGTTTTTTTTGTAATAGCTAATTGTACTAGTGTCCTTTTTGTTTGATGTGGATACCTGTCAGCTAAGAACTAGACTGAGACCATGAGCTCCCTTAGAGCAACAGCAGTGGCACTGTAATGGGAGTCAAGCATGTCTGACTTGCACCATGTTTTAATTGGTGATACAGATGTGGGGCACTGCATTCTGATATGCAGTATCTTGAATCTATCAGGCAACTTGCCAAGCTCCTGTTTATTGATATCAGTTTAGTTACTAATGTTCTTCAGGTATAAGATGGAGTTACACTTCATCATGTAACTATCCCATATGTGTTCTATAAATGTCAAAGCTCTTGGAGTGTTTTACCTGCAGGCTGGAAGAAAAAGTATTTAGCTATGAGTAAATCAGATCAATATGGTACCATCCACTGCCTTATGCTTGTGAAAGACTGACATTTGTAATTTCCTTCTTTTCTCAGGGATCAGTTTTCTCTACAGATATCAATGTTGATGTGGGGACTAGTATCCCGTAGTTGGAGGTGGAAATTTTTTGCTTTTAGTTAGAAGTGGGGGAAGAAAAATTTTGAAAGAATTCAGACTAATTTTGTTATCCTAAACTGTGAAAGTTAAACTTTTTCTGTGTTACTTAGTGGACAGGCTGAAACAATTTCAGAACTCTTAGGTATTTCTGACAGAGTCTGAATGTTAGGTAGTGTATTTATTCAGCCTTCCATTAACTCATCAGTCTTTAAATGCAGATGGAGAGTGTGAGAGATGTGGAATAATAAAAAATAAATTTAACTGCAGTTGGATGAAAAAGTTTTGGGTTGTAGGGGAAGCATTTTAAGCACTGGGGAGAAAATGGCAAAAAGATGAGTAGCCAACTTGGATTTTTAAAATATAAGTCATATGAAGAAAAACCCATACATGAGAGTTATGGGCCCTGCAGATAGAAGAAAAGCAGATGTTTGGGCTGTATCTTTCAATACTGTCTTTCATGTTTTGGAAACTTGGCTTAGCCAAAACAGCTATAAGCTGAATGCCAAAGTACTTTGAAAATCATTTTCAGAGAGTGTTTACTGAGTAGTTGATGTCCTTTTGTCAAAGTGGAAAGATACATTACTTTTGAGGTCTGTCCTGTGGCTAGTTTTGTTCAATGCACTGTGACCTGTATCGAGTAGGGAGTGCTGACTAAATGAGCAGAAATCATAAAACTCAGAGACTGCTAGGAAGGCAGAATTAGGATGCATAGTGATCCTAACAAATCAGAGAGTGCTTTAAGACAAGTAGGATGTTTTCTTACTTTCTAGGAACAAGTACAAAATATCAATGCTACTCAAGTGAAATAACTGATAACACATGGGATGCCTCAGAGTAAGTCCTTGGGTTCTGCTGCACCACAAGCTGAAGAGGAGTGTTTGCCTTTTGTGCAGCAATGCAACATCACACAGAGATATTTGCAACTTTTAACTACCAAGTATATGAGACATAAAATTGTCAAAAGGAAAGAAGCAATTTTGTTTCTGCATCAGTAGTAGATGGCGCTTAAATAGCAGCAAGGAAGATCTGAGGTAATACTAAAAAAATATTTATAAGGGTAAAATAATTGACTACTTGTTTAGATAGTCTATGGCAGTGATGGAATTTCAGCTGTGTGCAGTTGTAAGGTCAGGCTAGACAAAAGCCTGTTAAAATTTGGTGGTACCGTTGGCCTTGTTTTAGGATTGACTTCTTGAGGTAACTTCCAGTGGGTGCCCATCTTTATTATTCCATGGTTGGGAAAAAACTTTTTGACCTTCCAAACTCCAATGCTCAGTGTCTTTAAAAGCAGCTTGGAAAGGTCTTTGTAAATAACTAAATCTGCCCTTTAAAAATATCCCTGCAATGCAGTTGTAGAACAGAATCCTGCCGGTCTTGGTTCAGTCTGGAAAATCAAGTAGTAACACGAGCTAGATGTGACAGCAGAAAGTAGCTCCACTAGCTGTCTGTTGCCAGAACAGAAAACTAATTAGTTACTGGGGTAAGTAAAATAGATGTGTATGAAAGGAAGTTTTTCTTTTCTAATTTCCTTGTTAGTCTTTCAGCTAAAATAGGTTACAATTAGGCAGCTGTCAGTATAGCTGTCATTTAGAGCAAGGCAATGAGTGGGTGGAGAGAGCCTCTGTTATTTCGAGGAAGTATTTTGCTGTTGGAACTTCCCATTTTTGCTGCCTTTGAGCTGGGACAGCAGTAGATACTGATACACTTCTCAATTACATGGACTTCTCCAGATTCCTCCTTTCAGGAACTTTGCTTCACTGAACCTGTGGAATATAATTTCTTTCCTGTTTTACCCAGGTGTGTCTGCCTGTCTCTGCCAGAGTTGGTTGTTAAACTAGCTCTGAATAGTTTCATCTCCTTTTGCTGGCCTGATGTTGGCCTGCTCTCCTTTCAAGATACACTCTTGTCTTTCAACACCTGTCATCCCTTGTTTCTTTGCTGTCATTCTGGACTTCTGAGTTTCAGGACACCACTGCTGGTTTTGATTGCTGTCTTTCTAACTGCTGTGGTATTTCTGCCTTCAAAGGATATTATTCATCAGCTTCCTCAGCTCTTCCGGTTCCTTATTCCTCTGTACTGGTACTTGCTCTTTTATCACACTGAAATCCGTCACTTAGCCCCACCAGCCACTTGGCTATCCATCAACCTTTCTCTTCTTGGCATCCCTGCCTTCCTCTGTTCCTTCTACTCTGACTACAGGTCCTTTAATTTTCCCTGCTGGCCACTGCTTGAGCCACTTCACCCTGCACTGACTCCACACTTCATTAGCTCCTGCTGTCTGTGGCAAATCTTAATCTTCTGGCTTCTCTTCACCTTTCAGCCTCTCTTATCCTCTGGTTGTTTCTTTGACTGTTCCGTTTTTTTCTTAGTTGTCTCTTATCTTTGTCTTTATTGTTCTACACTTCATACCATCTGTTGTGCTGCTGCCTGCATGACTCATCTTGAAAACAATAAAAATCCTACTGCATTCCCAAACATTACATTAGGGAGCCAATGAAGGCATGCCTGTATCCAAAATCTACATCAGCAGCAGTCAAGCCAAGGTCCTCATGGATTTCAGGTACATAATTTTTGTTTAAATCAATAGAAGTTAACTGCCAAATACATCTGAGAATCCTGCCAAAGTTTCATCACGACTCTAAGAAAAGGAGGCAATTGTTTCCTGGGGCTGGATTTAAAAACACCTCTGCAGGGATAAACCTGAAAGTTCTTAAGTTTCTTACCAAGTAACTTGAAAAAAATTTTCTGCACATACAATTACTGAGTGTTTTATGAGCGTAGACAACATATGGTCTGTACACAATGGAACAAACTAAGAAAAATCTGTCACAAATACCAAGATTCATATACACAGTAGACAAGGCAATAAATATGAAAGCTCATAAAACCAGGGAAATGGAACATTCCATCAGACTTTTTTTAAGGGTACATGAGGCACATAATGATTAAAACCACAGCTACTTAATAGAATTATTAACAAACTAGATTTAAACCATAGTTTAGTTTCATATCCTAAGAAGAAATAATTTTAGATGTATCAGGAATTTTTTTCACTAGTGTTTTAAAAGGCAGGAGAAGAACATAACCTTAAATTTTTATTTTTGCTTCATCTAACATCTGGATAAACCCAGGCTGTATTTCACTGAAATCAATGGAGACAGACCTGTGCAAAGAAGGGAATAATGCTTATAATATTTTCAATGTGTCTAAGGTTTGTGTTTAACCACAACTTGTTTACTAGATGATGACTGAACAAGCCTAATTTTACCTGCTTCTCATGGTCACCACAAAGTATTGCCTTTGTGCAGCTACATCTGAAAAATAAATGCCTTTTACTTAAACACTGTAAATAATATGTGAAGCTGATTAAATAAATGATTTCTATAATTAGTAGTTCCAGCATCGTCATTAGCTACTGCTCAGTCTTTTTCAGCCTCGACAACTTTTACATTTCTGCAGTTCCAGATCCTTGTTAAGCCACTGGTTTCCCACTGGATGGCAGCCCCTGCAATGTTATTCGCTCCGGGAGGAAAGTCTGGCTTTAAAAGCAGCGTACTGAAGTCTTATACTGCTTTACACATGAATATGTACACCAAATATTACAGCGGTGAGTATATTTGCATCCATTTTTTCTTGTTTCCACAGTATAAGTATGTGAAATAATTTTCTGTTATCGTCTGTAGCTCAAATTCATTTTCCAGTTGAAACTTCAGGGCTTAAAATGATGAAAAAGGGTAACACCCAGCAATTCTCTGGAACCAGCCAAAAATGTCAAAGCACTTTATGCAATCTAGGTCAATTAAGAAGTCAAAGTGTGTGTGTATGTGTGTACATGCTGACTTTATACATAGTTCATAAAAAGGGAAAAGATCTGGCGTTTTACAAAGTTGTATGAATTACACAGAATTGCAGTGTTTACATAGAAAGGTTAAAAAAAAAAAACTTCAGTGGTTTGATTGAACATCCACTGTTTGTCTGATGGTGGGGGAGGAATAAAACACCTACAAGGAACTGACTTTATAAATGGTTAAAATACAGTAGGTATACAGATCAGAACTACATAGTATTGAAATTATGACTGATGTCCTTAAATTGGAATTGAAAGTCAAAACGTAGACTGCAGAGGTAGAGAAAGCCATGTGGACTTCACCAGGATTCCTGTGTGTATGGTTATAAAGGGTGAGGGTTATATAATGTGAGTTTACTGCTACAAGGTTTTAGAAATATTCTTGCCCAAACTTGGAGCTCTCCATGCTGGCATCTGTCTGGAAGCAGAAGGTGAAAAAGTGTCGGTACAGCCCCCATAAAATACTGCAATCTATAAGATGCATTTCCCTAAGGTAGTAGGGGTTTCACCCTAGTATATTTTAAGGCAATGAGAGTCTCTTGTTTCAGTTGGATAGAAATTTATATGACAGCTTATTACAAATAAGTCCTGTAGAGGTCTCTTCAAAAGTGAAAGGGAGATGAAAACAGGAGGAAGAATGTGTGCATCAGTGCCTGCAGAAAAGACCCTTTTCAACACTCTTTGCAGATGCCTGCATCTGAGAATTTCAAAGCACTACTGTCTGCCACACAGATGGCTGGTTTTGTGCCCCTTTTACAAATATGATGTTGAGATGGTAAAGTGACTAGCTTAAAGTTATGTAGGAGCTTGATAGCAGAGCAATTAAGGTCTAGTTGTCAGTTCTGTATCCTACCAACAGCATTAAGGACTGTCAGTTCAACAGCAGGCACTCACTAGAGTTTTTACGACAGTATTTTTTATTCTAGGTATTTTCAGGGTAACAGTGGCTGTTTAAATGCTTTTGTCAGAGGGCTCTTTCTGTAGAAAAAAGACATTGCAGCAACATTTTATTGAAACTTTAAGCACAGTACGTCCCCTGCAGAACATGTTGCTTACTAGTTTGTTGGCAAGCTCTCCTGTTTCCTGAGATGTAAACTGTTTCGTTGCAAGATCATTCCTTTGCCCTCCTTTACAACTCATATGTTACTGAAGTGGTTACTCCCAGATCTCTTCAAGTAGTTCATTGTACTAAACTTTCTCACTTGATAAAGTTTGTAAGGAGCTCTGTCGTATTTTCACTTCTGTTAGTCCTTTTGCTTGTGTCCCATAAACTTCTATTGAAGTATCATGTTGTTCATTTCCAAGCACACCTTGCTTTAAAACTGCCTCCGATCCTGTGGCACCTCCAAAATTAGAGGACTGGAGTTCAGCTCTGGTGCTGAGACCAGCCCAATGGTCTCCCTCCATCTCCTGTTCCCTGTCTGTTTGCAGACATGTGCTGTGTCTCTCCCAACTCAATTTGTAAGCTCCTTGGGACAAGGGCAGCCTCTGTTTTTACTCTACCTTGTCCACGTAAAGGACTCCTTCGCACTTTGGTTACACCCATGGTTAATTGTACATTAATTATGTTTTATCATGAGAAACCCTATCACCAGATTCCTGGCCAACAGTATTGTTTATTTCTGTCAGATTGAGGTTTCAGATTACTTTCTTTCTAAAGCTCTCTGACACTTTTCCACAGTTTTTCACATCCGGCTTTCCTTTTCTTTCCCTCCACCCTCCTCCCCAGCTTTCTGCTTGCTGGGAAACACTAGTACCCTCATTAGTGTGGCCCATTTCTTTGCATTTCTGAGGCTTTTAGTCAAACGCCCTGGCCAGCAACTTTCTCCCTGTTAATTGTGAACTTTTCTCTGCCTGGGAGCGTGCCCTGACACACCCTCCACTCCTGCCCAATCCTTTTCCACGCTGACGCAATTTGTTTTTTTGGTCCGCTGCCTGTCCCAAGATAACCTCATTCACTATCCCCTTGGAGTCACATCCTCTCCCTTAGGAAGAGTTTTCTCCTCAGCTGGACAGGCTTATTTGCGCAGACTGCTGTAATAACCCATAGACCATGGGAGACAAAGCAGCTTACTTTTAATTGTACGTCGAGCTGACACCACAGACAGAGGCAAGTTCTGCACAGAGCGAGGCAAACAGCCACACTGCAACGAAGTTACAGCAGCTCTGGTGCAGTTGGACACATATGCTTATTCTTTCTTTCTGAATCACTGTCCCATAAGAAATGGTGAAGACAAGGGAAAATTGCGGGAATGTAATGATTTAGTGCTTAACTGCAGGAGAGGCAGAATTTTCAGTTATTGTTGATTATTTTTTCACTTCCTAGGCTGAGGAAAATACCTATAAATAAAAAATGTCCCACGGGGTTAGAAAGACCAGTCATTTGTTTAGGATAAACTTGGGACTACAGTCCAAAGATGTGTTCCTGACTGAGGTAGAAACTTCTTTATCGTGTGAATGCACAAGTCCAGGGTTTTGGTTTGGCCAACTGGACAGACAGCCATGGCCCAGCTGTGACTGGCATCCAGAAATATAGCACAGGTGCTCAATGTTTGGAGATGTCATTTAAGGTTTTTCTGTTGTATGGGCAAGTGGGACTTCCCCAGTGCCCACAACAGAACAGTATTTGTGCTCTGAAGTTCAGGTGGTGATCCATGAGTCGTGTTTCCCTAATAAATTCAGAACAAATAATATCTGCCTGAAAAGTCTCCTGTATTCTCTTGTGTTCATTTACGAAATGGACTTGCACATAGATCAAGTATTAGTGGACAAAATGAGGTTCATTCACCATAACATGATTCTAAAACATTTTATTAAAGAATTTTCATAACTGAGGCTCTCTTGCCCTGTACATATTTACCTGTCTTGTAGTGGAGGCTTGGATAAGACTTATTTTAGGCAGCTTTGCAGTATGTCTGCACTGAAGGAAACATCCTCTGGTTCTTAGGAGCACACTGTGTGGTCACACATGAGCTTTAAGGCAGCAGCATGTTAATTGCCCCCCACATTACCTTTGACATTAGTGGCCTTGCGTGATTCCAATTTCAGATTTATATTTTATTATTGATTACAGAGTATACTTTTTGAGCTTACCATAATTAAAAATACATGGTCATTGCTTGTTCTGTGGTGATGCTTAGAGAAGCAAACTCATTGAGTATCATTACTTTGGCTGTGCAAACCCACGGATGGCATTGCTGAGTTCACAGGAGGTTGGGTTGGGAGGGAAGAGGAGCCTGATGATTAGAGAGCTCTTCCTCTAGAGGTGCTACGTGCTCCATCCCTCCAACCTGAAGTTTCACGTGGACTGGCATACAGACTGGAATTGCAACTTTTTGTTCCTGCCAGAAAGTTGTTTGTGACACATTTCAGGAAGTCACTTGCACTGTACATTTGACATGTTTTCTTATCATCTTGAGAAACATCTGCTAAGCTTTAATTCTTACCTTTTTTGCATTTTGGGAGGATCTCTCCTTTGCTGTTTGTCTCCTGGAGCCTCATTGCTCCACATTTTACTTAGATGCATTACCCTCTAGGGACATGTGGGAAAATTTCCTGGTGAGAATTTCTTCTGTGTGAACTGTTGGTATTTGTGTCTGTGAAAGTTGGATGTTTTGCACCCTGTGAACACAGACTTCTTTTAAAGCCAAACAGTCTGAGAAATATAATTGCATTATATTATTTGATGACTACAAGGATACATGATTTTGACTTTTCTTATTAATGCAGTGCTTTTTTGCTGATGAAAAGGATGTCATGAGAAGTGTACTATCTTGGTCAAAGATCTCTCATATGATTACAATTCACCCTTAGTAAAACCCAAGAGTGACCACCAGGATAACAGAGGATGTGGGTTATTTTAAATAGCTTCTGTATATACTGTTTGTCTAGGTGACTGTTGATATTGTAGGTGTAAAGGGTTAATCTAGCCCCAACAGGATCAGACATCTGCAGGACAGCAGACTATACTTAAAGCTAATTACTGAAATATTTAGTCAGCCACTTCAGACACTAGAACATGTTTTTGTCCTGAGTCAAAAAGAGGACATCCAGGACAGGACAGAAGCAGGACTACATAGCTTCATGAGAAAAAAAAGTTTGCTGACTGGCTGAATCAGTCTTATCTGCTGTAACTAACAGAGAAGACAGCAGAATAATAAAACCCCAGGGGAGGGTTAGGAGGAGACATAGCTATTTACTTTCTGCTCCTCAAAAATAAAGTTCTTTGCAGCAAGGGGACTCAATAACTAGAGATGATGCTTGAAGAGAAGTGCACCTTGTGTTGCTGTGGAAGATGCATCAGATTCTCATGAGGGGTTAGGTAGCCAAGATGGAGTCCTGCGTTGTGTTTCAGATGCACGGAGCAGCAATGATAGGTATGTCTCCCATGGTGCAGAGCTACCAGGTGGATGCTGACATGAGTCAGGTTGTCCACATGCCATGAGACAGGGCAATGCAGAGATGCTAGCTGAAGTGCTGGAAGCAGCACGGCTACATCAGCTTGGTGCCATGGATGTATAAAAACTTGGTTAGCATTAGTTTAGGCACTAATGTGCTCCTTCAAGACCTGAAAATAAGTCACTTGGTGACACCAAGTATTACTTGGGCTGTGTAGCATAGCTTGTGTATTTTATTTCATTGGTGAGTAAAGTGGTTGAGGTTGAGAATTTCCTTTAGGCAAATTAGGTGTAAGGAAGTAGGAAGGTAGAGTTCTGGGAAGAGCATCTATGGACTGTAGGTGAATCTTGGAAAGTTGTGACATAAGCTCTTGAGGAACCTGACAAGGGGAAACAAAGAACATCATTGCTGGAGTCTGAAGAATGTTTTCATGTCAGATGTAGTTTACCTGTATGAAAAGGCCTCCTACTCAGAGCAGGAGAAAACAAAATAGAAGTCCAATACCAAAATATTCTGACTGTTCACAGAATGATCTCTGTCAGTGTTGCAATAATTTTGTCCTATTTTTTAATAAGCATCATTTAGCTGTTGTTATCTCCTTGCCCTGTTTCAAGCTTTGCAAGAGTAGATCCTTATACAGATTCCCATAGATACCAATAAAAATCAGCAGTGTGTGTCAGTGAAATCTTGAGCAAATGCAAGTTTTTGCCTGCAACATTAATTTATAGATTAACCCAAGAAATTAAATTTTTACTCCTTCTTTTATTTTATAGGAAACAAAATGATGTGTGTTCAGTTGCTTGCAATTGAAAGAAGTACAGGGTATGACAGTAATATGTAGTATGACAGTAGTTGAAAGAAGGACAGGGACTTTGCAGATGGGCTCAGGAAACTTGCTGTTCCTCAGGGACTGGGCAGCAGTGACTGTGAGGGAAACTGACGGGAGCTCTGGCAGAGCAGATGTGTTGAGGAAATATGGAGTTAGACAGGGAGGGATAAATTGGAGAGAGGAAGGGAGGAAAAGCAGCTGTATCCTGGTATTTGTAGGTGGTGACAAGAAAATTGTATTTGCCGTGATGGTAGAGAGTGAGCAAGTGGGACATCTGTCATCCCTGATTTTCAGCTCTATGGAAAATACTGTTAGACCTTCAAAGTCATATTGCCTTTTCAAAATTAAATGATCACATACCATGTTTCAGGGAGGATCATTGTATACCTTAATCCCATGCATGATCTTTGCCTTTTGCCCCTGGTTTGTTAATTCGCTCAGCTCTTTTGTACACAGTTATCAGGCATGTAAGAGCCAGACCAGCTTTTCTCATCGTTATCAACGATGATACTTTGAGCTCTAAAGCAGTCACATACACAGGTAAAAGGCTTGCAATTTGTACAATTTATTAGCTACTGTTTTCCAAAGCATGAAAATCAATGAAGTTTTATAACCCTATTTCAAATAGGGAAAGACAGAGTTTTAACTGATGGAGACAGCAATTGCAACAAAATATGCATTATGAAACCATGAGCATATTCCTTTATCACAGAACACTGTTGGGAAATGCATTAACTGTTAACCAACTGTTAACTGGCAGGTCAGGCAGACAAACCAAATGTAAAGGTCTGTTACCCCTAACAGCACCCCTAGGTATAACAGCTCAACGGGGAAGCTAGGACAAATCAGCAAGATCTTGTCAGTGTGCTTCTCCTACTGCCATCTCTTTGCTAATGATTGGTCTCTGGAAATACTAGAATGATCAGCAGTTACTCTTATGAATACTCAATCAAAGCAAATGAGTCTTTCCTATGAATAAGTATAAACTCTTCGATGTGTATCCACATTAAAAACACCAAGTGCTATAAAATATGACTATGAAATCTAGGGAAAATAGCAGTTAGTTGTATTTCAAAGTGTCCATTGATAGGCTATGACTTTATGAAAAAGGACTTCAATTCCTCAAAGAAGGGATGAATTAAAAAGGACAGTAGTGATTTAAAGTAAAGAATTTTGCTTAGGAAAAGTATTAGAAACTAATTAAAATAACTGCAAGGCAAAACAGGTCAATTTTGCTTTTTAGCAAATTATGTGAAAAAGTTTTCAAAATTAGTGTTGCCTTGAGTATAATTGAAAGTGTTTTGGAAGTGGAGGGAAAGCAACGTATGGAGATGTGCTAGAAGGAATCTGAGTCTTGTCCACTGAGCTTTCCAGAACTGTCAAAATCTGGGGGAGATGTACAAGGCCACAGTCTGAAAAAGTGGCAAGATAGAAGTACTTCTAGTCACACCAGAAAAAACTCTACTTTTGGCAAACAATAAAAGGAAAGTTTCAGAAAATGTTTGAACCAGCACACAACAGTGTGCTGCTTTTTAAGTTTAATTCTGCAGTTTTCTGCATCCTCTCTGAGTTTGTTCAAACCAAAAGAGCAGGAAACTAAACCCATAAAGAAAGAGTGATTCATTTTCTGCCAACTGAGCTTCCTAACCTGGTTCTCCATTGCATCAGATGGGTGCCTGTGCTGGCCAAGGGGCCAGAGGAGGTGGAACCCTTGTTTTGAGCAGGAACTAGCTATTAAGGCACAGTTCTGCAGTATGCTGAAGACAAAATTAACTCAAATACTATACAAAGAGGAGATTCAAAATAATGGTTTTTCTCTAGATGATAGGAACTTCTGTGATTTTTTTTAATAATTGTGTTCACCCCTCTGAGTTGTTGCATGTAAAAAGGAGCACATTTAATATTTCAGAGCGGAATAGTTATGGAAAATTGAAATAGAAAATAAAATCCTTTTGAAGTGAAATGAGGGGGACATGGAAACATGAATTCAGATGTACATCAGAAGTCAGGAGAAAGGTGTAAATCTGTTGTTTTACTTTTAGATAGACTGAAAGATTTTAAATAAATGAAAAAGGCAGAGCCTTTCTTACAAATGCCAGCAATTGTCCAGCTTCCACCAAAATTTTTTTAATACCATGAACCAGACCACCAAATACTGGTAGTCAGTGCTTTTGTTCCAGTTTGATCTTGCAGCTGGCACACACGTAAAACTCCCAGGGGCTTTACATGGCAACCCTCCAGATGGGAATGACAAAACAGTTCAAACATCTTCCCATTTGTTATGTCATTCCTTCTCTGGATGTCTTTTTGGGGTCAGATGTGTATGTGGAGTGATGCACAGTGGCGTAGTGGGTAAGCAGTTGTATTTTCTTGTTAAATACATGTGATGATTCCACAAGTGGCTTCATCTGCCTTTACTAGGCAAAACAGGAGGTTTGCCTGAAAAAAGACTGGTAAAAGTGGCTCAGACTGTGAACTCAGTCCCTGCATCACCTGTGAGTCAATCACTCAAAGGCTAAAATGGTAAGTCCTTTTGTGGCCCCCTGTGTATCCAGGGTAATTTTAGAAAGGTCTAACACCATCCTAGCCTAATGGGAGCCCAACTTTACTGCTATTTGAATTGAGGTAAGCCATGGTCCTTTCCTGTTTCTGTTGGGAAGTTCACCAGGCATGTCATGAAAGGCTATCAGTGTAACCCAATCAGCATTCATTGTGGCATAAACCCAGTCAATTTCAAGTAGAGGAACAAAAGGTCAGAGCACTGCAAACCCAACACCACTACCAGCATCTTGGGTTACAAGGTTACAGTACAGGGGAAGGAGAGGGAAGAAGCACAGCCCAGTAAACACTCAGTCAGCTCTCAAAAATAGAAAGTGATGTGGATTCTAACAGGAGAAATATGAAGCTACTGTATAGTGCATATTCACCTGTCATTATCACTTACATATGCTAAGAAGGAGGGCAGCTGGCTCCAAAGTTCTCTCTGAAGCAGAGAGATATTTTTAAATAAAGTTAATGCATTAAATTTACTTTGGCAGCAGGAGAGACTCTGGAACCTTCATGAACATTTTGGAAATGCTTCACTTTGGACAACAGTATTTCATTGTCTCTCGTGTTGAATCAGTATTGTTCTTGGAGTTTATGCTCAGGTAAAATTGTGTATAAAAATGATAAAACTCATTCTGATACAGTCTTGATTCATTTGAACAGCCTTTTGGTTAAACTACTGCACATTTCCTTTTCATTTGCTGTATGGCAGAAAGCAGGTCTTTGAGGGACTATCTTCAGTCTATATTCTTTGCTTCTTAGGAAACCTGTAAGTTGAACATAGTTCATTGCAAGTGAAATATCCTTGGTGCCATCTTCAATTCATGGGTATCTCTTCTTTTGCATCATCTGCAAAATTCTGTGTAAGACAATAGCATATTTCCTGTCATCTGATATAAGCATAGAGGAAAGACTCTAGCTGGGAAATTTACACAGCTACTGCAAATTGTATTGGAAATAAATAATGCAGACATAGATACTAATGCAGCAATAATAAGGTTAGTTAGAAAGTCTCACTTTAAGTTTGAAAAGAAAATAGAAGACACCAAGGTAGGGAAATTGGCCAAGACTCCATCAAGTGTGTCTGTGTAAGCCGGAGTCCTATTAGTCTCCAGCTATGCTTCTGAGCCAGCTTCCTGGATTAACTGGAGTGCCAGACCCTGCTTTGCCTCTCAGTGCATGTCAACATTGGAACAAGCCATAAAAAAGCAGGTTCTGTTTCACAAATACCTCCAAGGCTGTCAAAACTTTTGAAATCTTCTGTAACCTCTAGTCAGGCATGATTTTATTGAAACCTCTGCTTGCAGAGTGAAAAGGTCAGTCTCTGTATTTAAGTTTTTCTCTTTTATGTACACTGGACTTGCAAAATCTAGTCAAAAACGTTGAAACTAATCACTTGAACAATTGTGTTTGGTTTGACAAGGCAGTTTCTGAAGCAAAGTCTGTTCATTGAACAGACTCAGTGTAGTTCCAGTCCAGTAATAAGTCAGCTAAGAGGGCCATCCCTCTCACTCAGACATATAGTATAGGATTTTTGTAGTCATTCCTTCTCACCACATCTCAGTCTCACATGTCTGTGTGGGCCTGGAACTGGCTGCATGGTTTTGGAACTATTTTGATCATAAATGTTATTGGCAGTTCCTGCATAAGGGCTGTTGGTGTACCTCTGCTCTGTACTGTAAGGAACTGTTTATTCAATTCTTTTCAGACATGCCATGGACTTTTACTCTCCTGATGAGAGTTCCTAGGACCTGGAAATAGTGTGGTATCCTGGTGCTGCCAGTATGTTCCCCTGTATCTGGGAAAATTCCTGGATATTTTTGTAGAAGACCTGCTATGATTCTGAATGAAGAGTGAATGTAGCTTCCCTGTCTTTAAATCAGGCTATCTGCTTTAGATAACCTTAACCAAATTACAGTAATTCTCCTCTAAGTGTTTTAAAGTTTGATTATCTCCTTAAAATTTATATCCAATCTAATGCAGTGCAAACAGTACTGAATTTGGCTTCCAAGGAACGTGCAGATGCTCTGTGCAAGTTCTGTAATTTAGAAAACCATGGGATTTGGGTGTGTTTGCCATGGAGCCTCTAAAAGAATGATCATCTCTTCTTTTATTTTGGTATCCATAACCAAAGCACGAATTGGGCTTTGCCAGGGTACTACAGAAACTGACATTTACCAGTGATTACTCTTTGTATTTTAGTAACAGTTAATTGCTGTAGGAGCTGTAAGCCTGGACCAGGCTTTTGATGTTCCAGATGCTATAAAACTAAACACCAAAATGACAGTTCCCCAGAAACTTTCAATGAAACTGAATAAAGAAATTCAGTAGTGACATGCAGCCTCTTAATATTATACTGACAAACCCTAAGGAAATTCATAGGAGCAAAGGATCAGAAAATACAGCTAGGATTACCTGGTTTGATTTATTAATACATTCAGGCCCACATCATGCCTGTAACTTCCAGCTAAACAGGACTATTTATATGAAAGGGCTGGAAAACAAAGGGAGTTGTGCTGAAAAATGAAGTGAGTTAGGCTGGAGACACGACAGAGAAAAGAACTGGAGTTAACATTGGTCACAGTAATATAGCTTTGAGTAGACAGAGAGATAGACTGACAGACAGATACATAGATAGATTATGTCAGTGTTGTTTGGAAAGATGAGCTGTATGTCAGCAGAAGGCAATTCTGTACCTCAGGATCCACGATAACAAACGCTGCAATCAGATACTTGTCTTAAAAAAGAAAGGAAGAAGAAGGAGAGATCAGAGTCAAAAATCACAGCAGGCCAGTTCTGGAATACATCTGACAAAACTCAATTTAGCAGCAAGGAAAGTACCTGATACAAACCATAATTAATAGAAATCCACATTTATTTATTAAATATTTATAGCTCTGCTTCACAATAATGTCCACCTTTTCCACAGTGCTTGTTAATTTCCTCAGTCATCAAAAACACAAGAAGGGATATACTTTAAAGCACAGGTAAAGAGTATTTATTTTGCCTTTTTTATTATTATTGACTAAGCTACATGGTCATGTTAATAGTAACTAACTACAAACAAATGATTACTCATGGTTGATGTAATTTGTCCTACCAGGTCACTCAAGGTTCAGTAAGAAATTAAACATCAAGCAAAAAGTCTTGCAATAGCTAAATGCAACAAAGCAACTAAATGATAGCTTATGGGGATTCTGTTTAAGTCATGCTCTCACACCACCTCTACAGGGAATGTCTGCTGGCCACTGCTCCCTCTGCCCTCTGTTTCGCCTAAACCATACAACAGCCAACTTTTGTGATAACAGATTCCATGAAATTCTTGCATTAGCAGGGTCAAAACCTTGTTACTCCTGAAGGGCACAGGCGTCACTGAACCTTTGCAGTCCCAATATGGTTCAGGAACTTATGGATCAGGGAGGGTAAAAACAAAGAGCAATGTCAGTCATTTTAGACTGCTTGTTTCAGATGTTACTAGTTATCTAATATGTGCTCAAAACCTTCTGATTCCTGCATTATCCAAGTGATGTATAGTGTTTCTTGCACATCACTTTATGCTTATTTTCCCTGTATAAAAATATAGAAATCACATACCCAGAGCTTAGAATTTATCCTGTCTTTCAGTCCAACATTGTTCCTGTCACACAGTTAACACACAGTCACTAATTCTATAAGCCTACTAAGATGTTATATCACCTCTTATGAAAGTCTGTAATGAAGGTGACTTAACACAGTAAGCAGGTTATCCTGTTGCATACTTTGCTTTGTAGTAAAAGTAGAGGTGGACTCAGCCAACAAAGTTTGCTTTGAGATCCACATTTTTCTGAGACTCAGAATCACTTAAGTAATTTAAAATACCAATTTCTTCCCTTTCCCCTTCCCTTTTGCCTTTCTGTTTTTTTTTTTTTTTTTTCCTCTCCTCTCTCTTATCTTCCTAAAAACACCCTAAAAATTGACATACAAATTAGGTATTTCCTTCAGTGCCTTAGGGAATTCTGCCCTGAGTTCCTGCCTTTGGGAATGTGACTGGCCACAGGGTAGGAAACAAGATTCTATTGTGGGCTGGAGGAGGATTGTGGGGATCAGTTCCTGGAACTTCATTGCCCAAAAACTTTGTGTATGGCTGCTTCAAAGCAGGCCAGGAAAGTGTCCTGAGCAGTGCTTACCAGTCAGGGCTGCCTCTTTTACTCTCGTGTGTACCAGTTCAAAATTGAAGCATCACGGATAGCAAAGCATAATCCTCTGGGCTTCAGAGTGCAGGAACCAGTGGTGGGAAACAGGATGGGGAGGAGGAGAGAGCCTGTGTGGCAAACAGAGGTGAAATATAAGTGGTAGGGGCTCAGCAGGTATGGGGGAGACATCAAGGAGAGGGAGAGGTAGCAGCTATGAGCCTTCTTCCTCCCATTTTGTCTCTGTTTAAAGAAAGTTACACTTGATTTATCTAGTGTACAAACTACTATACATATCCCTTGGCCACTGCAGCCAAGAGAGGAGAAGTTTGGATATAAGAATAGGGCAATGTAAATGCAATGAAAGTCTCAAATAGAATGTGGCGTGCAAAGGGGAATTCCTTTTTCCAGACTAAAGGTAAACGTAATTTCTCAGGCACTTACCTTTGCTTATTTGACTAGGAAATAATGCTTGGAATGAAGTGGACCCAGCATGATGCTTGTTTACAAGCCAACCTGACAGCTTTTTCAACCAGCATTTTAAATTTGTGTTGATACTTCATTTTTTATGATATATTAGTGCAATATAGCACAACCTGAGAGGATGTGAGCTGGTGCAAACTCAGACTGCAGGTTTGTACTTCAGGCTATCTAGGCACTTTGGGTGTAAAACACTTTGTGTTTCATACAGTTGTTTGAATGCATGAGGCTGGGGATGCACGACAATGAATGAAGACACTGATCCAAGACTGTTGTGACTGGCACAATTTTACTGAGGCCAGAAGTGCCACAGTAATTTATATAATCTGAAAATATTATACTTTCTAACAAATTTGCGAGTGGACTTGCTTAATAGAGCTGATGAGAAGCAGAAGCTTGATACATCCTTTCATGTGGAAAGCTCTGTGCAGTTCAAATATTTACTAAATTCATGTTCCAAGATGGACCTACACACTCTACTCTCTGTCTCTCTTACTCTGCAAGATTACTCTAGACCTTTGAGATGCTTAGGTTCCTGAGGAAATGGGCTTCCCAAGGATTTAAAAAAAGAACAGTCTATGGAGGCAAGGAATGAGTTCTGGACAGGTATCAAGACATTTCCCTGCAGCAATCATAAGCAATGTAGATAGTCTCTCCTAATCTGAAACACCTTGTCTCTTTTAGATTGATCCTACTATATATTACAAATAAATGGAAGACCAGAGGAAGACCTCCTGCTGTTATTCCATGTCCCTGCCTTCAGTCTGTGGCTGGAAACTTTCATGCAAAAGAAAGGACAGCACATACAGGTTAGTTGAAATTCATTGCAGCGGCTCCCTACCCAAGCCACACTGGGTTTCAAGTGTTAACAAACCTAGGTAAGTATTGTCACTGTTGTCATACACTGAGATTTTATGTATCTTAAAATGGATTGTTTGCTGCTGTCCTTTTTACATCCAGTACTGCTGAGGAAGACTGGAGACGCTTCTGCTAGAGATGCTGCATCTCTTCATTTTCTCATTTTGTTATCTTAGACTGAAAACTGTCATCATTTCCATGTTCAAGGCAGTGAACATGCTTTGAGTAACATTTGCAGCAGCATTTTCATAAGCAGAATTTGAGGATCACCTAAGCCCTGGTGTGGTGATTTATAGTTACGGTTTTACCAGAGCACTGAATTCTTCTGGTTGGCATCTGTATGACACTGGTATCTAACTCCCTAGCCTCAGGAAACTTCATCCAGTACCAGATACTGGCTCTGTTCACCTCTGAAGCATTCTGGATTTGACACAGATGATGGATACGCTTGATGACTGAATTTCTGTCAAATTCACCAAAGCACATCATAGAGAGTTTATAGACTCTATGCTATCTGCAGCAGGACAGTGTATGCCTCATCTGGCATAACATCTGTCAAAATAAGCTTTCCCTCTCTCTGCCCCCAGAATTTAATAAGCTGTATATGTACTGAATCAGCTGTGTAGCTTGTGGCCACAGCGGTTTAGGTCTGGTAGTAGCCAGCCTAAAACTGTCACATCAAATCCTGGCCCCCAGGTGTATGCTTTGTGGTCAGGGGCATAGTACTGAAAACTGGGCTTCCTGCCTAGCTAGCCCAGGGCTAGGATGCAAACACCCATTTTGTTCAGAGCACCAGCTTTTAGAACAGTAGGAACTAGAGCCAAAGGAAAGAAATACAGATGGTCTTGAATGAACTGAAATCATCTACTGCCGCTGCTTTTTTATTGTGTTTATTTTTATATACATTTTTTGCTCAACAGTTGCATTCCCCATAGAAAGAGTGGGTGCATACCCAGAGGAGCAACTATTTATTTTCCTTTTGTCTTTAGGAGCCCCATTGGAGGAGGTTGATCGTTCCATTTTGTGAGGGTCAGTTGTGGCCTGCTATGAGGTGCTGGGAATGAGCATGCTGATTTCCGTTTTCTCTTGCAGGCAAAAGGAGTAAAATGCTGTCTAAAGAGCCAGCGATTGCTAGTGTCATCATTACTGTTTGGAGGCTCTAAAAGGCTATGGCAACCAAAATCTTGTGCAATACTATAGAAACCTCTAAAAGTAATGTTATCAGATGCCATGGGGATTCACTGTGCAGCTGTCATGTCCAAGATGATCCTGCCCCTACCGCTTTTAGAGTTATTGAGACAGACTACATAAGCAAACTAAATAAGGATCTTGGGCACTGTAGTCCTGATATTCTGAACCTAAGGGTACAAGCAGAGGCCTCAGATACCCTAAGATCATTAGTTACAATATTTGCTGTAGAAATCAAGGATGTCAGTGGAAATTAATCAATAAAAGATTCTTCAGATCCTTCTTTTTTATTATTCTCTTTGTCCTCACTGCACTGCTGAATTAAATGTGTACCAAAAAACCTAGTGAAAAGGGAAGAACACTAAAAGACTACATCAAATTCAAGTACATCTGAAAAAAGAGCTTTCAGCTCTGATATGTGTCAGATCCCGAATTCTTTCTTTCAAAGTGAATTAATCTAGAGTGGAATAAGGCAGGCTGATTCCAGAAGAGGTTTTCACACATGAGTTATTCTGCAACAGTAATTGCAATGTACGTGTACTCTGTCCTGATCAGAATTAACCTTTCAAGTACAGACAAGCCATTCCATTAGAGCTGAGTAAATGGCAAAAACATTTAATAAAGGTAATTAGTTATAAAATCTGCAGTGGCATTCATAGTTCATGTTGGTTTTGTTTTTCAAAAACATTTTGTGAGCTGGCACTAAGCCCCCTATATTTTTCAAGCAGTAGGGAACCTGGTCAGTTCTTCTGTAACAGTGCTTGCCCAGGTATTTATAGCAGAACTTTTAACATGCCTGATCTGAAAATTGTTAAGAAATTGGCAACTCAGGGACCACTTGAAACTTAAACTATGAAACATCTCTTAACAGTACTCTAGCATTACAGACATAAATTATTCCTGAACAGCCTACTGGGACATATGAATGTTTACAATTTTCATAAAGGAAACACAAAGAGAACTGTCAAAGACAGAAGGTTACACATACCCCATTTGTTCGGACTGTGGCCATCACTAACTTCATTACCACATATTTGTCCTTCAGTGCACATTAGAACTGATCTCTAAAGCAGCAGGACAATGACATTCCCTGTGCATTTTATGTCAAGTTTCAAATCAATGTTGAGTTTGTCATTGACATTTCAATGGCAAGCACACCTCCCTATTCAAAGGATGAATTTTGGCACTGTCTGCTTTAGTTAATCCTTTTAAAAGTGCTTAAACATCAACGGTAGTATTTGTCTCTGCATGCATGATTTCTGGGCAACTACTCAAAACTTACTAAGCAGTAATCTTTTTGTTTAATCATTCACTGCAAACATGTTACATAAAACGGACCAATAACAGAGTCACGAGACTCTTTTCCACTGGTATTGTACAAATAATGAGACTTGAAAAAGTTTTGAAAGATAGGTGGTCCAAAATTAAATTTCCTACCACTGTGAGGAACACAAACCTTTTTCAGCCCAGTGGAATTAGGTCTTCTTAAGTCACTAGTGCATCTCTTCCCTTGGGAAGCAGATCATCTTTTGGAAAACCCAGGTACTGAAGGATTGCTGCATATTGTTTCATTCAGTAACAATTGGGGTGAGGCAGACATGATGCACCGTTAGAAGTTGCATGTGCTTTTATGGAGGAAACACTTGCATACTGTCAAAAAACTTCAACCAAAGTCATCATTGCGTACCCACTGAGAGAGACTCCTGGATCTGAGATGAGGCAATGCTGCTGCTCTAAGGCCCTTGGCAAATCCATGTTAGGATCTGGATTGTATTAATCTCCAGATAAGCATTTGCATGGTATGGAAATACACTGGCATTGTTACATGCTCCATTGGCTGGCAGAGATTTCTCCCATCTGTCCTGTTTGTGCATTTAGAAGGTGCTTAAAGTCATATGGTTCTTCTAATGCCTTGTTTGTATTCCCTGTTTACCTCTTGTGTAAGACAACCTGGTGCCCACGGACTGAAACGTGTCACCGCTTTCTCCTGTGTGTGATCTGTTCTTTGTGCCTTCCTGCCATGAACCTTCCACCTTGAGCAGCTTGCTGCAAGCTCTTTTCAGCAGGAGCCAATAGCCATGTATGCTTTGCAAGGAGACTTTGCAAATGAAGCAGAATTTGTCTCAAGAAGGCAAAAAATACAGTGATAGAAAATGCAGGTGCGACTGATGGACAATTTTGCAAAAAGTGAACGCTGTATTGGTGCAAACCTTTGGGTTGTTTACTGTGTAAGTATAAAGCACTTAGGTGAATAGAAACCAGTCTGGAAAAACAGGAAAGAAATAATGGGCTGTCTTGACGTAATTCACCATTCAGCAAGCACAAAGAGATTGTTAGTGGGCATGCCAGAGTTGCCACCTTTGACTTTCAGCCCCCTAGCCTTCAGCCTAGAAGCCTGACTTGAAACAAAGCAGGAGGGAGGGCAGTTTATGAATGGGCTTAGAGAAAGGAGATGAGGAAAGCTAGTTGTGACCCTTTCTCTCCAGACACCTTTTTTGGGGAGGGGGGAGGAAGGTGAGAGGAAAGGTGAGCAGAGAGATGACTTTTATCTAGGGAATTTTGAGTATGCTGTGCCTTTTAGTCAATATTCCTGTAGGTGCTGCAGTTTTACATGTTGAAAAATCATTTTGTTTTCAGAAATCTAGATAATCCACGTGGTCTCAGACATTCTGAGCAGTGGGATTACTGGTGTCTGAACTCTGCAACCTGTGGCATCACTGCAGGTGCAGAGACTTACAGCCCCACACTCTGACCCAGAGCAGAGCAACTCTGCCTTAGGAAAGCTCAAGAAACTGGTGCCTAAGACCCCATGCTGCCAGGATTTAGCAGGGTATCTGTTGTGAGAAAGGCAAGTAAGGTCGCCAAGTGGTTGTAGCTTTTGACAATTGTGAAGAAGACTTCCTCCTTTTGTTTACAAACACTCGCTTAGGCATTTCATGTTTCAAGGACCTCTAATGCATTTTTTGGTTACAAGGTTTTCCACAATGCTCATTTCTGCCAGTATTAAACCTATAAGTAAATCAGGTTAACACATATAACATGTTTTGGTGCAACGATTTTCTCGGTTTAAAGAATGGCATGTAATCAAGACTTGGGATCATAAGTGAGGGGTTTTTTTGTTGTTGTTAACGTAGTCTAATTTTTCAACCACACTTTTAAATCTCTGTGTTTTTCAGGATTTGTACTTAGATGGTATTTCCTTCTTTTCCAACAGGAGCCTTCTTTTTTACCTGTGGAAATATCTTTTCCCATTACAGCAGTATGTTAAAGTATTCTTAAAGGGTTCACCTGCATTTACTAGTCTCTATTTAAGTCCCTACCCTTCAAAAAATTTATTTTGTTAATCTCAAAAATATGTCAAGTGTAGATTCCCTCTCTTTATATTTATTGATTATAGAGAGATTGCCTCACAGAGAAATTGCTTTGGAACTACTCCTATATGCATAATGTACATGTACACATAATATTTATAGAAGAAATGCTAGCATAAACAGCTGCTGTTTTTTCTTCTAGACTGTTCTTCTGGAACGTGAAATAGCAAGTTTATAAAGAAGGCAGTATTGTCAGTGGCTGGAAAACCTTTGAGGGACAAGGAGGAAGATGTTTGGTAACTTCATGAATGCTCAAGACAAAATAAAGTGAACAGCGCATATACCTGGAGATGGGTACCCATCAGCACCTGAAAGTCTATGCTGCTTGGACCATACTATTGGAGGAGGGAATGCATGCAATACAAAGTGCTCTCTTTGTGTGCTTTCCAGTGTGTCCCATCCTCCTGCTCTCAAATCCAAACAGGAAAAAGATTCATGGTATAGGTTAGGTGTAGTAAAAAGAGGACAGGACTCTCATTGAGATACAGCAAGTAAGTAAATAGGGACATGAAGGAAAAGTCTTCTGAACTTCGTATGAAGCCATGCACATTTGCAGGCAAATAATTTTATACAGTTCTCGCAGGTATCTGTCCAACCTCTCTTGTGAATTGGGAAGTAGCTTAATACACTTTAGACAAAATAATGAAGTTGCAGTCCTTACTCATAAGTATTTGTTATATTTACACATTTATGTCTGAAAGAAAGAACTTTCTTATGTCAAATCTAGCTTACACTGGAAGTAAATTTTTTGCCACTGGCATTTTACCACCTGTGACTGTCCTCATTTCACTGTGAATTAAGAAAGCAGCATTAAATATTGTGATTATTTTTGCATAGATGCATAACGTGGAAGGGAATCTGGTCTTGTCTCACAGAGTATTGGAAGTCTCATCTGTACTCAAATGCTGTTCTTCAAAGATGAGTGTGGAAAATATAGTCTTTCCTTATAGTCTAGTTTATTTATGATTTGTAAGATCTGTGTCTTGCCTAATAAAGCATAGAATAAAGCTAAATTAATTGAGAGCTGATGATAAGTAATGTGAACAGAAATCTTTGATCACATGAGCAAGTCACTGGAGCGTGTTAGCAGAACATTTTTCACATGAACTCCTTTCATGCCTTATTTTGTGACCAGAATGAAGAAACCAAGGAATGGATACCAAAAGCTTTCTATTTGTTTAAAGAAGTGTCTTGCACCAACTGAAATTGTATTTACAGTATATAAACTTCCTGGGAGATGCTAACTACACTGCTTGGTTCCCTGTGGTTCTGCGACTATGTCTCTTCATTGCTTTCTGATATTTCACATAATCAATCTCTGAATTTGTACTGTCCAGCATAGGGGTTTATTCCCTGTTAAAACCAGAGGCAAGTAATGAATAAAATTATGTAACTGCAAATAAGTAAATTGAGCTAACTGTACTTTGGGTCTTGCAGTCCTATGTAATTGGTATTTTTCCTGCTAAGGTGATTAAGCTTTACAAACTCTAACAAAGGTTACTATAGCTGCTTTTATATGTGAAAGTAAATAGAGACATAAAGATGTTAAGTCAGTCTCCAAGCTCTGTAATGAATCAATAGCTAAGATGAAGCCAGGAATCCTTTTCCAGGTTTTCATGCAACCCCAGGATTTTCTGCCTTGTCGATTATTAAAAGACATTTAGCAATCTTCAGCACTGTGCCAAAACACATTTCTTCATGTTCTTCCCCTTCCGTTTCCTTTATTTTTAAAAATTCCATATTGTTGTAAATGTCTGTTATTGTGATATTGGAGCAGTGTTTACCCTAAGACACATGAATGGCTGCGAGCACGGGTGGGAGAGACTGGAGACTGTTTTGCTTAGTGAATGTTGGTCTTGAGCTGTGAAGCTCAGTGAAGGCTTTTAAAATTTGGTGGTTTGTATCTAGGGTTTTCATTTAGGCTTAAATTTCTTTCCCTATGAAATATCAACATGAGTCTTCCTCTCTAGAGTTGTTTCTCATGGACTTTGTAAGATACCCTGCATCTCTGGAAGCTGAAGCCTACAGAGACAACATGACACAGTGCAGGCATACAACAAGGCAGTGGGAAATTGCCTCTTTTAATTCAGCTTTTCTGCTGAATCACAGGCACCAACAAAATAAAATGTTCTAATCAAGTTCATATGGATAGCAGAGATACGGAAATCCTGTCACAGTCATTTATCCCTGTCTTCTATTTCATAATCCTTCTGGCAGAGCTTGGCTGACAGCAGCACAGGCCAGGTCCAGATTGAAAATAAACATTATTAAACATCTGTTTAAGGCATCTTTGAGAAACCTGGATGATTAAACTAATGTTTCTGCTGCTGTGAGCTAATTTGCCCTGCTTGCAAGTGTAAGTCACTTGTTTCTTTTTCAAGTTATTTTATTAAATGGAGAAAAACCCCATAAAGGTAGGTTGAACATGCATGTACATAACCACATAGTATAATGACTACTATTTCATTGACATTCCAGTTCCTTACTTTGTCTTCTCTAGGACATTGCGAATTGCAGCTTCTTTAAGACATTCTGTTGTTTTCAGCTCTTAGCTTAGAGTATCTGCAGCACCGGGAGCTTCTTATCCAAGAGATGACTGTATGAATTCTTGTGGCCCATTTTGCAAGAGACATTTAAACAACCTCCACTTAGATATAATTTTCTGATGGGTATTTTTTACTTTTTTTCTAGGTGTTATTTTTTGCATGTTGACGCTGAACATGCTGTCCCAAGCCCAGGCAGCCATTTGATGCAGACTTTTACCATATTAAAAATGAAATTTTTTGTCTCTGCTTTATTATTTTTTAATAGAAAATACTTGTGCATTGCCATGACACATGTAAAATAAGATTTTCAGGCTTGTCCCTTGGTCCTCTTCATTTACCTCCCTTATTTTACCAGCTATAATCAGAGCTTGCTTCTTCTGGACATGTGTGTGAGGACTTTTCCTCTCTGGACTTTGGTGTGTTGGGGTTGTCCGTTCGTTCCCAGCCACCAAGTTTAACAGTTGTGAAGATTATAAATTGTATTGTCTGATAAGAGGCTGTTGTATGTCTAAGATACTATTCACCTAGAAAGCAGACAAAATATAACACTCCTGCATAATTCTTCTTTCCAGTGTAGTCCCACTGCAATTGTTCTATGGGCCTACGGGTGGGGCTTTTTTTTTGCTGCAGATCTGGGTATACAGTATAATCTGTTTCCCTGCCACTTCTGCAGTGTTGTGCTGACATGGCAACTTTTGACACCAGTTCTTCTCTCTGGAACAGTGCTGTCTAAGGTACAGCTTTCTGACTCCACACAATCTCAGTCCTGCCTTCTTTTATGTAGGGGAATTAACTGGCAGTGCATTCAGACCCTCAGTGTCACACTTCCGTTAAGTATTTGCAACAAGCGCTGTCTGTTCTTTTTTCCCTTGTTCTAACCAGTCTGTTTGCTTAAAAGTCATAAATGTGCAATATAAAAGTGATGTAAACAGTGGTAAACTATGGGAATGCGATAAAATTATCTTGTTTGGGCTTTCAGTAGGGCGATGAGTTAGAGTGAAGGTACGAGTAACTAATTCCAGGGTGTGGTGCCCACTTGGGATGGAGTTCTGCTTTTCCTTCACTCTACTCTTACTCTTGCATGAGCCTGTTCATGAGCCTTGCAGAAAACACGTGGTCTTACTTTTGTTTACACAACATTTTATGAGTTAAACTGGTTTATGGAGGTGTCTGATGATTCTAAGGGCTACAGTGGGGGTTCAAACATATGACTAAAATCAGGATTTGCACAGTCAAGACAGAAGAGGTAGAAAGAAAAGGGAAATGGAGCTGGAAGGGGGGGAAAAAAACGTTACCAGTTTAGCGAAGGGAACATATCTGATCAATTCAGCTGACTGGAACTGCGCTCTCTGTGTTTAGCCTTAATTATTTCTACTTCCACTCTCCCGTCCCTTCATCAGGCTCTGCTAAATAGTAAGCCTTTCATTAGTGATTGTGCATAATCTTGCAGGTGGACTCTGAGCTACTGTGTGAACTTAACGTTGATATAGTAAGTCCAGTAGGTGTAGCTCAGCTCCTGGTAACTGTTGGGATTGTTTTCTCAATTTAAATGATAATGGCTTTTTTCAGTGTGTATCATATGATCAGTGTCCTCTCTTGTTTAACGACACTCAGTGCAGTTGTTCTAAGTAACTGGCATCTGGCAAAAT
>VWZG01006871.1:305838-354659 GCA_013396735.1 Grallaria varia
CCCCCCCCCGACACACACCAGATTTAGGCTAATTGGATTTTTTACATATAGTTCTTTGACATACTTTTGAAAATAAAATTTTAATGACAGCAGTCAGTGTCGTAGTGCCTCTGAGTTTAAGCCTTCCAATAAATCACGTAAGTATTTGCCTGCCTGAAAGTGCACGCTGCTGCTGCTGCTGCACACAGTGGATGAGGTAAAATATAAGTACCAGCACTCTGTACAGGGCTGGCCTAAGGCATGCCCTTGGACATACCAAATTAAGTTGACTTAGTTCATTGTGTAGTTCCATTTTGGAAAAGACCTGTGGTGTCCTTCGTGGTGCAGGGTTAGCAGGGCTGAATTGTGGCAGCTGAGGCAACATCTGGCTTGGAGGGTAAGAGTTACCAACAGCCAAGGGCCTTAGGGAAACACAGCCTAGTCAGTTCTGCTTTGGCACGGAGAGAACCTCCAAAAGTGAAATTACTTTCCCCATCAAACACATGTTCTTGAAAAGTAAAATTAAAACAAAAAAACCCCACCTCTTTGTGGAAGACATCATCATTACAAACAAGATTTATTTTTCTGGAAGAATTATTCAAGGATTATGAAACAGAAAATAAGCCAGTTTGAGGATGTTGGAAGATGTTACACCAGAAACATCAATCATCATGTAGCAAATTGTGGAAACATAAAATTAGACAAGGTGCTCAATTTTCAGTCATATCAGCAAGATCGTTAGCAGCAATTACGAAACAGCAGAATTCAGGGTATTAAAACTGAAGAGGAAATAAATATATTTTGTATTTTTTTTCTGAAGTAAAAACTATTTGGAAAGCCCTCAGTGTACTCTATAGCACAGAGTTGTGCATGTATTAAGAAACAGAAGCAGGACTTGTTTGCTTTCATTGAAATTTTAACACTGACAAGGAGGCAAATCAGCCTAAAGTATGTGCAGCACAGATAGGCAGTGGTTGCATGCATGGTTTATGTAGTGTTCCTCTCATTTTAGCTTGGCGACTCTTCATCACCACTGAAAAGAAGCAACAGCCCTGCTTCCACAGGATCAGGCAGCAATTCCCACGACTGTCAAAACAACTAAAATCCGTGGGAAGGCAAGCTGGGCTGTCCCTGGCAATCTCATTTTGAGAGACCTTTAGGTTAAATTCAATCAGTAACTTTGTCTAAAATTATATATACTCTACTTGCATATTTTAAGGACTGATAGGGTTCAACCTATAAACTTTTGGGAAAAAAAATTATAAAATCTTACTCAATATAAATAGTTATCTATAAAAGTTGCTTTTTTAGTAGAAAACTAGATTCTTAATTTTCTTTGAATTTATGGTGAGAATGCCTTGCACAGGCATCGTATCTCTACCCAGAGAGCGGTAGACTCTTTAATAGAGCATTGTTGACATTAGCAAAGCTACTCCAATTTAGATCAGCTGGGAATACGGTCCATAGGACCTAAGTTACACTGGAAGATACTATCGATTTCTTTCTCAAGCAATTTTAAAGTGAATTCAGCCATTAAAACATGGGAAGTAAATTAACATCTCAATATTACATATTGAAATTTTAAAATATTGTAAAAATAGCATGTTAAGTATACATTTTTAAACTTAATAGGATTGGCATCTGCCTTATGGCAGTTAAGCAAATCAGATTCTGCATAATATGGGTAAATCTGCAATGTTCACTGAGTTTGTGTACCTGTGTCAAGCTTGCCATCAGCACCAAGGTATTTTTGCATGACTTGTTCATTCTGTCACATCTAGGTTTCAAACCACATGGTGCAGTTCTCATGTATCTGAAAAGGCATTTTAAACCTACTGAAGCTAATAGCAGTTCAGACAGTTTAGGCAAGACATGACTAGGCTTCAAACAGATCCCAAGACTCGGACTATTGCACTCTTCATCTCATAAGCAAGACAGACACAAATTCAAACTGAAGGAAGAAACTTTTCCTCTTCATGTTCTTATTCTTTTACTTGGCAGAGAGCGTTTTTTCGAATAAATGCCATTCTCTTGTCTGCAGGCAGCTCCATTCATGTGGCCAGTGCTTTCATTTGCACCTTCTGGTTGAGAACTCTCTTCAGTTGTCTGAAACAGAAAGGAAGTGTCAGTGGAGGCACGTCTGTGCCTTCCACCAGGCACTTATCCAACTTGATTCCCATTAGGTAGCTCTGCCTGACTCTGTTAACAGCACAAGATCTTAGTGTTGAAAGAAATTGAACTGAATGTGTAAAAATGTCTGTAAGAGGAGGCTTGCACTCTATCTAGTAAAATCTAGATATATAGCCAATAATTGATCAGGTCTCTGCTTAATTACTACATCCCCAGACAGCTGAGCTCTTGCTTTCTCAGCCCCACATAACCACTGGAAAAACCCACCAAAGGACAGTTCAGCAAGCTTTCCCATAAAGAGGGTAATATGTTTTTAAGGGTGTGAGAAATTATATGTTATTTATCTAAAGCTGGGGCTGTGACCTAAGAAGCCCTAATTTGGATTTGTGTCAGCCATTCATACGCACAGAGCTATGGTGGAAACAAAATCCTTGGAGTGTCCAAAAATTTAGACACCTTCTGGGCTGAAGGTTTGCTTAAAAAGCCAATTATCCATCAGTAGCATGTAATAGGTGCTGACTGCTGTGCTCATGACTTTGTGCAGCTCAAGGTCTTGTTTGCACACAGGCAGATAAGGCAAGGGGCTCATCTGTAACATGTTTCTCATTGTAGGTGTAGGTCTGTATTGCTCAGCTCTTTTTAGACTTGTCCCAGTGAGATAATCCTCTCAGGTTTCTAGGAATTAGTTATGATCTGAGCTCAGTTTCAAGGCACAGAGTCACACTACCAAAAATGACGGCATGATCTACCAAAGTAATTTATACTTGCTTTGCCAAACATCTGAATAAGAGTTAAAAAAATTTTAAAACATACTTTTCTTTTACACTGTGTATTTGTAGATGCATTATTTTCTGTCTTCATTCCAGTGGCCTCTTCCATTTCTGAGAAAAAATAATAAAATAATTAAATTAAAAAGAACGGGAGGTAAGATAAGCATACAGTTAAATTAATAGCTAGCTGAAATTAAAAAAAAAAAATCAGCTGTTCCTCTGGGCATTTATCACAAGAATAACTGAAGAATGATGAATACCTTCTAAAACATTTTTCAAGGCAATGTGATGAATCTATCCAGGACTGTGTAACTTGTGGGTGTATAAAGAATAAAATTAGCAACTTGACTGTGGCACGGAGTATCAGATAGACCTTTCAAAGTGGAATTCTGCCTTTATCCAGCAGGTTCATTGTAGTCTAACTAGTTGTTCTAATCTCAGCACTAATTCAGATGGAAGCATTTAATGTAGCATAAGGACTCTTGAAGCCCATTCTAACAGCACACCTGACGTTATTTTCCCCGGGATTGGTCCCTAGGTAAAAGGTAAATAGAGCCTGAAAATCTTTAGGCTGATTTCAGTGAGACAATCATGTTCCAGTACACCAGTAAAAAAAAAAAATACAAAAAGAAAAAAAAATAGGTAGTGCACAGTATGGAAAGCTACACCAGTGTATCTGCAGTGTGTTTCAGGTCTGTGCTGAATTAATATATTCACTCCTTAACATACAGCATATGTGACCAGAAATGAGTAATAACACTGAGTCTGTGAGAGAAAGCATCAAGAGCAGGATTTTGTCTAAAAGTTCGGATGAAGGACATATGGAGCTTATTAATTTATAATAATTGGCATTAAGAACAGCAGTTTGGACAAGCAGTAAGAAATGCAGTTAATTACTTTCCCTTGCAGATAACGACCTAGGTTATGGTGGTTGGTTTCTAAGGGGTCATGGGGAAATGAACAAAGAGGAGTATTCCTTTGAGCCCTAAAGCTCATACATACCTGTAAGAAGTGCATCAATTGTCTCCACTGCATGTTTTGCATCTTCCATTGTGAAACACATTGGTGGTTTAAATTTTAGAATATTTCTGTAGGGCCCATCTGCACTAAGAAGGATTTTATGCTCTTTGAGTCTGTGGAAAGAGAAAACATCTGTCTTAGACATGGGTATAAAATTATATTGTCCTGTCACACCCTTCAGGTTGAGACAGATTTTGAAAGAGTTCTTTTTCTAGTGCTATGTTATAAAAAAAATACAAAAATTTGAACTGAAATTAGTGACTAACTGCTGGGGAATATTAGGAGGGTTTGAACACTGCGCATAGTCTATAAAAACTATTTACTTGTAAATAAGATGAAGGGCTTCAGCTGTGGCTGGCGTTCGCTTCTGTTGATCTTTCACCAGATCCACTCCAACAAACAATCCAACACCCCTGGGGTAGAGAAAAAAACGTACAGAGAAGTGAAATCCAGTAACCCAAGACTTCTGCTGAAAATGCAATACCTGTTTCTAACAACTGCAATTCCCTTCCCTGGAGTGCAAATAGGGGAAGGACCATGAAAGAGGAGATTTTCTCTTTGGTTGCCTCTTGGCTACTTCACATGATCAAAAGAGAACAGATATTCCTGGATAAATAAATTTAGCTGGCACATTAAGGCTACATGACCAGTTAAGAATGACAGAGTAATTTTCCTTCCCTCTTATCCTGCAAATCTCAAGCCAGGGAGTTGTGGAAGACAAATAAGGAAAATTAAGAAGTATACAAACCCCATAATGCAACCCCTTCCACCCCAAAAAACCTGAAGGCAATTACCAATGGTAGCATCACAAGATGAGGAAAATCCATGGAAACATCACCCAAGAAAATGGATCAGAGATCTGAACAAGGTCTGCATCATTGCAACAATGTGCTGACAATTGGGTTATTGCACGTGGATGACTCTTTATCCTACTCTCACAGAGCTTTTCTAGTGGTTATGCTTACACCTACATTTTGGATAGTCCATTGTAAAAAAGAGGTGTAGCAAAATCATGACATAATATTTCTGAGTTCCACTTTTCCTAAACTTGTTGCTTTTTCTGGCACAGTCACTTTTGTTCGCTGACACTGCTGTAACACACCCACCTGATATCTCCCACTAAGGGATGTTTCTTCTTTTGCTCAGTCAGCAACTCCAGGAGATAATTTCCTACACGTGTAGCATTTCCTTGGAGATCATCTTTTTCTATTAGATCCAGCACAGCCATACCAATAGCACAAGACACTGGATTGCCGCCAAACTGAGCAAAGACAAACAGGAAAACAAAATCCATCATCAAAAACAAACCCCATCAAAACAAAACAGTCATCTGTGTCTATCCATGTAGTTTTCATTTGTCCTCTCCCGCTTGGCATGTCATAAGAAAAGCTTGAAGAGGTGGGGATTTTGTGCCATTCAGGCTATGGACCAGCATCCCTTACACTTTGGGCAAGGGTGGACCTCCCTTTTCCTCCACTTCAGGTTTCAGTAATTTGAAAATTTCCGGGCTGAACCTGATTGCATGTGCAGGCAAAATGCTCCTGAGAAGAGCAGTGGGCGACAGATCCTATATTTCTTGAACCAGAGGGTATAAACACATCAAAAGCAGGTGGATTCATGGCAGCTGAGAAGAAGGCTGAGTCACAGGAGGAGAAAGAGGGCTCAGTAAACAAGAAGAAATCTGCACCTCCATGGCATGCACATATATAACAAGTTTCCTGGTAAAGTGTCACTGTTTTGTTAGGTGTCAAGGGCAGAACAAGATCTGCCAGGGCACAAGCTCCACCAGCACAAAGCCTATCCTAGGAAACGAAATTTTACATGATCAGCATTTCAAAGTGGGGAGAGGGAAGGAGGCGTAAGGAAGAATTTATCTTTATGGATGTGGGTGGAGATGCATGACTTGCCAGAGAGCTAGTGCTGGTCCATATGACCATGTAACCACTTGATACAGCATATATTTCAGAGCCTCTCCATTTGCTTTTAGATACTTGACTGTGGTTGACTCGAGCTCTTAATAATGTGATGCAGGGATAGATGCAGATCTTAGTTGAACCACCTGATAAACTTTTAACTGCTAAATGCAGATCAAAAGAAAAATAAAAAAAGGCAAAGCTTCACCTACGAACTTACTGTATTGAAATACTCCAGTCCAGAAGCACCAAAACTTTCAGCAATTTCCCTCGTTGTGATCACACAAGACATAGGGTGTCCATTGCCAATGGGCTTTCCCATGGTGACAATGTCAGGCACAAAGTCGTCCCCTTGCAGCTGGAATGCCCAAAAATGCTTCCCAACTCTGCCAAAGCCAACCTGGACCTCATCAGCTATGAACACTCCACCTGCTGCACGCACATACCTAAAGCCAAACAGAACAGCTTGAAAGACTAATGCTGCCATACACTTGGGTAGGCAATCAATCAAAGGCAGACTGTATCACAGAAATTCTCCAGTCTGAAACCAGGTTAGGAACAAAAGAAATAATACAGTTATAGCTATTTTGTTGCTATAAAAATTTTAGCAAGCTAAATGTTAAGCAAAAAATCTGACATTTTGATGCAAAATAGGGGTACTGTAGCAGCACTGCAGGATTATAACTATGATGATTTAACCTCATCTTCTGTCAAACTTATAGCTGAGGATTAAAGAAAGGAAAGGAATGGCAATTATCTAACTAAAAACAACCAGGTGATATTCCATAAGAAAACTGGAGTGGAATCATACTCTTCAATAAATAGAAATGAACCACAGAGAGCCAAAAACAAGAGAGGTTAATAGCAGAATTGATTAGATAAGCCTATAGTGAAAGTATTGTTTCTTTGGTTAATTTTTCAGTTATGCCCTTTAGAAGTGAGGTACATACTCTGCCACTTTCTGGAAATAGCCCACAGGTGGAATTACTTGGCCTCCACAGCTCTGCATGGATTCAGCTACGAAGGCAGCAATCTACAAAAAACAAACTCATGTGAGAGCTGTGTTCATCTACTTGGCCTTTGCACAGACATCTAAAAGTCTAGAAATAAACATTTAAACATGTGCCTTAATTTAATCACACGATGGGTTGGACAACTGAGGGCTCTTGAGAACAGCTATGCCTAAAGAATTTATTCATTTTGTAATCAGGAGTGCCCAAATTTGCAGTAGCCAGGGTCACCTTTGGAGCATGATGGGAATACAAGGATGTCCATTAAGCCCTTGTCCTACAGCTGTTGAACTGAACATTTAACTGGTGTCAGTGGATGTTGTGTATGAGGTGCCTGCAAGCTCCGTAAATTCATTTACAAATTTCAACTTACAAGAGACACACAACAGTGTGTGCCATTTTCCCTAAGAAAAACTTGCAGGTACATGCAGTGACCAGCTTTTTTGTTCAGTCCTGAACACCAGACAGAGGCGGGTAGATGCTGAACTGTTAAGATGACCTGTGGCCAGCCTTTGGGCACCCCTGCCTAATGCAAATAACTACACAAGTAGAATGTCAGCACGAGGCACTTGACAAAAGAGGAGAAAAATTCTACAGATGAAATAATTCCAGTTGCTAGGGATGAAAAAGAAAGTTATTTCAATTGAGGAAGGGTAAGAGCAGCAGATCAGATACACTGGAACATCAAAATTCGTTTCTTGTCAACAGCAGAGGTCTATGCAGCAGAGATACGATATTACCCCAAGGTCTCAGCCATAAGTCTGCTATTTAAGGGATTGCATCCCCACACCACTTCTGAACCCCTCCCTGAGCATCAAGAGGTCTCTGTGCTGGTGCAGTCTTCCTGGAAACAAGGCCGAGCAGTAACGTGTAAAGAACCGTACACTATATTTGAAGAGGCATGCTACGGCCAAAGAGTACGAAGCTTCCCATAGCATGTGAGGCTTAGCCTTTAGCACAACTTGTTCTGCCACAGGTCTATGTCACCAAAACCTAAGAAATATGCAAAAGAAAGGAAACAAGGGAAGAAAAAACAAAACTATCCGTTAGTAGAGAATAAAAAAAAGTTGATTAAGAAACTAAAAGAAGAATGACGTAAGTCTATTGGACTAGAAGGGAACATGTTCCAATCTCTGCTGAAGTCTTCTAGGACTTCAGTGGGTTTTGGATCAAGCCCTGCATGTCTCAACACACGAATGCCATCATATAAAATATTAACACACATTTTAGGTAAACCTGTTCAGAAATGGTACGTTTTTATCAAGATCATATTGTGTATGCATGAAAGTCTCATGTCTTTATAGGACTCCAAAGTTATCTTAAGCTACTAGGCTCAGAAATGTAGTATCAAGATTTTATCTAGTTGATTTTCTCCATGTCATGGACACTTTTATATATCCTGGCTAGAATTTGTGATGTAGTTTCTCAGCTGTCCTCAAACCTTTTTGTAAGATATTTATAATCTACCAGTTCAGTGCATAAAATAGGAAATTAAACTGCTTTGATAGTATCTGCATATATACAACCGTATTATTGATCCTTTCATTGATGCCTAGAAAAATTATGATAAGAGCATCAGATAAATGGCCCATCTTGAATACAGAACCTATCACAGAAAAATGAAGGGAGGGGGAAGCACATAAAACAGAAAAGAAATGAATCCTTAGTTGCCTGTTACATGCCCCCAATGCCACACTCCACAGACGAAGCCTCAGCATTTCTAGAGCACAAAACACACACCTTACGTCCATTCTTCTGTGTTTCTTCAATAATCTTTTTCACCTCTTCAGCATAAGCACTTGCTGGATCTGGGTGGTCTTCTCTATATTTCCCTCTGTAGATATCTGGAGAAGGAGCCTGAAAAGACCAAACTATTTTTTAATAAAGGCCATTATTCTATGAAAGATTTACATTCTTTTCCGTTGCTCTGCTTTATTTGCTTTCCACACAGACAGGTAATAGGAGTTAGTACAGCCTGAATATCTACTTGGAATTGTAAAAATGCTTACAGGAGCTTAAACTCAGTGTACCCCTGTGATGTGTTCAACATTACTGGACACAACTGTTGAAAGGGCCATTATCTACCTTGTCCACCTTTCAAGACTGTCCTTCCTCTCCCTCAAGACACAATAGCGAGTCCTCATCCATCATCTTATTTCAGATCCTTGCAGGAGATCCATTTCTGCAACTGGAGAATGGGGGTTCCCAGTAACTTCCCTTCCAGTGTCCTAGTCATGGTACAAATCTGTATGACATTCAAGCCTCTACAAATAGTTTTGGGAGAGTTTCAGCAAATAAGAGAAAAGAAGTGATATAAAAAGCTGGATACTACTTTGGCAGTGCAGTTAACTCGAGGAGGTCTAGATAGGAAAGACTTGCTTGGTGTACATTTCTGGGCTGAGAAAGATTTAGGTCTATGTAAGATATACAAGTTTAAGTTGAAAAAGCACACACACTTGGACACACATAAGCCCTATACCCAGATCAGTGTAAACTTATGCAGGACTTTGAGTCTACTTCCAAAAACTGGAAAGGCAGACTGCATATCTTTCGCTGAACTACAACAATGTATATTGGTTAATTTCATCAAACTGTGTAACAACACAATGCAGTGACTAAGGAAAACTGTAGCCCTCAAAGGAAATCAGCTTCACAACTGAAATACCTGCTTAGAAATCCAAAAGCAAATAATTTTGCTGTATTTATTCCACTGAAAAACAGCCAGTGTAGTCTAGCGTCAGCAAAATAAAATGAAAGTGTATTTACACGAGAAGATGGTAACTCAATATGCTGCATAACAGGCATAAAAATGAAAAAAAAAACCCAACCCCAAAATACACTTACCACATGCACATACTCCTTCTTGCAGTCCTTTCCCAGCTGATTAAACTTATAGGGACTGATGTCAATCAGAGATGTAAGGTGGCCATGGTAAGCACTGCATGAGTGTTAAATATCCAAGTCAATCTTCACCAAATGTAGAAAAGAGCTAAATTTACAACTGTGCCTATAAATAATCCAGAATCAGTGACTGTATCTGCAACACAGTAGCACTGTTTGTGAAGGGAACTTGACTTAATTTACTCAGTCTTTCTCTTGACAACAACCTAAAATTGCTGTTGACTTTAATTCACTAGCAAGACTGGAACCAGGAGGGTTTTTTGCTTGCATAAAATGTAGTGCCAGCATGGGGACAGACAAAGATCATGTCCCCTGGATTGCACCAGCTTTAAGGTGGTTGTCCTAGCAGCTGATTGCAGTTTCCAACCTGTGGGCCCCACTCTGGCCAACCCAAGCTTTGCAAGCTAGACCCCAGCATCATTGCAGACTCTCAAGAGTGTGCATTGCACTGGAAAGTGGGGATCTTATGCAGCAACAGCACACCACTCTCTGCCCTGAAGGCCCTACAGGATAGATGGTTTGGCAGAAGGCTAAGGGTATTGTTTGAATATACAAACTTTATATTGCAGAGTATGCTGAAGCTGGTTACTATGGAGGCCATTGATTTAGAAATGAGGAACAAAAGCCTACTGAGCCTAAAGCATGTAGCATCTTCATTCAGGAAATAAACACTTTTGTTCAGCCATAAACTTGAAGGGAACCTCAAACCAAATCAGATGTCACAATCTCATAGTAGTACACAAACAGGTTAGTGTGTGGCTAACAAGGATCTGGGCTAACAGGGATCTGGGCGTAGCTCAGACAGACTGTTCAGATAGACATGTGCTCTTACAATTTCTCTGGCTGGACTTTCTAATCACAACCTGAGAAGATCTAGCACTACAGCAGTGTAACCAAAGCTACAGCTGCATCTAGGATAGGATAACCCAGAAATATGGTTGGCACATTCCTGTGGCTGACAGCCCTCTCAATACATCCTGATTTTGGAGCTACTTGGTTTTGTGTGCATTTTTGCATTCACTGGAGGAATGCTGAGCATCATTGCAGCGCTACTGCAAAGCTACAGGATCTTCCTTTTGGACCAATGAATAATTATTTGTGCAAAAGGAAACATCCAGCAAAGCATGATAAACAGAAAACTCTTTTCCAGAGCAACTCAGTGGCCAGACCACTCACTGCTGTTGAAAACCAGCCTTCAAGTCTCTGTCCCAAATTGCTTTGGGAGTGTCTGTGGAAAATGCCCACTACCAGGTAACTGACCTTCTGGGGTGACCGACAAGCTTATTTTTGAGAGATCTTCAAAATTTGTGTTTATCCAAATGTGAAAAAGGGATTTCCTGACCCGTTCTAATACAAAAGCAACAAAGCTTTTCTTCAAACACAGGGAGTTGCTGCAAAGCCTTTTCTGAAGTAATGGCAGGAGTTGCTGGCCGCATTCACAGGAGCTACCCTATATACTTACTTTTCAAGAGTGATCACATCTTGGTGCCCATGGTACTGCCGAGCCAGTCGTAAGGCAAGATCATTTGCTTCAGACCTGCATAATAACAGATATAGCAGCAAATAGTGAAAAAGTGCTTCCAATTAAAGGGGTATTTTGACAGAGAACACGATGCATGGGACTAAGGGATATAATAAATCAACACAGCAGGCTCTGTTACTCTACAGATTACAATGCTAAGGTTAAGACTACAAGTGCCATGTAAGGAGCCAAAGAAAAAGCAGCTCTTTGTATAAACAGCAAACAAAGAGATGCTTTATTTCCATCCCTCGGTTTGCTTCTAGATATTTACATCCTCTTGGTACAAAGGAGACCACTTTGCAGCTGAGAACACAATGCAGCCACAAACTCCAAAAGCAATTCCTGCCTCCCACATTTCACAACGTTTCTGTTCTCCACAGCACTGGCACCATTAGGCAGCAGAGAATGCAAATCTGCACCCTAGGAGACACAAGCTTCCAGCCTGACCTGTCACAGCCCCTCTGCTCACAGGTCCCTGCAGGTTGTCTGTTCTGGTAGCATAAGTGACACAGACTACCAGACTGCCTAAAGAAGACTACTCATTTCCAAGGTTATGTGACAACATACAGATGGCATTCACCAATCTGTACATAACATTCACCAATTTGCAGTCTTAATTTCCTTTTCTTGCTAATCCCCCCATAGGGTTCAACAGACCAGGTTCATGTTCTGGCTCTCTTGCTTTAAGCCATCATACTAAATGTGACAGCTGCAAATAGGAAGGAAGTTTTGACCAGCACTGTAAATATTTTTGTTAAATATTACTAAGTCCTATTTAGTAAAATTCAGACCAAACTATCCTGAGTATCCATCTCAAAGAGGAGCAAAATAGTCATAATGGAAAAAAAAATACTACTCAGACATACCCAGAATTAACAAAATAGCAAACAGAGAGTTTCTCAGGCAGGGTGGCTGTAAGACGCTGCGCGTACTGAACAAGGTTGTCATGCAGGAAGCGGGAGTTTGTATTGAGCAGTTCCATCTGTTTTGTTGCCGCCTTTAACACGTACGGATGACTGTGGCCAACTAAAGAATAAGATAATTAGTTATTACTAGCTAGCAGTCAGATACAAGGCTGTTCAGAGAAGCACTGTGAGCATCATCACTTGGTAGAAGTGTGTTCTGATCCCTAGCAGAAATTACGGAGTGGAAGCAGTCTCACAAGTTAAACTGCTTACCATGTGCAACGTTGTTGATGCAGTCTAAGTATTTTTCTCCTTTCTCATCAAACATATATTGGCCCTGAGCACGCACTATCTTCAGAGGGTCCTTGGCAAAGAAAACTTTGCAGGAAGGCCTAAAAAAGAATTAAGTAACACCAGTTTAGTTTTCTGTTGTTTCCCCGCCCTTGAACGTTGAGGGGGCTGATCTCTTGCAGCTCTGGAGACAACTGCCTCCCTCCGCAAAGAGCCTGAGCGTCATTCAGGTGGTAGTTAAGCCGGGGGCTCTTGCTGAAAGTGAAACAGCCCCTCCACACCACTCCAGGCCCAGTGGGAACAGAAGAAGGTCTTTAATAAGGGTGCTTTTAAAGCTTGACGCTGCAATTGGTTTCACAGGAGCAGTTGACTGCAGGTCATTCCAGGTCCTTATATGTCCTGCTGTGTTTCTAGGCTGTAGCTCCATTTGTTTACATGCCTTACAGACAGCTGTGGCCAAATAACTCATTGGGACTAAGCCAACCTGTTAAGCATTGTTTTATACTATAGCCAAAAGTTCATTACGCAGTGGATGACTGTAACAGTCAAGAACAGAACACTAATGCTTTGAAGGCTTTATTTTCATACGTGCTGAGCAGGTCTCAAAAGTCTCAGTATCTCACTCTGTTTACTTTGGATAAAATCATTAAAAGCAGCTTTCTACCAGCACCTAAATTACACTGACTTCCAGCAAAACTCAGGCTTCTTATAAAATTATCAAAAGCACTCTTTAAACACTACCCCACCCTGTCCCTGTGGAGAAACACAGTTGTTTCCAGGTAAGTCTGAGAATTATTGTTTGGTATACTGAGATTATGAACTTGTAAAGCCCATGACTCCTAGAAAGCAATTTCTCACATCTAGCCCTGTTGCATCGATCTTTCCTGACATCTTCAGCTATTTCTCTGGTATGCTTTAAAAGGAATGCACTACATCATCACTGGCCATTTACTGACAGCGGATTTTTCTTCTATAATGTGTCAGTCCACTCTGTGAAAGTTTCTTTTTGATCACCCAGCATAGCTCAATCCTACAATCCTTGCACAGGCAGGAGTTCTGTAACATTGAGCTGCCCCTTAACGAGCTGTTGATGTTCTCTCTTTATGAGGCCACGACTTTTATGAATCTTTAGTGAGCTATGAATCTTTAGTAAGCTTTCTATATATACCACACATTTGAGATGCAATCAACAAAATAGACAGTAAGGGTTTTAGCAACCTGGACTTATTTTCCACTTGGCAACACCTACTGAAGAAAGAACTAAAGCTGCACATTCTGGAGGAACTAACATTGCAACACAGGCATACACGCACAGCCGAGACTATCGCCCGGGTCACAACTGCTGGCAGCCCTTCTGCATGTTCCCCAGTTAACACTCGGCTTAAGGGACAGCCTCAGCTCCATTTAACAGAGACGGCTGCTTTTCCAGGTGCATGCGGTTTAGTCACAAAAGACAAAACCCGGCCTCACTTTAAACATACACCTGGGTACCACATTGTGGCTGCTCGCTTTGACCCACTAAAGAAGTGAAGTAGCGCTGGACGTGCAGCGGTTTAATAACCGCGGCCCTCCCAGGCAGTGCCGGCTGGCCCCCAGGACAGCGCAAGCCGGAGGGCTGACAGGTCCTGTGTGTCCGCGTCCCCCGCCGCACTGGCAGCCCCTGGGCACTGCCAGCGGGTCCGGACTGGCTGTCACCAGAGACCTTCCTCCTCCTCCTTCTCCCTTGCCTCGCTCCCGGCCCCGCCGCTCCTACCCGATGTGTTTCCTCCGCAGGGCCAGGGTCTCCGCCTTGCTGTAGCGCTCCTCCATCCCGCCGGCAGGCTCGGCTCGGCTCGGCACAGACGGACACTGCCAGTCCCAGCCCGCCGGAGCGCTCCCCGCCTCTTATGCCGGCGCCGGCCCCGGGCAAACCCCTCCTCCCTGCCTCCCTCCCTCCTGCCTTCCCCGACGGGACGGGACGGCCCCGTCCCCTTGGGTTTGCCTGGCGGGCGACTCGTGCCTCCTGGTGAGCCGAGGCGGGCCAGCTGCGGGTGGCCGCTCTGCCTTGGAGGTTTGGGTTTTTGTTTTTCCTTGGGGTGCAAACGGGGATAAACTCGCAAAACAATCCACTGGGTGCGTGGGGGCGGCGAGATAGGCGGGCGGGCGCTCCGCTCCCACGGGCGATCGTGCCGTGCCTCTGGCGGGCACTCTGGTGGTCCGAGCGCCTTGGCCACGGATATCCGCGGAGGGAAGGGCGGGGGTAACGAAGCGGACTGTTTAATCAAAATTAGGGTAGTAATTCAGTGTCCTTCTCTGCGTCTTATCTCCCAGAATCTGTTCAGAAGAGTAAGCTGACATACATACTTTTATACATCCATCAAAGCCAGTATTATCCATGTTTCCGTATTTCTTGTAAAGTGGGGCAAATTAGTAAGAGCTATGATTTTCCAGGTTTTTATACACATAAGTGGAAAGGGGCCCTGGTGGTCAGATACATTGGCACACCCTAAAGTCTAGGCAACATCTAAATTTACCTAGTCCTATGATTGCTTTGTAACCTCAGCAGCAATATACAAGTGACTTGCTTAAATGTGGCTCTTCTTCATCGCTGTACTTGATAACCATCTCGCTGGACATCAAAGCCCACAAGAAAAAGAGGGGACGATAACATGGGAAAGAAAGACGGAATTCACATCAAGAGGCTTTGCATTTCAAAACAGTGAAGCTTCTGGTGGAGCACCTCAGCTTTACTTTCTCCCTGCTTGAGGCTGCTCCTTGAGCGGCAGGGGCAGACAGCAGCAAAACTCTCACCCACATCCCTACTACCCCATCTGTAGCTCGTCTGTGCCACCTGCAGCACTGTGGAAGAGTTTTCAGTGAGCATATGTAAAGCTGCACAATTTCCTGTGCTGATACTTGTTTTTTCTAGATCAGTATCCAGTAAGTCATCCCAAATTTTGAGATGGGAGAAACACACTTCCTGATTTTTACAGATTTTTAATATCTCTGCCAGCAAGCCACATGTCTTCTTCTCTAGTCAAGCCTTTCTTTCCATACAGTCATTTTTTTGAGCTTCCTCAGTGTTTAATTTTTGAAGCTTTCACATTCTGCACTCCTGCTCCATTGGAAACCTTGCCTCACCCATCAACAGAACAGCCACGTAGGAGAAGTGGTAGAAGGCACCAGCAGCTACACCTCTACATCCCGGAAGAGACAGCAGCTGCCTGTCTTCAGTGCCTTGTCCTGGCAGAAAGATTTAAAAGAAATGAGGGAATTGCCAAAACTGTCAGCCAGGGCAGTGTGGTACAGGCAGTGATGAGATTCATGTATGGGTCTCAAGAAGAGAAGGCACATTTAGATCTACTAACATCCAAATGGAGCCAAGGCTAGAGTCTGTCAGGAATGCTATGTGGAACACTTTTCCATTTTGCCTGCCTCTCTGAAAGGGGAATGATATTTAGCATAGGGTAGATGCAGTTCAAATTGTACACATTATATATCAGACCTTTGTACCAGCAATGCAGAGAAAGGCTGGGACCCAGGCAGTGAATAGCAGCATGTGAGTCTGTGAGTGCCAAGGCATTTCAGGAGAGGTTTCCCTGCACCAGGCCAGTGCCTGCACTCTGTCAGTGCTGAGTACAGCCTTGTCCCTGCTCTGGGGCTGCTGGCAATGCCAACACTGGAAAATCTCAGCTGCTCATGCTGACCTGCCCTGTCTTGCTTGCACAGAAACTCTGGACCACAGATTTAAGGGCTATGCAAGATACTGTGCTGCTGCTTCTCTAGAATCATGCATCAGCAGCCAGCCCTGCATGTATGAGGGCTTTTGTTCCTGGTTTAGCAAAAGCAAGTTGTTCACAGGCTAGCTTGGCAATTGCTTGAAGCAATATTAAACTTCATCAGGAGAACTCCAAGTGGTAGGTGAAGGAGCTTGTTAGAAGCGAGAGGTCACTCCTCTGTTCCTTCAAAGCCATGGAAAGAGGCTTAACAATAAAGAGAATATTCCTCCCTCTTGGGTCTTCTCATGCTCTTTTGATACTGTCAGCAGGAACAAGCCTGCCAAGTATTGTGTAGAATAGAGGGGTCTCTCCCCCTCAGATTAGTAGAGACCCTTACCCAGACACAGGCCTTTCTAGCACCTTGTCACTTGGCTTTTTCAGACCCCTCCACTTGCTCTCATAATACTGTGCTGTAAATATTAGCAACTATTTCTCCACAATGTATGAGAAAAGACGATGCAGAAAGAGCCATGCCTTGCCAGTACTGCCTATGGAGACTTTCTGCTGTGCCTTTTGCAACTGGACTTGCCTATCTCGCATCGGCCTTTTTAGCCATCAGCGCGCTTGCAGCAAGTGTGGGTAGAGCCCTTCCCAAATCTTCGTTCGCAAAGCCTCGCCATGATGATACAGTATTATTATCTTTTAAAAAATAGTAGTGTTTTATTAAAAAATAAACCCTGAAACATGCTATTTATTCCATCCCACTCTGCTTTATGAACATTTTTTTTCCACACTTGTTTAGGGGCTTTGTCCTGGCAAAGTACCAGAAACCAGCAGCCTGGCTTCCATTATGAAGAATGAAAAGGAGTAAGTATTTCTAAGAGCTATCCAAAGTATCCCAGTAAACCTTTGGCTCCCTATTTACCTGCTGAGGAGTTCCTGTACCTCTGAAAAACAATATATTGCTGGTGCATTCTGAGAAACAAACCCATTGCAGATGGTTAGTGGAAAATGATCTGCACTGAAGATCTGTTTCAGTACAGAAATTTAAAGATGGGCAAACTGTACCTACCTGCATCCTCGCAGGAATAGCCAGCTGCTTGGCTTTTGCTCTGAAAGGGAATGGACTTGCCTACGAGTTGATGTGGTGATTGGTTCAGCAAGCCCCTGAGTCAGTTAATCACAGGGTGTGTTAATGTTTGTTTTTATCAGTTTTATCTCAACCAAAATCAATTGCCTCACAATGATCTTAATAAACCAAAGAGAAGAGAACTCCTAAAAGCTGGTAAAAAGTTACCAGGTACGTGGCAGCTTCAGGAGGGAGCAGCCAAAGGTAATGTCAGAGAGACCCCTTGACTCCTCGGTTTAGGTGTGGGCACTTTGAAAACTCAGTCAAGCTGTAACCTGCACTTACAAAAATAATCCGGGTATTTATTACTTATTGAACATTCTGTCTTGGTGTAAGCACGTGAAAAAACCTGCATCTTGGTTATGTGACAGGAGCTGTGTCCACCTTTCATCTTGAAGACAAACTAAACCAGCCAGAGTACAACTGTACTAGCAGACTGTGGTCTCTCTGAAGACGTTTGTGTTTTTCAGAGCACTACTGTCATGTATATATAATTGTATTTATATATGCTCATGTAGACACATGAAGACATATATATGTACACATACATATAAAGCATATAAGCTTCAAATCCAAAACCACTGTATTTTTTTACTACAGCTGGGAGATGGGAGAGGAGAATGCCCTGTGAGTGCTCAGTCTGGAAACTCCCAGTGGAAGAGAGGGCACATTAGTAACCCTGAGATGACAGAAAGACTGCCTGCAGCAACATGACTTAAATGTTTTGACATTCCCTTGTTTGTTTTCTTTTAATATTTATTTGGGTGCAGTTGTTACTACTTGCTGGAACATGAAATGATTTGTCAGCTTGTTTTTGTTTTTTGTTTGTTTTTTAACATTTGTACGTGGTTATTACAATTGAACCACAAGGTGAAGCTGTGTGATATGGGGACATAAAAAGCTACTTCTGTTGCATGATGTTTTATTTGTGTAGAGTCCTTATTACAGATGGGTAGGGATTAGCAAGTTTAGTAGGTCCACAAAGCAGAGTTGCATGTGAGTAATGGCCTTTAAGTATTTCATTAAAGCTCCATTAAAAAAATAATGAGAGGCAGAAGTGGCGGGCATTTCACATGCAGTCCTGCATGTGCTTTGGCACATCACGAAATTGTCAAGGAGGCATGTGAATAGGAGGGAATGCCAGAGGAAAGTCATGTCCCAGGAGTGCAGTAGGATGTGAAGGTTGTAGGATATTGGTTAGCTGAGGTTTGGCTTTAGAGGGGGCATAGCACTGGAAAATAACAGGGAGGCTGTACCGAATGGGAAACCTGCAGGGTATTAGCTCTGACAGCAGTCCAGAACACACGTTTGTTTTTTGTCAGGACAACTCCAGCAGCATCTAGAACCACATTCTGTCCCCTATGAAAGCAGAAGAAAGGAGAAAACTGGAAGCGAGAAAAGAGCAATAGTGGCCACAGCTGAAGCAAGGACTTCACCTGCATCAGGGCTGCCTGGCTGGGCGGCAGCAGTGCTTGCAGCCCTTGGGGCCACACGCTCAGCCGGGCAGAGCAGAGCACATTAAGCTGGAAGTACCTCATCTTGGAAAGGGAACAAAGGTATTTTTAGTCCCTCTGAGAGTCTAAAACAGAGCTAGATAAGATTAGTGGACATTTATGGGGATTAGCAAGAGTTAGGAGTAGAGGTCAAACCCCACAGTACTCATTCTCTTTGCCTACAGCGACTGAATTTTTGAGGTGACGGAAAGGGAAACAATGGGGAGTGTTCTGTTTGAAATATTTTGGGATTCAGAAAACCCAAACATTTAAATAATGAAGAGATTACAGCTGCTCTCTAGTGGTTTGGGGCTTTTTTGTTTTGTTTTGTGTTTTTTGTTGTTTTGTGTTTGGTTTTGTTTTGTTGGTTGTTTTGTTTTTTTTTTTTAAATCGTTTGTTCAAGGAGACTCCTGAAAAAATATGTCTTCTTAGATCAGGGTACTTAAAGATAACTATTATGCAATAATTATGTTCCACCATTTCTGGAAAAAAAATGGATTTGTGGAAGAGAGACCTTCACATTTTCTGGCTTGCACTGTTATTTGTAACACTGCCTGCACATATCTTTATTTCTCAGCAGTTCAGGTTTATTTTTCACCTTCAGAATTACAGAAAGGGGAGACCAGTGATTTCCAGCTTTATTTCTTTTGATCCTAGGATGCCTCTGAACTTGCCTAAGCAGTGGTTTCAACTTCTGGTTAATACATAGATCCTTGTAGCTTTTCCAGACCAAGGAAAAGCTCTAAGGTTTGCAGCAAAGCTTCTTCCTTACATAATTTGCAGATGCCGACAGCCTGTGCTGCCTGTTCAGAAAAGATGACTGAACAGACTTGACTTTGAAGGGAAAAGGCACATTAAGAATAGGAAGAGGAAGGTGAGTTTTCTTACTGAACACTGTAGGGAAGTGGAACATGTTGCAGAGGCCTTGATTTTTGTGTGAATGTTACTACTGACACAACCTGCACTAGACTTCAGTCTACAGGTTTTCACAACGTGGCACACTCTTCTTCCAATCCAGACACGCTACAACAATTTTTTGCACCAACAGTAAGAACTTTATAACTATGCAAAATCAGCACCAATGGTTGGATTAATATTTTAATAATTACACACTTTTTACATTATGAAAATAAATCATAAATAGTGTAAAAATAATTCTGAAGATCAACTTCTCACAAGCAAGAAACAAAACCTCAAGTACAAAACTGAAAGAAAACAAAACAATATTCAACTGAAAAACAAGGAGAAATTTTAATAATAAAAACAAAAGCATGCTGTTTGATCGGGTTCAATTAAGTGAAGACCAGAGGCCACAAGAAAGTGGTAATTAATAACAAATTAAAATGGGTGATTAAAACTTTGCAATTCTTTGTAGTACTCATCAAAAGAGGTCTTGTGACATATTTACAGTGCTAAGACACTCAAAATATTTCTAGTATTGATGATAAGATCCTGACCCATGTGTTTTTCCCCCCAAACATTGAAATCCTTGCCAAATTACTTTTCTTTGTATTTTTATCTCTTCTACCTCATTTACGAGACCATTTGCAATACAAAAATAACGGCACATATAGATGAACTTAAAAAAGTAAAAAATACAAATAAAAATATATAATATTTTCCAAAGGAAAAAGTCAGATACATACATCTTAGCAACATTTTTAAAGTTGTGTGATATTTTCCCAAACATGTACAATAATATAAGAATATCCACATATATGTTAACAATATGTAAAACATTCTTCCACCAACCCAACTCTCCGTAATACTTCAGAGAAGTGTGCAAGTACCAATGGGATCTGGGAAATTCATACAATTTCTTTATTAAATAGAAACAAGAAAAACACTAACGGTCCCAAGTTAAGGCCCCCTGCTTTCCAAAGACAATTAAATTTCCAAGCAGCATTGATAACTGGATTTAAAAACAAAATGAAACAAAAAACAACACTCCAAATCCCTTTTAAAAATAAAAACTCCACTTGTTTTGTAGAGTATCTTTCTCAGATATGATGGTGGCAGGCACTTGTTTCTAACAACATTTAATGAATCCAACCACCATGTAAAATATGTCAGTAACAGAGGGTGCAAGAAAACCTTCATTTGTACATTACAGCAACATTCACATCCATAAAAGTATGTTGCAGGAAGGAAAAAAAAAAAAAAGGTTTTAATCCAGTCATTGCAATAGAATTTTTGCAATGACTAAAAATTAGACTTTCTTGTGACAGTATCTTTCAAAATATTAGTATTTTGTGTGAGTGTTTAGTGTGAAAATTTAGGAATCTCATTAGGTAAAATACAGAGACTTTAAAATGTAAGTTAAGATGATCAAGCAGCAGAGGCCAGGAAATTTGAAGGGAAAGGTTAACTTCTGCATGCCCTGAACATCTTCATCACATCCAGTAGACTGGAAATATCTCTGGAGTTCTTACTGAAGTGGTCCTGATTTAGGCAAAACCCCACTGCTGAAGTTGGTAATATTCCTCTTGTTACTAAGCACAATACCTGGGCCCTTCCTTCTGCAAAGAGCTCTCAAAGAGCTTTGCAGGGGGAGGATGCATCACTGTCCCCAGTTCATTTCTGGGGATAGGGAAGCACAGCCAAGGGAAGAGCTTTGCATGGCTGAGCCCAGGTTTACAATCCCAGTTCCGGGGCAGTCAGTGGGGCAAATCTCCCTAAACCCCCGACGGGATCCAGGATCTAACCATGTCTCCTGGCAGAGCCCCCAGCCTCACACAGCACCACCCTCCCATGAGGACCAAAGGGCTGCTCATCTCATTGGGGGTTGCTTCATCTCTGTTGCTGGCATAACCCAGTAACTGGTGGTCACATGCACCCCTTCCATGAGTAATGCTCAATGGAGCCAATGCTAACTTTCCCCACTGTACATCAATCTTAAGAATTATCCCTTTTTAAACTCTGTACTTTACACATGTGTAGGTATATGGATTTGCTCATTCTGAAACTCATTCACACTACTTACACCATAGACTAGAAGATTACATTAACAGCTGGATGAAGAGCATCGTTCTGCTTTGCTACACTATCAGAATATGACATCAAGATCAGCAATAAATAAAAATATAAATCAAAAACCCCACAAAAAACAAAACATTGTATCACTGCTCCGTGATTTAACATTTCATGCTTTACCTCAGGAAGAAATAAAAAGATGTCCAAAGCATCCTGAAAGAAAGCTTCCCCATAGGTAATGAATATGAAGACAAGGACCACATATGTCAGACATATTCTATATAGTGCTTAAAAGACTTGTGGCTTCTGTAGCTGGGCTTCTGCACAATGTGGTTATAATGCACTGGAGTAACAGATGATTACAAAACTTCATATGAAACAAATGCTGAAAACTCTCAAAAACCAAGAATTATACCTGAAAAAGTCAGGGATATAGAAACTGTGTAGACTAATACCACTACACATTTCTACAACTGAAAAGACTCGTAGAGGAACTACTGTTCCTGTCACAAACTAAGCAAAACAAAACATATCTATATGGAGGAAGGCCACTAAAAGATACAACACCACATTGGTGGTTCAAACTGCAGCTTTGCCATCAAAAGGAAACTTACATACTAGCACCAGAAATAGTTGCTTTTGGAACAAAATAAACATGTTGCAAGTCTTCACAGGGTGCTTTTCTTGATGAAATATTAAACACAATTCTTTTTTTTTTCCTTGTACTGACCATGCAACTTTTCTAGATATTTTAAAGTTTTATTTCAATTCAGTCTTTAAGATGCAAATATTACTGTCAAATCTATGTATGTAGTTTAACCTTTCAAATTAAATTGGTTTTACGCTGTTCGGTCATGTTCATTTAAATGGAATCAACCTTTCATGATACTGAACAATACAAAAACTAAAAAAGTTAAGTAAGATTATTTGGAAAAAAAAAGAAGTATTCCTACCTGGTGGGAATTTAATAAAGAAATTAATTTACAAGACAGAAAAGAAAGTGAACAAAGATGCTTAAGTGTTTCTTCAGTAGTGTCAGGGAATTAAAGGAGAGTTGAGTTTTGACTAAAACTTAACAGTGAAGTCTGCAATTATTTCCTGAATGACAAAATCATGGACTAAGGTTCTGCTAGCTTTATTGATGCATATCAATAATGGATGCTATGAGGGCAGTTTAAAAATATAAGTATACAAATTTAAAAAAAAGAAAGTGCTAATGACAGCATGCATTTAGTAGTTCTTTATTTTGTTGCTATTTCTTAAATGAGTTCTTTGTGGCCACTCTCAATATGGAGTTATTAAAACATCTAACCAGATAATAAATATCCTACTTGATTTTGCACGTAAATACTCTGAAGGACCTTTAAAAAAATATTTCATTTTACTGTATGATTGCCAGGATTCAATATCTTGTAAAAAAATTCAACTTCTAGCCTTCACATCTACAATATACCTAGCTAAATGTGCAAGGTCAGGACATGGGCATAAGAGACTCTTCTCTGTCAGGCAGACAGCTGGCTCCTCAGCCTGTTGTTTTTTTGAGATAGTGCTTCTTAAAGAAGCAGACTAAAAGGGGTAAGTCAGAGGCCTTACATGGTGCTCCTCTTTCCTCCTTCTGACAGGCCCTCATTCGCATTACTGCTGTAGCACTCTGATTATTAACACTTTATTTTCAGTCTATGCTGTGTGAAGGCTTTTACTATTGTAATCATGAGTATTCAAAGAGGTTGATACTTGCATCTCTGAAAATTCAGGCAAAGAAAAACATTATTTCCTTGTATCTGTGAACACTTGTTTATTTCTTACTATCGGAAAGATGTAATTGGGCAATAAAATATATATGTATTCAGTGTATGTCAGAATGTTCTTTTTATTAGTAAGATACTCCTAGTTGTAGGCCACTAAATTAAGTTTATAGTTCTAGAAATCTGTTTTATCTTCAATGAAAAGCTGTAAAGCTGTGTTTGACTTTGATATACAGAAATGACAGTAAAGATTTATCGAAGTGACAGCTTGCATTATAGTGGCATTTCCATTGATCTGAGATTGTGAAGAAATACGAAAAATGTGACCACAGCAGGTCCCCATCTACACATGATTTAGAAATAATGGAGCAAGGAAAAGTGTGCGTTCCAAGAAGGGCATAACGTGCCCGCACATGAATGGAGACAGGCTGTCTTCCTCAACTTCAGTTTTGGTCTCCATATGAAAGACAACTCTGAGAAAAAACAACTAAAAAAGTTTGTGGTGATCCTGCTATATACATTAGGAACGGAAGCAATATAAAAAGAATTTCCATCTGCCAAATATGGCACCATTTCTCATAAACCAGTCTCTCAAACTAACTTCAGTGCACCATATGAAGACTCAAAACTGGAAAAAATACCTCATGGCAAAACTACGAATGTGCACAAGTGACATATTTCTAGCAACAGAAAAAGTGGAGAAGGAGAGATTTACTGATGTTTCTCTAGCAGTCTAGTCATCTGAACAGAAGTGGAGAAGTATCAACACCTTTAACAGTGTAGTGCGATGACAAGTGTGCAGTGGTAATTACACAGAGTTGTTTCTCTCCGATATTTTTTGAGTAATAATGTCCACTAAAGTCACTGTAACAACAAAAAAGGAACAAGATGAATAAATCAGTCTGTGAAACACAAAAATAAACTCTTTCTTTTCTAGACTTAAAGGCTTCAAAGACTCTGAAATAAAACCTGCTAATACTGAAACAAGATGAACATGTGGCTTGAAGTATTTTCTTCAATGCCGTCATCATAAATGTTGAATAGATTATTGAAATGTATTCTTTATGGCAGCAGTTACAGGAAAAGGAAACAAAATTAACCATAGCTTCCAAAATCCTGCAGAGGAGTTCAGCTAGTTTTGTGTAATTTAAAGCGAATAACCTGAAATCCACACCATGGTACATACATCTCTGGTCAGTTTCATTATTATCCTCCTCTGGAGGATGATCGGATTCATCCCCACCTCAAGAATGCTTTTTCCTCCAGCAGTCCCAAAATACAATATGCAGAGCACATACTTTGTCCATCCTTGAGTAAGGTTTAGAAGCTTCTGGTCTCAGGCGGTGCCTGCCATCAAATGATCCCTGCAGCACCTCTGCAACCTTTTCAAACAACCCACACAGAAGTCTGGTTTCTTCTTCAAACTTCTTTCCTTCTTGATTAAGGACTCGACAGGGCCTATCGTGAATGTCTTCACGACCATGAGCAGTGCAAGGCAAACCGATGCTGATCAACAGGCGGGACCCTCTTTGATCAAAGGGGCCAAGTATCCCACAAGACTGGAAGCCATCCACCTGCAGCTGGAACTCTATTCCCAAAAATTCAAGGCCTCTTTCTATGCTCCTCTGGTTTATCTCTTTTTAGCAATGAGCCATGGTGTGACTCCCTTGAGATGACAAAAGGAAAGGATTCAGAAGCTGGAATCAAAGGTCACCATGAGCAGCCATTTAGCGCATGACGTGATCACACAGCAAGCAGGTTTGGCACACAAACTCATGCTTTTAGTTCATACAAGCAGATATGGTGTCATGAATCAGTGAAGTACTTAAGATGGACATAGAAGCCAAGTCAGTAAACTCCAACGGCAGCTGGTACAGTACATTTCATAGCATTTTGCTCTTATTTGGTCACAATTTCTTGTAAACTTGTTCATGGCACTCATTGTCCATGCATATCCACAAGCCAAAATATAAGAACCTACAGAAATATTAATTTGTATTATTGATCGTTGTTTTGATCTCTCTCTTTCATTAGAGAGACAATCTTTGCAGGTTTACCCTGCAGTATCATCTAACTGCAGACATAAGTGAAAAAGTACGTATGGACCATGGCAAACAAGAAGAAGCAGCTACATGTAAACATATCTCAGACTTGTAAAATCAAATTTTCAGTTTTCAACTATAAATAAAAGAAGTGGAGCACTATATACACAACTTCATGCTTGTAAGGTTAGATTCATCACTGCAGAGACAAAAAGAGATACAGATTAATCCAATTAGTAACATATTTCAGATGTCTGTTACAAATACATAGATAAGGCAGAGTTGCAAATATGGATACTTATTTCCTCAGCACCAGCTATTCTTCAGAGATAAATGCACCCAGGATTTCACTTGTGCTTAATACTTTCTAATGTATTATATGCCAGTATCCCTCCACCTACATTATTCTGAATGCTTATGTTTTCAAATCTAGCACTGCCTAGGTTAAACCTTTACTAAAATAATGCTGCCAGTTAATAGTAATATTAAACAAAAAACCCAGAAGGATATACTGAAGAAAAGAAAGGTAAGGCAAAGAGAAGGGATACACTGTTCTTCTCAGAATTCCAGAAGAATAATAATAGATCAATATAAATAGTTGACAAAAATCCATGAGCTTTACAATGAATTGGAAGCAGTGATCATATGCAGAAACCAAAGGATGTTTAAGTCTTCATGTGAAAAAAGAAAAGTCTTGGACTTTCCAGAAAACAAATGCCAACTGTTTTTACAATACTGCCTCCGTGAATTATTACTTCTACATATATTACAACATATCCCGTAAACTACTGCCATGGAGGGGTCTGATCTTGCACTGCTGGATACGTCTGTCTAGAAGGCTCTGAAGTATATCCTCATAAGTTCAATATGACTGTGACGAGCATTTCTGTGTGCTAAGGACATACCGGCCCTGAAAAGAAAAAGCTTTGCCAATCCTACCTTTTGCCAACAACCAGGCATTGGCAATCCATCAGGACCCTGTTTCAAGGGGAGGCAAAAAAAAAAACAACAAACCAACACAAAAACAAAAAGAGCATAGGTAAGTTTTATAGGATAGATAATCCATCAAATTCTATTATAACAGCCAGAGGAGAGAAGGTTTACGCTGTAAATACATACATGCACTTTATGTTATAAAGATTTATTTTTCTCTAAATCATTGGAACATTGGTTTCTTATTGCTGTTAGAGCTCAGGCTACATATTATTTAAAATATAATCTGTCTTATTCACAACAATCTGTATCTGATTGTACAAGATCAATGAGAAAAAAATACTATCACTTTTATCTGGAGGGCATTGTGTTTTAATGGCCCCTAGTACAAAGGTAACCTCGTGAAAAGATAGCAAGTATCAAATGTGAATAGGGTCTTCTCTTTTCACTTTCAATATTAGCTTTTGAATGAAGCGGTAAAATCTCAAGGCCTGAACATACTTTAAGTGCCACAATGGAAGAAAACATCTGTGGTGGGGGCAGGGCAGTACAGCAGCACTAATTATTTCAGTGCTTCGTTGATATGGCCATATAATTTCTTCTCATGTTAGTGAGAGTCACTCCATTTAGCTTCTGTTACTACCCTACCTTAACATATATCCATGTGTCCAAGTAAGACCAGTGCCAGGTATCGACCACAGTCATAGTGGTTTTCATGGACCTAATTCCAACTTACATGGTTATCCAGGGTTTATCCAGAGAGTTATATAGTCAGAATTAGAGGCACATATGATGTAACTAGACCACACATGAGCAGAAAAAAAATCAGGTCTCGACATTTTTTAGAATATAGAATACCAATACTTAATATGTGAATGTACGTGTGAAGATAATGGTTAATGGGGATTTTTGAATTGCTTGCATGTAGTCTGATGGGAATGGCTTGCTGCCTGAACAAGAGACAGTGCTGTTTGCTACACAGCTTATTCTAGCAATTTTCTATGAACAAAATATTTTTCCTCCATCAGTGATTGTTAATGAATCTCCAGATATAAATGATAACACAGAGAGAGAAAAACATTTTAAAATTACAAAAGCATGCTTGATTATTCCCAACCAAATATGAAATATGGTTACCATTAATTGGAAGCAAACAAGATGGACTATGGAATAACTTTAATGGACTATGTATTTACAATTAAAAAAGCCATTGACTTCAAATTAGAAGTGCTATAGTTGAAATACAATCTATTTAACATTCATCTTAGAGAACCGTGCTTAACCACCAAACAATATCAGAACATGCAGATCAAATTTTACTGTGAAAAATTAAAAAGAAAATCTTCCTTGTATCCTTATTAAATGTGTATGTAGTATTCATTTGGGGTTTCCCTCCTTGAATGGAAAAGAGTTCAAACTTACTTTACCATTAAATAAAAAAATCACTGTTGCCAGATTGGTACAAGGGAGAGGGTCAAGAAGAAGCATTTTAGTATAGGTGGGAACTTGAATTCATGCTAACATGGGGTGGGAAGTGTCGTGTGTATTCCAGGAAGGTAAGTTCCAAGGGTAAGACCATTAAATTGGAGACATTAAATAACAAAGACAGGGTTTGGGCTGCAGACCGTTATCTTCTTACAAATCTCAGGTAAGCTTTTTATTTCCAGATGTGTTTGAATACTCTTTGATGAACAGGCCAGACACCAAAAATATTGCTTGTGTATGGCCTGGAAGCCGAGCTGGAGCTTGGCTTACTGAAAACCTTGATTTTCAGAAACAGTATTTGCACCATTCTGTACTTGACTCTCATTTTGGCCAGACTGGGAAAACGTGCACCTAAGATTGCATGGATTTGAAAGGAAGTCTGGGGTGCAGAGTAGCTACGGGTCAGGCTAGGATGAGGAACTGAGCCAGTGCAGACAGGAGTCGTCAGACTTGATTAGAAGTGAAGGTTGTACTGGAGTTCTACAACGACTTGCGTTCAGGGTGAGTAAGGCAGTAGGTATTTTGTGAGGAAAATAACAAACCAATGATTCTCAGGGAAAACATAGGAAGGACACAAACTTATAAATTACCATGTGATGTGGGAGCAAACTGCTGAGAGTTAGGTTGAAGGTATCAGTCAAAATGTGTGTTCTCTCATTGTGGTTATGATCACTTGAAGCAGCTGGTTTGTTCATGCACATGCATGTGTTACATGAATAATGTAAAGTCAGCTCAGAAAAATATTACTTTACATTGAGAATGGCTGACTACAAACAAAGGAACTGCATGCAGGGTTGGTAGGAAAGAGAAATACTGTACCAATTGGCAAGGGGCATCCAGCCCATCCAGGCCAGGCTGGCCTGGCTCCCCTTTTTCCCCCTTAATTCCACGGAATCCCTGTTTGTAAAGATTAACTTGCAATGTTACTGTCAAGGAAATGTCTTCAGTATTGACTTAGATGGAGTGAACAAATAACAATAGAGAGGCAAGAGGAGCAAGCTGACTGTCATAGTGTGATTTAAACCTGTGGGGCACTGACTCTGACACATTCCAAATTTGGTTCCTTTCCAAAGAGATTGGCAGAAATAATGAAAAAAACCCACCACCAAACCTCACCAATTTAGCCAAAGGTTTAAAGGTCTGGTGCATTAAACCAAATTAGGAGGTTGACAAATGGAGTCTGCTCTAGAATTTGCCAGAACTTCAGATAACAAAGGGCTACAGGTTAAACAGTAGCTGATGCTTGTTCCTCTCCTCTCACTTCTTATTGCACCAGTTTAAAGCAGGATGATCAATCTTCCAATACATAAGCGAGACGTACCAACGGGCAAGGTGCATCTAATCCAGGAGCACCCTGTTCTCCTTTCTCCCCTTTAGGCCCCTTTTTGCCTTTCTTTCCCTTTTCCCCCTGTGGATACAATGGTTTGGATAAAACAAGTTTCATTCTTTTGAAAAAAAAAAAAATTAAAGAAAGATTGGTTTTAAAGTTTGGGTTTTTTGTTTTTAAGCCAATGGAGAGCTGAAAGGACACTTACCACTGTGTTCTGGTTTGGATGGTGCATTATGTGGAAAAATAAATTATATGATCACAAGCAAGAACTGCAATCAGTTTGTATCAGTCTGTGCTGGTATTTCATATTCGGTATTATGAATGTTTTGAAACCTAGAACACGGCTTGAAATCATTGATTTCTTGAGACAGAGGCAAATCTGCAAATCCCCCAAATCCACAGTCCAAAATAAGAAGTATCCTATCCATTCTAAGTGATAGCACTGAAGTGTGCATTCACACTAACCGGAATTTGTCAGCTTCCCCAGAGGATCTGCCACTAGTCAGAAGTAACTTTGTGAGAGCAGTATCCATCAGAATAGTTTTTTCAAAAAAGACCTGTGGCACGGATGCTTCACAGGGACGGCTGGTCTCTGAGTCAGTTCTATCAGCTTCCATGTGTCATGTCAAGGGTGAACTTAGCCCAGAGCATCCTTTGCTGAACTGACCCTTTGCACTCTGGTAATAGAGTCTGGAACAAATCCTGTTCTCTGTGGTGGTTCACAGAAACCCACTGACATCACTGAAGGTGCACTCCTGTCACTCCAAATACAACATGACCATTTCAAACCCTGTTACAGGAATCAAAACACCCAAACTGCTTGATGGAGAGGTGCTATGACACTTTCAATGATTTCATATTGTCTTGGTATCATGAAGTGATCAGAGGCGATAATTAGATTATTTAAATATTTCAACATTCAAATATTCCCTCTACTGCAGGCAATGTTTCATCGTTTCATCTACTTATTTCATCAAAAGTCAGTCCTTTGATTTCACACTGAGTTTTCTTTTTAAATGTGAAACTTGCAATGCTTTAATTCTTAAGGAAATGAGTTGATTTCCCTTCAACAAAGCTACTTGCAAAAATTACCTCACCTTCAAGCAGTATAAGATGTTTAGAGAGTTCATTTTATAATTGATTTCACACCAGTTGATCACAATGGTAAATGAGTTTCAGGTTTTGCTCTCAATTTCACAAAAATCAAAAAGGATCAGTTAAAAAAACTAACAAATTGGACTAGGATTGTAAAAAATGGGATAGGAAGGATGAGTAAATCAGGAATATCACATAGAAGTGGGAAAAATAGTCATAGGAAAATTAGTATGACATTGGAGAACCAGCAAGCGAGGTTGTGGCTATTGGGAGGATTTAATTTGTGAGGAAAAGGGTAAAAAAGACAGAGGAATTGTAAGGAATAGGGCAGAAGGAGAAGGAAGGAATGCCCCTTTGGAAAAACAGGCAGATTTTGGTGAAGCGTAGTAAACAGACATTTAACTTGTTCCACACCAGTACAGAAAGACTTAATCCATTAACCAGAGAGAAAAAAACTCTTTTACAGATAAAAAAATAATTATGTAAATCAGATTTCAAAAAGGAAGGAAAGCACATTAGTCATTTAATATCATAGCATACTTGACACGTTCAAAAGAAAAAAACTGTTTTATGAGCAACACATACTGCATTCATGTCATAACAGAAGCAAAGTTACTTGTCTATCTTTTCTGTGTGCCAAAAAGTCACAGGATAATATTTGGGAAAACAGCAACACAAACATTACCCTTCTTTATCAAATGATAAGATTATGAAGTAAAAAAAAAAATCTTCACTAGACAAGAACTGTAAATTGGCTAAGTCTCCATCTGAAACCTACATGGATGGCAGCGTAGCAGAGAAACCCAACAGTTTCAAGGTCAATTCTCATGTTATTTGTGCTTGGTCAAACACCAATATATTTGCAGTGCATGTATGCAAGCAAAATCATGGATATACTCTAAAAAGGATTCTGAAAATGGACTGTACAGTTTGGTTTCTGACTCTTTTTTTATATTTTTAGGATCTGCATTTCTTTAACTTGTTGTGTTACAAGCCAGCAGATAGCTATTTAAACTTACAGTTTTGCAGGGCATCTGTGTAGACAACAGTCTGAATTTACTGAGTACTTTACTACTTTTTACACAAACTGAGTTATTTCTTTTTAATCTTTAATCTTTACTCCTTACGCTGAACTACAGAGACTCACGGGAGATACGGAGAATCTACATCTGATGAAGATTAAAAAAATGTTCCTTTCTGACCTTCCTCAGTGCCTAGAGAAATACAAAGCTGTGGCACTTCTGCAACATCAGCGTGGTTGGAACAGTCTCCAGTCCTTGTGTGCACAGATTTTCATCAATGCAGAGTGTAGGGGGGAAAGGAGAATGCCTTTTCATCCTCTGTTCAGACAGATCGTACTCCTCTGTCAAAATTTATAACAATAGACACAACCATGCATTTGGGACTGGGGCCTCTTCCTTCTCTCTCCCCACAACACAATCCCTAACTTTTGTTAAAGGTTATTTCTTTCCAAAAGGACTTTTTTTCTATTCATACAATGAAAATACAAACCTTTTTCCTGATGAGTGCTCCTGGACTACTATTTTATATGAGAAATTACAGCTAGAACTCTTTAAAAATTATTCTTACAGACAAGTTCAGCAGACATTATAACGCAAATACTGACTTGCTTTCACTGCAGCAGAGCTACTGATGGGCTAAAAAACCCCAGCAGTCTAGGTCTCATCTCAGACTGAAGAAGTAAGGATTTATTCCCTGCATGTCTATGAAAAAAATAAGTGTCATGGGTTCTCTTCAGAATGTTAGTGATGATACATATTTTTGAAGTACAATTTGAGTTAAATTTCTTAACTAGAAACTCATTTACCGTGATTTGTGTGATGTCAGTACAACAGCCAATATGGTAAGAAATATTTAAAAACCAAGAAAATCAGTTGGATGCTCAACTTGTAAACTGGTTTATCTCTATTGAAATGGGTGCTGTTACACCAATTTGGTCATAGATAATCAGTAATTTACATAAGGAAAAACAGTAGAACAGAGAAAATATTTTATAATGAAAGGTTTGATTTATTGCATTACTTCGTGTCTTTTGAGAGTCAGCCTTCCTTTTGGAAAAGGAACTATTGATGCAGTTAAAGTAATTTTGGTGAAATCCGTTTACTTGCACAATACAAATATTCTCTAATTTCTGGAAAAAATGTGTCAAACCTGTGCAGTAGAAGTCGCTTTCACAGAGCTTTCACTGGGAAAGACCTTCCTTTGCCTTGTAATTTTATTTGAATATTATGAGAATTTTTAAGGCAGATAAGCCATCTCCGTTTTCACTCTACAGACTCCCTGGCAACCCTGTTAATCTGAAAGTCCACAATATAATGTGGGTTTTGAAGCATCTGTCAGACTAACTACTTTATCCCATGCATTCTCCTCAGGAAACAGGTTTTGCCTTTTCCTGAACTTTTAGGGGGATGGAGGAGTAGACTTCCTAGGACATGCATCCTGCAGCTCAAGAGAACAAGTCTGCACAGGCAGCCTAAATCACAACTGAACTCCAGAAAGGGCCCAGCTGTGCCTGTGGCCAAACACAATTCCCACAGACAATTCCCTTGCTCTCTTTCAACTGGAAGTCCTTTCTTTGACCTGTTTAGTCAGTCCTTGGGAATAACAGACTAATATCCAAAAGCAGCATGCTGGACTCTGGGACATTAAAACACTTTTGCATCCCAAGTGCAAGAATCTCGGCGGTTCCATTTTCATATCATATCATATTTGTATAAGTGAACTTTTGACCAGCTTTCCATCTTTTCTTCCAGAGATCTTCGGAAGCTCTGATGGCTAGAGTTTGTCTGCGTATCTGTAGCTGTACATGGAAACATGGAATCAGAAAGTCCGGTTGGAAGGGAGTTCTGGGGGTCGCCTAGTCCAACCTCCCATTCTGAGTAGGATAATTCCAGACCTTAGATCAGGTCACACCAGACCAGATTCCACAGTGCTCCATGGGCAGTGGTTCAGCCACCTTCTCTGGGTACATGACACTGTCCCAGTGCCATGCTGCCCTCCATGTGTACAATTTTCCTAATTGCCACTCTGAACCTCTCAGGAGCAGCTTCTGGTCCTCTGTTTCACCACTTGCTATTACACGGAAGAGTTTTGCTCCATCATCTTTGTATCTCCCCTTTCAAGCAGTTTGGCCTCCTTGTTGTCAGACTAAACCAATCCACCTCCTTCAACCTTTTCTATCAGTTGCATTTGCCCCAGGGCCCTGCCAGCCCAGTAGCCTTGTAACTCTGCAACTTCTCAAGTTTTTCTTGAGGTGAGAGGCTCAAAAGACCACCTGCAGTATCCGAACATCCTCACTGGGATTGAGTAGAGAGCTGTAATAACTTATTACTATCTTCTGGACACAACCCTTCTAATGTATGCCAGCATGAGAACACACTGTTAGGCTCATTCAGTTTGGCACCTACTGTAACTCCCACTTAGCACATGCTGGCCATTCTGCCAAGTCACCTCTCAGAGCTGGCACTTACCAGTTGCACCTTTCTGCTGCTAACTGCTCTCCAAAGAGAAAAGCTGTTCACTTGTGACAAACCTGTGATCTTTGACAACAGCAAGAGCTCACCATTCACTGTGATTACTCCACCAGGTCAGACATTGCCTTCACAATATTCCTGGAGCACCTGTTTAACCAACAGTTCTGCAAAATCAGTACCTTACCAGTGATCTCTGAGCTTGAGATAAGCAATAGAACAAGGCACACAAGGGAAGGATCTATTTCACAGTACCCTTTGAAATCCATTCTGGGGAAGTGTTTTGCCTGACAGCATTAAGAAACAAATATCAACTCGAAGACCCAGTGGATTTTTAACCTTGTTTCTTGTTTAGGACATAGTGATGTGAAGTGGACCTAGAAAAACCCTAGACATGTCAGCTAGACAAAAACAGTTGCAGGAAAAACAGACCTAGAAAAATCACCTGCTGTGTGTACTGACTTCTATATTAAGTGGTTTGGTGTTAGTACTAATTCAGCAGTTTCAGCAACTGGGCTCTCTGTTGGATAGAAATGGAAGAGACTGGCTTGTGAGCTTTCTCTGTACACGTTAAGTTCTGAATTGCTTTTTACTCAACATATTTCCAAGTCACTGTGTCTAGACACTGAAAATGAACTTAGGTTCTTTCTGTTAATTTACTTCACTGTCTAGCTGGTTTGCCAGAATGGTAGAATATATGATTTAATTTCCATCCACAAGTATCACAATGTACTTAACTGTAAATAAAACACTGCCAAAAATAAAAATTCAAGCAGTTCCTTTCTTATCCATTTGGTGTGGGACAGGTAGCATGTACAAGCATGGTACGCTAGGATCAACTATTATACTGCAAATACTGCAAGGGAACAAAGCTGGGCTCTTCAGTATAAAATTACTACCACAATGACACGTCTGCATTAAATGTTTCAGGATTTTCAACAAGTGTAGGATGGATTGGAGAAAATGAGTCTAAAATAAAAAGCTGTGCTTTGAGACAAGCTGACATTACTACTTTTGTGCATACATTTTTGGTTTTTTTCATGATTTTGCTTAGCATGTATCTGTGACCTGCCTTTTGGCACACAGTAAAAAAAAAAAAAAAGGTAGGTTTTAATGGAACAATTTATAGCATAAAGACAGCAGAACTGACTAGGCTGAGGAACCAAGCAACAGTTAATAACAGTGTGGTCACCTTTTCTCCCTTTTCTCCTATATCACCCTTTTCTCCTCGAGGACCAGGGAAACCCTATGAAAAAAATGGACAAAGATAGGTTGACTTTATTCACGTGCAGGTTAAGTTTGCAAATACTCTTGGAAAACATAAAAAGATTATTTCACTACATGCTTTGTATATATGTGCATGTTATGAGTGGACACATGCATAGACCTAAAAGTATGAGCTACAAGCAAGTCACCGAGTTTGGCAGAGACATTTTGTCAGCTACAGAAAATCACACCACTCAAAATGGCAACAGTCCATGCTACATAGCATATGTATATTCTGAAAAAGACTTGTCCAAGTTAGGGATTTCAGTGTAGGACCAGAGGAAAAGGCTTTCAGTAAGCCTTTTTAGCATGCAAAAGAAAGAGATTATGTTTTGAAACATATCCCTTACAGGTTATGGAATTATTATTCTCTTTAATTAGAATACATTTACTTAACCGAGTACTAGTGACTCTTTGTTCTTCTACAAATGAGTCACAAGCCTGAATATTTTCTTAGCAAGCACAGGTTTTCAGCATACTGACATCCAAACAACCAACTACTTGTATTACTGTGCACTGTATCTGGTGGTGTCTTGATAAGGACTGTATATTACACAATCTTTGTCCTCTTTTATCATAGAGAAAGAGCAAATGCAGCATTTAGCACACTCTCAGTATGTACTGCCTGCACTCTAAATGGAAACAAAGATGTTATGCTCCATAAGCTATTTCTTGGCAGATGCTTACCGACCATTGAGAGTGCATTGGTCACAGATATTACTTACATCAAGGCCAGGCTCGCCATCTTTGCCCTGCCAGAGAACATAAACGGCATTAACATCCCTAACCTGCAGCCCTGATGGCCACCTTGAGGCTCAGCTTCTGTGCCCCCTCTGCACAGCGATACCCCACCTTGCTGAGGCTGTACACACAGCACGGCTGTCAGTGAGGGGCACTGCTACCAGTGGAACCCATAACTTGACTGTAAAATTTTGCTTGACTATAAAATTTTGTTTGTAGACAGATTCCAGGACTAAGCTGAAACTACAGAAAAGTCTACAATTCTTCTTTTATTTTTAGTTCACAGAAAGGGGAAACAGCAATTGTTTTGGGGTTTTTTTGGTTTTTTTTTGTTTGGTTGGTTTTTTTCAATTTAACTCACAAAAGTGACCCTCAGATAACCATGCATGGCAAGCTAATTTAAAACTTCATGGAGCCTGAAAACTGTCTCTAGTCAGTGACTCCTGATCCAATTAAATGGATCCAATTAAACCACAGGTCTGTATTCTAGCTTTAATTAATTGATCAAGCAGATTAGACTGGAGGGGGTATGGAAACGTAGCAGGTCTCTTGGAAAGGCTGGTTGTGCCTGGCCAAGCATATTTACATGTCTTTTCTTGCGTGAAAATACAGAAAAGATATGTGTATATGCACACACCTGACCCAGTCATTAGCAGTGCAAATAGAGTAAGTCAACTGATTTTATTGGGGATATCCTTTTCAGGCCAAAGGAAGTTCTCCTTCATATTTTAGAAATGGATAATATAATTTATATGGTTGATTTAAAGCGTATGATTTTCGCCTACAAATGAGCAACAATGAACTTCTCATATTGGTTCTGAGTACATGGCACAAAAATTAAAAAAAAAACAGGTCTTTGAAGTGTCAAACAAAAGAGAAATATAATGGTGAAGTAGCCTTGCACTATGGAAATCCAAGCAGCTTATTGACATCAAGAAATGAACTCCTGTCACTCTGTCATGGTCCCCAAGCAGCTGATGGCCACAGGCTGTCGAAAAGGAGTACTTGCATTCTGGATTTCCTCTCTCTTCCTGGTTTCTGTCAGGTCTGTTTTGTTATGTTCATGGGTACAAATCTAAGTCTGTGATACAGACCATTGACCTTGCACTGTCAGGGTTTATTATCTATCTATGCCTTTTCCAACTAATCCTATTGCTAAGTGAAAAGCAGCCATAAAGCACAGAAAGTTTAATCAAGGAGTGATGAAAAGTTCAGTGTGTACAAACTTTGTGCAACTTACAGGCAAGCCGTATGGTCCTCTGGGCCCAGGGTCACCTACAGTTCCCTTTTCACCCTAAGAAAAGATTACACAACAAGCAAACAAAAACACTGTCTTAGAAATGATCTCTATGAAGTGTTTTATGTTGAAGTTTATGCATTCCTAAATATTTTGAATGAAAAATATCCAAACTCATATATTTTATTAAATGCTTAAGGGACAAAGAGAAAGTGTGTATTACTTTTTAGGCAAAATAATTTTTTAGGCATATATTTCATTCATTTTTAAATACATTAGTAACTGAAAATACTTTTCAAACTGAACTTGCACTAATGTCAGTTTTAAAACTGTAACTGTTGCAATATTGCTCTCAGTAAAAATCCAATGCCATAATAACAAAAACTGAGGATATACAGCATCACACTCCAACACAGCAGCTGAAAAGTGACATAGTGACAGGCAAAAATAATGTGTCAATCAAAGCTTGCATTTAAGTAGGTGTGCTATGAACAGTGACATCGTGAAGACTATCCTATGCTCTGTACTGTTTTGCTGAATGATCTACTGGATTATAGATTAGTGATGTAAATATCCTGGTTTATTAAATCTAAACTGTATTAATGTGCATGACAAACAAGTACAGAGATGACTCCAGAAGTTTGATCTCATTCTGTACTAAAATCCATGGAAAACTTACCAGTTTCCAGAGGGGGGAAACCAAAATCATTTTGCAAGCTTAACATAGGGCAAACTTCTCCAAATGAAGTGAAATTTCAAGGTGACAAATTTCAGGCTGACAGCAGTAATCATCTTTGCTCTCTAATTGTTCTTCATCAAGACTGAAATGAAGTTAAACTTTCCAAGTCAGCCAGCATTAGCCCGGGTAAGTGCGAGCACAGTAACTGTGAGCTTGTTAGGGAGTCAGGACTGGTAAGCAGGTGCAGGCAGCAGTCTTGTTTCAGACTGTGGTGTTCTTTCTTCTGAATAAAATCCATCAGAAAAGCCATAATCTCGCTCAAGAACTAAACTGTTCCAAGTGTTGATGAAATGGAAAAAAAAAAAACCAAACCACCTGGTCACCTCTAGTTTTCAGAGCCCCTACTCTGAATTTGTTAAGCAGGGTGAGATGAATCCCTTCTTCCCCCCCTTTCCTGAAATTAACCTAATGCTAGGCTTTGTGTCTTATGCTAGCACTTGCTGCATTATGCTCTTGAGATAATTATCTGGAAATAATCCTCTGGGTTATTTACTACTTATTAATTAATAACTCTAGTATTAAATCACAAGACAGAGATGTAGATGTGTACTTAATTAATAGTGGTGATCACTGGCACAGCAAAGTCCTTGGCACAGCTCAGAAAATGGGCTGCTGAGTCTAGATTTCATTGACTGAATGATACAAAAAAAGCAGGCACCAGACAAAAATGAATCTGAACCTGTGGTTGCATAATCACAGCAATAAGGAGTTCGTCAGAGAAACTGAAATTTGACCTGTTTAAAATACTTCATATTTTTTACTTAGGCTTTAGTCTAGTGGTGATTAGATGTGCAGTGTCTGATCTTTCTGGATTCTGTTATTCCCCAGCTATTTCTGAGCAGCACTTAGGCTGGATGCCCTTCCAGAACAATAAGCGGTACTGGGAAGTTAACAGCTGATTTTCAAAACAACAAATCCCTTTGCAGCTTTAAAATTTTCTGCTAAGAAGAAAATAACGTGCTGACCTATGTATGTAACAGCTACAAAACTCTGTGATCAATACTTGAAATATGTCAAGACTAGTTAAGTATCTTTTTTTTTTTTTTTTAAATCTTCAACAGCAAAGATGACTGTACAAAGTCCTCTCAAGACAGTCTTATAACATAGCTAAACATATGGTAGACATAAAGATACTGAATGTATCGGTCTAGGAAATAATCTCATCTGTTATGTAAGAATATATTTGCAGAAGTGTATCTCAGAATTTTTTGCCTCCAATACAAAGCACATGCTGAAAAGTGTCTGGAATATCAGATGAGGTCCTGAATGTTTATGGATTATATAGGACTGTCGTGAGCTTACTGCCCTCAACCATCATGATAAAGCATTTCCTTCAGGGAAGCAGATATACGCAAACTTCAAGAAGGTTTTTAATATTTTTTTTTAAAAAAACCCAATCCATCAGCATCCAAAGAATATAAACCATAGCCTATGTTTTTCCCTCCTATTTCACTTCAGTCTCCTGAACCACGGATGAATATGAATTACCATTCGTATGAATAAAGCTGAATAATATGTGTCTCCATTAACATAGATAGGGAGGTTTCATAACACTGCCACACTGAGAAACATTTTAACCAAATTAAAGAGAATGCATTTTCCCTGCTGGTACAAAATGTGTGTAGTGACGACAGTATTGCACAGATTACACATCTGAAAGCCAAAATCAAGCTCAACATCAGGTCTTTGTCATCCAGGAAAAAAAAAAGGAAAATGTGCATTTCCAGCTTTCAGGTTCTTTAGATAGTCAGGAAGTTGGATACACACTATGCCTGTCATTACCCTTCAGGCTTACATGTCCCCTTTCACTAGTACTAGTTTAAGATGTCTATCTGTTTTCCAGTGTTCTCTATTTTCTCTCATGACAGCATATAAGTGAGGTTGATAGGTACACAGATTCAGAGGCCTATTATGATCAACTCCTCCATATAATAAAGATTTTCTCAGTAAAATCTCTCGAAGCACCTAGCAAAATGGTATTTCCAACAGATGAAGAAGTTAATAAGGACTGTAAGACACCAGCCTCATAAATTATATTAGCTCACACTACACATTACCATTTCAGTTTCTACTAAAAGAAGTGCACAAAACCACACTATAGCATCATACAAGATTTTCTTAGCCTACCTTCTCACTATCTAAATAAATTTTGTATAAAGATGATCTAGTGTTTTCTGTATTAGTTAAATAGTTAAACTGAGAAACAACCAACCCACCCTAATTTGCACAACAGTATGTTCTACCTCAGAGTAGTAATCCAGCATTGCCTTGAATGCACCCTGTACAACAATGAATCCAAATATTCTGTAGAATAACCCTATAATGCCCCTCTAGATTAATACTGGCACAAGGTTTTTCTTGTCAGTACAACAAAATGTGGTCCTATCCAGCACTAGTGAGCCCTGGCACTGTGCACTATTTTTAATTGAAAAGTAAAGTGTGAAATCTGCAGGCAAAAATGTTTTCCCCCTGCTATCACATAAACAAGTTCAACAGTTGCAAATGCAAGTTTTAAAATTGCATTAAAAACAAATGATTTGTTATTTAGATAATGAGACGTATATTGATGCCAGGCACCTGCTACATAACTATGCTACAAACAACTTCTCCCAAATTGTATTGAAAAATTAAATTAACAATTACAGCAGTGATCTTGCTAGTTGATTGCTTGGCAAAAAACCTTCCACGTGTCTTGTGAACTTCCTCCTATTCATTTAGCTACATAGAAAATGGTGGGTGTGCAGGAATTTCTTGCACACCTGAGGCTCTATATTTTTGCCAACCTCTCCCTCTGTGCTCATGCAATAACTGAACTACATTGCAGCAATTCCTATCCCCTTTGTAACTACTATTCATCAAGAACCACAGTAGGGCTGATTCTAGATCCAGATGTATGGCTTCTTATAACTGCATACTTTCACACGAAAAAGTATTAATAGTTATTTTCCACTGAGTAGAAGAATAGTTTATGTTATAGCACATTGTTTTTCAAAGGCACTTCAACTGGTAGTACACGTGCTTATCCATCAACATAAAAGCTCATAATGCAAGAATAAAATGTATGGTATTTTTATATATTTCTACAGACATATCTAAATTATTTACTGAAGATCAGAGGATTATATTCAACTATCTTTTCATAGAGTTGATAGAAGAAATACTTGAATCAAAAAGAAAAAAAGATAATTGAATCTATAATCCCCTGGGAAAACAGAAAAAATTCCCAAGTCCTTCAGATAGTTAACTAGCCTGAGTGGTAACTACAGTCTACTGTTCCTATTTTGGACTATGCTTCATGTCTTGAATTTATTTCTCAGAACACAGCTCTGTAAAAATGAATCAGACCTTTCTCAGATGTATTGCTATTGAAGCTAACTGGACCTCTGCCATGTGGCTGTGCCCTAAATACAGCAAGTCTGAAGCTGTTTTAGCACAGTTGTTTTGTTAAAGTGAGAAACTCAAACAAAATTCTGGACTGGCAACTCCTTGGAGGTTTTAGTTAGTATGAGGTATCATCTTCTGGNTTTTTTTTTTTGCCATTGCATTTGTATATAATCAGATAACACTGTATTTTGTCCCAGTTTGTTTTCTCAATTTACACAAAATAATGAAACCAATGAAAATTATGTTCTGTGTGGTACAGTGAACTTGAAAGTCCTGTTAATTTCTTTCTGATTAGTCATTTCAAAATACCAGGCCCTCTGAAGTTAATGAGTTACAATGTCAACCCTTAAACAGATAAATGTGTGTGTAACTAGAACACATATACAGTTCTGGGCTGATCCTTAAATAGACGAGATAATGTTATGTTTAGCAACATCTAGGTAAATTGTAAGTACCCATATGACATTTTTCCATTGTGGCAGTCACTTTGTAAAGAGCAGCACACAGAACAAATACTTACTCTGTCTCCTTTAGGACCTGCAGGGCCATGGGGACCAACTGGGCCATCTATACCCTACAAAAGGAAACAAAGAGGGTAAGAGTGAAGTCCTGTTCTTACAACTCTGTAGTTTTAATAGCTGTCTTTAGCCAAGAACTAACATGGAATTAGTCTTCACTGGTTGAAAATTCAAACTTAATTGCAATGGGACCTAGCTGAACAAATCCATCTGGCTTTCAAAACTCCACTTATAACCTCTCCTCTTATGAGGTAAACTATCCTTCTGCCAACTGGGGTTTATTAAATCCCTAAGCTTATTCAGGAAAATAAGCAACCCAACCAAGTCAGTTGTCCAATCAAAAACCAAAACTAAACTGCCTTTTTAAGGTTCAGAGCTCTTTCTACAGAGAATTACATTCTCCTTCCCACACATCTCGCCCTAAGAGTCTCTTTGAAGCCCCCTTTAACACAGCATGGAAAATGCCTGCAGCATTTGGCCTCCTGTCCTCTGTGCAGTGTGTGAGCGTGGCTGGCGAAGCTCCTGGGAAGGACATGGACTTGGTAAGGAGGAGTGACACAGAAAGACAAGGGACTCACCCGGGGTCCTGGCTTTCCGTCTAAGCCAGATGCTCCCTGTGTGATTAGGTGGAAGCATGGATGATGGGTACAACACGAATGACAAGAACATGAGATTAGTAAGTGGTGCTGATGAATAAACATAATCCAAACGTACAGTACAAGTTGTGACAGGGCTCTGGAATGGGTATAACATTACTACAGCATGTTAGTTAAAAATTCACATAAAACATCAAGAGCCTGATTCTGTTCTCACTTTCGTCTAACATCTCTGACCCACACCTGCCTGCACATCACAGCATATTAGACCAGAATACTGCCAGGCTATAGCAGTGCTACAAACACCAGATGTTAGGACATTTTTGAGCCTTAACACATAAATATTTACTTTGCAATTTACTTGCATGCTTTCTAATTTGTAAACAGCCACAATACTGAATACTTTACACAAAGGAAGAAAAATGTGTGCTGTGATAGGAAATATTTAAGTGCAAGAATACTGCATTAGGCAGCCAACAAAATCTGGATCCTGCCCACAATGGCCTCATTCACTTCCAAGAGCCCGGGAGACAATCACATTTCCTGTTTTCCCAATATAGTCCCGGGTCAGAGCGCAGTCAAGGTCTGCCACAGCAGCGCCCGGCACTCCGGGCTTTGTGCCTCGGCATCCTTGGGGACGGGATGACCCCTCGTGGACTGTGTGGGAATAACAGAGCACCCGAGAGCGCTGCAGCGCGGGCAGGGATGCTGCGGCAGAGGGGACAACGCTAGTCAGGACACAGGGAATAATCATCTGGGGAACACCTCCAAAAAAATCCCTCAATTCAAATCCCCCCCAAAAAACCCAACTAAAAAAACTCCACCCGACTCAATAAAATGAGCCATTTTTTGGAACATTAAACACTTCCACTTTGCTCCTGAAAATGACATTTCGAAGTAGTAAGCAGGAGAAGACAAGATCTATGTAAATTTGAAAAACTAACAGCATATTTTGTTCTGGGTTAAAACAAACATTTCTGGCAGAGCTAAAACTTTTTTCTATCATTTAGCCATTTTCAAGATCTTGGTTCAGGCCTCCAAAGCTCACTCTTTATAGAGATGTAATTGTCAATGTAAAAATTATCTTTTCTTTCTCGCAATAAATTACAATTCTCAGTGAAGCTGACCTTGTCCAGAGGCCCTGCACATAATTCTTGAAAATATTAATCAGAAAGGTTTGTGTTTCTTTGGGTCAACTAATTCTTTTTTCTCCATTTTGCTGTGAACAATGTAATCACAGGGAGTAAATTCTCATACAACAGTAACAACGAAAGGCAAACTGAACTCTTTTTGTGAGGAAAAAAATAAAGCTACCTTTTCAGCATGCTTTCAAACATCTAAAGAATTTTCTGTTTTATCATCCTAAATTTTAACAACCAAAATGTTTCCATTTTTTTAAGTTTCTTAATTTTTTTCTAAGAAAAAATTTATGTAAAACACTCAGAATGGGAAGAGTGAGGAAAAAATAACAATCCATGAAAAAATATTAAATTCCCTAAATCAATTTTTAATGTTCCTTAGTTAGACCTCTCCATTTTAACTGCAGAAGGGCAATGAGAGGAAGACTAACTGAGGAGATGGAGGAAAGGGAAGATTCCTTTTTAAATTCAAACACCATACAACACTTAAGTAACAGTATAACTAATGTAATGGGGGTGATGGCATCCTTGTGACACTGAACTGATACATAACAAAAAAAAAAAACAAAGCTGACAGCACTGGGTGTTACAGGACGTTACTTTGAACAACAGCACAGATTTGGGACAAAACAAAACAAGACTGATGCGCTCCTCTACCATGGTACAGTCTGTGTATGCTATTGAGTAAATCAGAGTTGTTCATCAGGAGTAGAAAGAGAAGTTTGTGATTTGCACTGAGATTGAATAGTTGGGGTTTTTTACTTACTGGAAGACCAAGGGGCCCTCTGTCACCCTTTTGACCTGGTTCACCCTTCAATCCTTTAAGACCATTTAACCCTGGTTCACCCTAAACGTAAAAGTATAAATGCCAAATTTTTGGTGCTATAATGGGTGTTTAAGCCGGGATAGAAGAAGCCAGACTCAGAAATAGCTGCAAATTCCAGTTTGAAACAAGGAGGCAAATTCAACCTTCTCAGCTTACTGACAATTTACATACTGATATGATACTGGGCAAAAGCATTTGGGAGGTGTCTGCTGGAGTTTTAAAATCTGTGGGAATAACCCTACAGGAAACTTATGAGTAACAGATTTTTGTAACCTTTTCCTAATAATTATCATTGCAGTTAGATGGTTTGAATTAAGAATGAGTTTCAGAGGGTTTTGGAAATTCCTCAAATTCCATAAACCACCCTATGCAGATAATTAAACCTGAAAGAAAACGTTCAGAAAAACAAGCCTCAAAGCAATAGATTTCTACAGCAGGATCTCCTGAAAAGTATATTTGGTGAAGAAGCAATACTTTTGCTTTCAGCAAACTGGAATTTGCAGCAAAATCTTACATAAAGATATTTTAAACCTTTAAGCACATGCAATTAAACAGCAACAAATCAAAAGAAGCAGTACAGATGACACAATGCCAAGCTATTTGGGAGGTTCATAGTTTCTGTTCATACAGAGAAGTTTTAACAGTATTAAGAAATGGCACTTGTTGTGATTGTTAAATTATGCTTAGGCTATTACATCAAACATCTCTAAGAGGATAATGGTGAGCTCAGAATTGCCAAGAAATCATTCTCTCATAATGAAAAACTGTATCAGCATGAGGGCTGTTCAGTCAAAAAGAGTACTGACCAAACCTGACTCTTTTGGGAAACAGAAATACGTGGGTATTTCATCCTGGCTGCTCCCTACGGCCTCATTCCTAGTTTTCTCTTCGATGTATTATGTTACCTTATATCATATTCATATTAAAAAAAACACATCTCAGTAGAACCTAGTCTGCTCTTTTAAGTAAGTCTCCAGACACCATCTGCCTGCTTTGCACCCTGTCTAAGTAGCCATTTCTTTGTTCTTCTCCTATTTGACTTGATGTGACGTTCAGAGCAGTAGCACTGAAGCTGAAGTTTTGGAAACAGACCTGAAAAATCCCACAAAAGCTGAGTCTCAGGCCAAAAGTCTGAGGTAAGGCAGAGCTGGTGCTAAGATGGAACAGACTTGATTTCAAAAAATGATTTATGACTCAGGTTTCTTGAGCCAAGGTAACATAACAGTCTCATAAGGAGTCAAACTTGTGAGTTTCTGTCTTACAACTTAAAAAACCAAAACAGACTCCAAAAACTAAACAAGAAAGCCACTCTCCTCCTCTTTCTAACTTTTTGAGAAAGGCAAATGTGATGAGGGAGCCATAGTGATTCAAATGTTCATGCCTGCCATGCTTGGCCTTAATGAATGCTATGCCATAGTGTCATGCTGAATTTCAGATTACTGAATTGAAGCACAAATTAAAATATTCCAACTCTGCCAAAATTCACTTCCACCCTCCTGAGCTGTTTTCCCGGGCTTAGAGAGTCCCTACAGTATATCTTTGTGTATTATGCTATGGAAAACATTCAAATAGTATTACAGACCTGGCTGATCAGGAATTCCAGTTTGGAAAATGTGGAAATACACCCATCAGTTTGTGATGGTGAACTAGCATACTGTGTGAAGGAGCTGGGGAGCAAAATACATGGCACCTAAGAAGGTGAAAGGTACACACAACTGGAAGAAGTGGGAAATACAAGAAGAGTTTGTCTGACTCCACTTCTTGAGCCTATAATATGCTGCTGTGTTACAAAGTAATTCCAAGTGCAATGGTAGCTTGCCCGTAAACAGGAAACTAAAGAATTTAGTGCCACATCCCAAATATTATTACAAAAAAATGGACTCTGCCAATGATGAGGAGAAATACTATTCAGAAGGAATCATAGAAAATTAAAAAAAGCTTTTAAGCTATCTGTTAATATTAAAATCTGCTTTAAGGTTTAAGAATATCAGAAACATTTATTAAATTAGACATGACAAAACATAACTGCATGCACCAAAGAGCAAAGCGTGACACTTTGCAGACATCAAGAGCATGACTATTCAAGAGAGGTATTAATTTACCTTTGGGCCAGGAAGTCCATGAGGTCCCTGAAAATAAAGATACCGTTTTTCATTATGAAAATACATCACAATTTTTTCAAGAGTTTGTTGCTTTATAGGGGTGCAAGTTGCACCCGTAGTTTTGTCCTCACAAACAAAATGCAGCTGTCAATAAAGCAACGGTAAACACCTGATTCTGAGGATGAACCAGACCACTAGCATATTTACAGTAACATAGGCACATGCAGTTTGTTTCTCTACTTCCTATGAATTTTAAGACATGCAAAAAAATTCTTAATTAGGTGCCTCTCTAGTGGCCACATACTCTCATAACACTTTTAGTAAGCAGGCATTAAAGTGGAAAGAGGGCTTGAGCCCCTTCTAGCCCCACTCTTCCTCCCAAGCTTACCATAGGGCCTGGAGGACCGTGTGGTCCTGGTGGTCCAGGTGGTCCTATCATCTACAGACAAAAAACAATGGCATTAAATCACGCAGAGTAAAGAACTCCTACAAAAATACCAGAAGTCAGACCGACCCTTTTGTTGGCAAGCACTTACAAAAATAGCAATGCAACAGTGAACATTGACAGCGTATCTAGACAGGGCTTTAGGAATGGGAATTATTTTGATTTTAAAGACAGGGTACCAAAAGTTTAGATTTGTTTGTGCCAAATGGCATTGTGCCTGTCTCCTGATTCATATTCCTAGGGTCTATGATACACTTTAAGACATTAGCAGATTAAAAAAAAAATAATTCTGTAAAAACCCAGTACTGAGCAGGGATGCTTGAACTTTTAATATTTTGTGGGATGTGCTCTTTAGTTCTCTCTTGTACTACTTAATCTAGAGAAACAGAAGAAGATGATGTGTTATTTTATTCCTCCTCAATACTGATGAATGGAAAAGATACTAAATTCAAGCTATGCTTTGGCATATTTTCAAAATTGCCTTTTCTCTCTTCTTTTGTTTAGTTTAGACCACTTGCACCAAGAATGCTCTAAAGTAATTAAAATAGGTAATCAGGTTGCTCAGCATTTAGTGCATGCGTATTCTGCACTGGTTTGCTGTGTTCCTAACAAATCCAGGGAAAGAATTTCATGATGATATATACAGTTTAATATCACCGCTCTTCCTGGATTTAATCCCAACATGCTGTTACCATAACCTGCAGAGTGTCAGCTGAGATGCTAAATCAGGTCTCCAGACTTATGTACAACCACTCTGCTATACTAGTTGTTGGTGATCGCAAGAGTGGCAACAATGCACTTTGAAATCTAAGACACATTTGACCATCTGTGAAATCTCCTGAAAACCGAAAGCCTTCCTTCAAGTGAAAACAAGAAGAACAAGATTAATGAGTTTGTAAATTAACTTGTAACAAACTAATCTTCATTTCAGAGAATGAGATGTGGAGATGTAGGGTGCCTATGGTGTCCTCTGACTCCTCAAAGGTATGACTTCTGTCACCAGTGTCAAGGCAGTGGTAGTTAACCTCTGCTCTGAGGTTTCCTATCTTACTGTGCTCTGATAATGTTAATCACTCATATCAAAAAAGGTACTTTGTGGGTGATTGTTGGATTTTTTGGGGTTTGTTTGGTAGAGGTTTTTTGTTTGGTTGGTTTTCGGGTTTGTTTTTCTTGTTTTCCTGTTTGATTTTTAATGCCTTTGCAATGTTTTGAAAAAAATCAGGAGAATGTCTGGTCTTATAAAACTAGACCCTAGCCTGGGTCACATGTCTGAAGTCAGTCTAGTCTGGTTCTCTCTGAACTTTCTGAGATTCCCAGAATATAAGGTATTGAGAGAGATTATGGTTTGTTTGGGGTTTTTTTTCCCCATTTGTATTTTGATTCATAACAGACTTGGAAGGCTTTCACTGAAGCGGGCAGGGCTGTTGTTCATAGTGACAGAATAGAACCGAACAGGAATTACACCTTTAAAACTTCTTAACCTGTACTTAGCTCTATGACTAGAAGTCTGTTTATTCTCAGGAAAGATCAGTCATGATGAATATGATGTATTGTTCACAATCAAAAACTGGAGAGCCATTGCTGGACTCCTATGTTCATTGCAACACCACACTGAGACTTACTGAAGGACCTTGGGCACCAGGCAAACCAACATCTCCTTTTTCGCCTTTCATACCATTGGCTCCCTACAAAATCATTATGAAACAGAATTTATAAGCAACTTTAGCCATCAATCTAGAAATGAAAGTATTTATTTGCAAATAATTATGATTTTTAAAAAGAATAGCACAGCACGCATATAAAGGGAATACTTTGGGATTACTTTATAAATTATTGTTAACAAATGTAAAGATATGCTTTTATATTAATAGCTATCAATTGTTGCATGACATTCGTGACAATTCCTTAAGCTGGCACTTCATTCATGATATATTCTACTATGGATACAATTTTGGAACTGTTTCTATTTTTA
>VWZG01006871.1:355197-426241 GCA_013396735.1 Grallaria varia
TATATATATATATACACACATATATATATGAAGAATTCATCCCATAAATACTGATGCATTTTCTCTCCCTCCACAATCTAAGTCACCTGAAATCCCTGACAAGTGTTCAAAACATAACTCCTTTTTCCTACAGGCTACACTTGACCAAGTTGTTCTGTATATTACAAGTGGGATATGATTCTGGTCAGCATGGCAACTAATCTCTCTCTTCCCAATGCAATACTTTTTTTGACTTTGATGAAAATGAAAAGTTCTGACAACCTTACACTTCCTCCTAGATTAGCAGCAGAACAATCTCAGAATTTTCTCCCCAGTTCTTTCTGTCCCATTTGCAATTTATCAGCACTGTTGGAAATTCCTGATAATGGAAGAGAGAAAAAATCAAGGTATTTTAGCTAAAATTCATTAACTATTTTTTCATACTCACTGGCAGGCCAGGCAGTCCAATTCCTCCCTTTTCCCCAGGCATTCCAGGGTCACCTGCATCTCCTTTTGAGCCCTTAGGACCCTAAAATATGGACTTATTCAGCAGATCATATAAAAAAACAGAGACACCAACAGAATTCTAGCTTTGATCCTAATAAGCTGAATAAGTCAGGCACATGCATATACCTTTGCTTAAAATGCATAAATGCAGACATTATTAAATCAGAGTATGCAACAACATAATAATGATCTTTATTAGTTACTATAATCATAGTATTATTTAGATTACGAAATCTAAGTTACAACTTAGGATCATGGAAATCTCTAGAAATAACCTATGGTTGCTCACATGTTCTTCAATAGGTGAGAAAAGAAAATTGTTTGGCATGATTTGCACATAATGTACCTGCTCTCCATCAACTCCTGGAGTTCCTGGGGATCCTGGTTCACCCTGCAAAAGATAAGATGGAATTGGATTATCTCAATAGTCCCAGACATTAGAGGAAAGAGGCAGAGATATTGCCATAATTAAAAACAAAAAACTACAGAATATTCTGCCAAAACCCCCAGCACATGCGTAATACCTATATTGAAAAAACAGCCTTGCCGATTAAGACGTTACACACACTTTAGGTTGCATAAAGGCCAGAAAAATGCATAAAAAGAAAGGAAAAAGAAGACAAAATTCCAGGGGTGAAAAGTTCCCAATCCAATACAAACATTGCCCACTACCAGAATAAATACGGAATCATGGCTCTCAATTCATATGAAATAGAGAGAGACTTCATGTTTTCTTTCCCTGGCTAATATGAATCATCCATTGAAGTAGCTCACATTCACAACATTTCCTATGACCAGTTTCTGAGAAGCATTCTCTAAGGAAGCAAGTTATATTAATGGATAGAGTTTATGATATAGGAAACAAGCTCCCATAATATTGATTTCTACTTTATATCATAAATTTTGAATGAGAATGTTCACCTATATGAAGGAACACAACCTCTTCCACACTCCAACTCCTCTGTGTTTTACAACATACTCCAGGCTGCAGAAATGCTTTGTAGATGATAGTGCAAAAAGCAATTTCTGCACGCTTAAGTGTGTATTCTATTATCAATTTTCACATAGAAGAATGAACATTGTTCTCAAAATTTCTCAAAACAATGAACATGTGTATTGTGATATATTTCCATATGAAATATTGGATGAAGTCTAAAATTGAAATGTCTAGTGTTGCTATTGAAGATGCACTTATTTGTCCTTGGAAAAGCTTGGAGACACTGAGGGAAGGGGCAATATCTGGTATTTAGAAAACAGAGAAATATCTCAGCTAATTTAAAAGCAATTTAGAGAGAGCCCACTAACTTCAACACTTTTTTTTTTTTTAAGTACAGGCAAATTTATTTTTTAAATTTTATAGGAAAGTGCAACATATGGTATTCATTGCCTCTGTGTGGGCTGTTCACTAACCCTTCTGGTACTACGTACAGCACCAGCCAGGTGGTATTCGCAGGCTTGGGTTTCCAGCCAGACTCCTGCTCGTGTGTGTGTTTTGATTTTTACTGACGTTAGAAAATACTGTACTTACTTGGGTGGGTACCACCATGACAAAAGCTGCATTCACATGAACTCATACTGTGGCCGGTGGTGTCTTGCATCTCATTCCCGCTCAAGCCAGAAGCAAGGCACAGGAGCCACTGTCTGGGTGTGTGGCTACTCTGCAATGTCCTAAGGAAGAGCCTCAGTGCAGATCCCTGAGTGGGATGCTTCTGCACACTTCCAGTACTAATTTTGCTGGTTCTCAGTTGAGCATCTCTGTGTGGCAACCAACAAAACACCTATTCTGGAAAGCTTCCTTTCAAGAATCTGGGATACAACATTGGAAACATGCCGTGTTTGATAAAATTACAGCCAAATAAGCCGTACCAGAAAGCTCCATTTACCTGTGTGCATACACTTGAACAAACAAAGTACTCCACTCTTAAGATACAGTGGGTAAAACAAGAAAGATCACCTTTGACCCTTGCAGTCCTTGGGGTCCTGGTGGTCCTGGTGGTCCCTAAACAGAAACACACAAACCTCTCAGCTTTTAAATAAATTCCTGAATAACTTGCCACATAAGCACAGAGTGAATGTTAATATAGCTACTGTAACAAAATGGGTTAGATTTTTAACACGAGGGGAACCAAGACCAGTTATGGACAAGTTGTTAAATCTCTGACAACTCTCAACAACCAGAAGAGTATTGCAAAAAACCAGTGTTAAAATAACAGTACAGCTCATATTTTATAATAAAGTCCTCTGCTCCTATTGATGAAATGCCAAAGCTTACCTTAATGGAAGGGAGACCAAAACTCATCTCAGCCACATTTGGCAGCCCATACAGCCTAATTCAGAACAACCTGAGACCAGCAGAAAACTCCAACCAATTGCAAAGAGGATTCTGCTAAAAGATGCCAGGTGTATTTGGGGATAATTCAGTATGTTGTGAAACTGCCATGGAGTAATCTCTTTCATTTCTACCTCAGACCATGGACACAGTGTCATGCATCAAGTACTGGTTTGGATGGTGCATAGTGGACATGCTTTAAAAACCCCTCACAACAACATTTAAAAACCCCCTAAATTAATATAAAGAAAGGGTAGGTACAGATGGGAAAATACGACTAACAGCAATCTTGCAGAGAAGAATTTGAAACAAAAAATAAGAATAAAATAATGTGTTTATACCAAGCCTGCAGCTTTAAGGAATGGCTGAGCCTGCAATACTGTAAGCATCTCCTAGCAGGTGTCAGTATTCTCAGATATTGTGTCTGGCTGGATGTGGCTAAACCTTCTACAGAAATTGACTGGAATAAGAGGACAGGAGTCTTCCGTTGTCCATCCATTTTGGGGACTGGTGCCAGAAATGCTAACTTTTTTTCTGAGACCTGATAAGACGGGAAAACAGTATTCCTCATACTTGGGCTTTACTTATTTATAGTAAGTAAAGTGACTGAGACAGGCCTTTTTTCAGAAAATGTTTAATCTTCTTCTGGTCTGAAAACTCCCAGATGAAGTCTCTTCACAAGCCAATTTGAAAGAAATTATTTTCTAACCTGAAAATAAGGTTGAGAAAAGAAAATTGTTTGGTACTGAACACCTGCTTATGTTTTCATTCAACTCCCATATAGGCACCTGCAGATGTGAACATACACCAAAAATTCCAAAGCAGCTATCTGCCTAGATGTGTACCTAAAGAAGTACTGAGTTCTCTGTTTTCCTGATTTCTTGCTTAAGTGAACTTAGATTTTCCCATTAATTCATCAGGAGCAGAATTGGTTCCATTGCTGGATGGCTTTCAACAATGGGTTTTCTGTTAAAGGAACACCAAGCAAATAAATAAATACATGCTATGATGAACCAGGCTGACATCCAGTGAAGACATGACCTGAGCTAGTGGAGTTATGAACAAATGAGAAGTTTTACAACACACACTAAGTCATGCAGTAGGAATTACCGTGACAGTCAGGGTGGCAATCCTCTGTTGGCAAAATGTGTTAACAAGAGACATCATTAGCAGAATTAAACAATGATATAAATTATCCTGCTTACTACAATTATAATCTCCACAAACCTATGCTGCATCTGGGAGACACCGTGCCTCCAAAAAATTAATAAAAACCCTGTTATTTTTAACTCTTGGTATTGTACTTGCTACTTGGCTTCTGTGGGATGAGGGTTTTACATAGATAAAGACTTCAGCTTTTTGTAATACTTAAGAGATCAAATAAATGATGTCTAAATAGCAAAATCATAGCAGAAGTCTTCAAAAAGGTTTTTTGAACTTTGTAAGAAAACATGATGAGTTGGGGTCTTGACTAAAAGACTAGTCCTATGTTTTGTAATGTCTACAGGTTTCACACTAATGTTTAATTAATAAAAACAATTCCTAGAGTAGAAATATAAGATTGATTTTCATATAGGAACGCAGTTCACAACCCATCTATATATACTACAATTCTGCTTTAAATGTTTGGAAAGACAAAAGATATTTTCACCATGGAAGGAGGCAAAATATCTTGACCTGACACTATTTTGTTTTGCCTAAGAATCTAAAAGCAATTGAAAAAGTGTTTAAAAGTCATTTAAATGCTTGTCTATATTTTTAAACAGAGTAAAACCTCCAAATATTGCAGCTTGCACATGCTTTCCTTTTGCCCGTGAAGAACTTACTAGCCTACATAAAACAAGAAATAGTTTGCTTTTCTCCTTTTTTTCCCATGTGCAAATAAAGGTTTGCAGATCTTCTGTTTTCAGCTTTAAAAGAATCTTCATGTCATGCAACAATATGTACAGTTGGCAAGAATCTGAAACCTGCTTAATGCAAAGTACTTGAAAAAATTGCTAACATGAGGCTTTAATATACCCATATCCTTTGTACTTTGAAATATTAATGGAAACACATCAAGAACTTTAAAAATACTGAAAAGTTCGGTTTATCTAGATATGAAAACCTACAATAAGCATTTTAAATTATTGTTTACATATTCACACTAATGGATTCCTTTATATTGGCAGATGTTTTAATATCTAATGCTGTAGTTCCTACAAATGTTAAACTTTGGAAGCTACTGCTTTTTTGCCATGGGAAATTCTGCAGAATAGGTCTGAAGAGCAATTTCAACAGAGACATGAATTTTGTATATGGTCCTCCGAATGAAAGTCACATACTCTCAGCAGGGGTCTTGCTGGAACTATGATGACATTTTTGATTGCAATTTTCAGTGCTGATGAACTAAGACATCTTATTCTCTATGGTCACATGAGAATGAGTAGGAGGTACAAGGTAAAGTAGCTGAATTGCTAGACTGCCTGGTGATTTATTACTAAATTATAAAATACAGACAGGTAACCCAGATCTTGCAATCTCTTGTCAACTTCTTAAATCAGCAGGCCAAATTATGTGTAAGTTAGCTCAGTGCTGAGCTCTATAAGTTCTCATGCATTTCCATGAGAGAACTGCAAATCTCAGAGCCCCTAAGAATTTGGCACCAGGGGACTTAGGAACGGGTGTTTGCCATCTGAAAGAACTGAGCTGGATTTGGCAAGCATATTTTTGACTGATCCTATATAATGTCACTTACACTCTCCTTGCAGGCCGTTCCCATTAATATCAATTATTTGTTGCCCTAGATCAGAAGGTGATGACATTTGAAATGATTTGCAGTGGGATAAAGGCTTCCTAATATGTTTATAACCACTGCAAAAGGCTTTAGTCTCTTTTTAAGGCTTCTTTATGGGCTGCAGGTTTTCTGAGGAAGCTTCAAAGTAACACTGATGTCAGAGTTAAGACACAGAGATGGAATATAGAAGATACAGGGGCTAAAGCCACTGGTAAATCTGTGTCTGGTAATAAGTAACATTAATTTCAGGCTACTTTAGGCACGGAACTCAAAGAATGACTTAAATGACTGAAAGTTGTGTGTCTAAATTCCCTTACAAGCAAAACAAATGAGTCAAAAATAATGCAGAGCCTCACAACATACCTCTGCAGACTTCCCCATAGATACCACTTGCAATGAAAGAGTGGACTTGAGCCTTAACAACATATCGGCTTTTAGATTTTGGCAAAAGCGATTAGATTTTTTTTTCCAAGAGTCTTGAAAACCAAATGACTGGTCAGACATTTACCCACTCCCACTGAGTAAACACAAGAATAAAGTTCATCAGCTTCAGTGAGAAAGTGATCAGATGCACAGTGAGCCAAATCCAGTCTTCTGTTGCACATAAGCAAGCCATTCACTTTGGTGGAGTTATACTGCACAGAATTTGCATCTGAGTACACTGCGATGTAAATCACCTTGACTGCAATGACATATGTCATCCTGGTCCTTTGCTTTTATGCAAACACTCATTCATTCTTTTTGTAACCCCACTTTAATCCTCCACAATTTTCTGCACACCAGTCAAAATAGGTTTTCCAGAAATGAATAAGTGAGAAGACTGGTGCTTGGCCTATTTAACATTCTCAAGTTGCTGATTGAATCCACAGCTTGCTAATGGAACCATGTTACGTGGTTTTCAAATCTCAAATATTCTGCTCTTTGCATTTTATAGGAAGAGGAAAACAAGGGAAAAAAGAAATGTCATTATTATACTGCATGAATTGAAAAGCAGACACTTCTGTTGAACCTCTGTATGTGGTTTATTACATGAATTCAGCACTAAACACTAGAGCCAGTAATGAATCAGCTTTGTCCTCATTAGATGATGTCAATACTCTCCAGGGGACATGGAACTAATTCACTCAGTGAAATTTTATCAAGGAAACAGTTTGTCTAACACCAAACAGAAAACCTGATTTCCAGATATAGAAAGTGATTTCTGATTAATAGGATCAACAATTTTGCACACAAAATGTATCCAAGGCCTATGCAATACAGAAATACAATCCTGTCAAACTGCTTTTTCCTAGACCAGGCTGAGCCAATCTAGCCTTGTTATGTTTGCATACCTGCAGAGCTTCATGGATATTGCCATTATAATCAATTATCTCTGTTGCACCTTGATCACCCTTCTGTCCAGGTGGTCCCTGTAATAGATTTTCCATAAAATATTTGAGACAACTGCCAAAAGACTATTCTAGACTCTCAACTACTGACATATGCTTTGATTTGATTGTGTAGTGTTGGAATCTTACTGTACTTACAATATACTACTACAAACCACAAAAACAAGCATTAAAATTAAGATTTTTTTAAAGAAAAACAATTTAAAAAAAGATAAATAAACAGGTGAGTACACAGTGACTTGCACTGCAGTGGGAAAGCAAATATATGAAACTTCTGAGGGGAAATATTTAAGTAGTTCCTATACTCTAGTTCTGTATTGGCTGTGAACAACGTCAGAACATCTGGCATTTAACATCCTGCCCACAAACTGTGAATGGGAGACTGCAATAGCGGTGAGATGTTAATCATGTTAAAGGCCAGTTAGCAACACATGTTCCAAGGGATTCTAGTGACCAGTTTCATCTGGACTTTTAACTAGAGTTACTGCTACAATTTCAATTCATGTGGAGTGAATCTAAAAGTACAAAACAAAGAGCTGCGATGAAAAGTAGACTTACCCGAGGACCTGCAGATCCTGTGTCACCTCTGTCACCTGTATCACCCTATGTAAAAATGACATTTGAAAACAGATACGCCATTTAACAGTATATCACATAGTTCTTCCTTTTAAAAATATGTTTTCTTATATAAATTGGTTTAGAGTGCCTCTCTTCCTAAACAGAATGTGGGTCTTGATTAAAAGTCCTTCAAAACCTGTGTAATGGTAAAGTTTAGAATGATGAATTTAGTTCTGTGTGAATTATTAGTGTTGTATTGGTTTGGAATAAAAAATACCAAAGAATAAAAAAAGACAGATTATCGATTAAGTAATTTTGTATAATGTCCCTCTTCTTAATGACACTATTATCAAAAGCTTGAAAAGAACACTAGAGAAATTACATCACTCAGGCTGAAAACATTCAACAGCTTCTTCAAAGGTGTTTTTCAAAATGTATAAACTTTTCTTTCCGTGATCATGACTCCACTTTCTGAACTTTCTTGCTCTGAGTCACTGCCTCCCCTACAAACACAACTTTACTGTCAGCATTAGAGTTTCTTGAGTCCCTTTCCGTGAGAGGCTTAAGATCATTGCCAACTTACACACACCTTTTTCTTCCTGACTGTTAGCAATATGTTTGAAATGATGGAGGGAATTTCAAATATGTATGTGTTCATAACCCAGCATCCACTATTCATTTTATTTCAGTCACTTTCACAGCAAGATCTTATTTTTTATATTACTTGGCATTAATATGTATAAGAACTGCATCTTTTGCTCCTGTTGAAATTTAGAGAAGTTTGGTAAAAGTTGGGAAAAAATGTTTAGTTCACCAAAACACACAGAAAACAGAAAACTTTCATAGGGCTAATGAAGACATACGGAGAGCAGGCTGGCGGCAGGGCATAATCAAGGCTGTGCCATCTGCCTTTCCTTTCACTGTTGTCTTGGCAGCAGCTAGTGAACTTGTCATTGGAACTATTAAAGAAAGAAGTTCCTAACCACTAGACTGACTTCTGTGGGCTAGATTTTCATGACAAGTATATAGGTAAAAGGAAAATTGTATATAATTCTTTTATAAAAAGGGATTTGAAAGGGGTATCTTTATGATTTTGGTGCATGTGGGATGTGCCCAGGTACTATAGTCAAATGAGAAGTTGATTTACTCTTCTACTGTCACTCTGATACTTTAATCCCCTCATCAGTTTTTTTCCAATGCTTCTTTCTGGTGAGAATGAAGGAGGTTAAATGGCACTTTATTTAATCATATCCTGAAGCACTTGCAGCCACTCTTCAAGAGCCTTACAAGTGCTGGAAACAGTATCATACCGGTCTGTGTTGTCTTGTCACCTTTATTCTCACAGTGGACTCAATAACCAACTAAACAAATACATTTTCATTTTGCTTTTGTTTTGAAGGAATCCAACGAGTACACTATTTGTACAGCACATGAAGTAACAGAAAAGCATGTTTTATCTTTCTCTCCAAATATGTGAACTAACTGTATCTACTGAGAGATAGATAGGTAGAAAGGTATATTCAAAGTACGTTTTTTTTAAGTAGGCAAAACAGCAATGCAACTGATAACTCTTGCCTTTTTAGGACTTCTGGCCATCATATCTCAGCCTGCAGTATTTGGAATAGCACTGAATCCTGACTCACCAAAGTGTGAATCCACAAAATTATTGCACAACCAATAATAGCATAGTCCGGTCCCAGCATGTGGGAAGACTAACCCACATCAGTCACACAGAGAGAAACCAAGTTGCATGAGGAAAACCAGAGCAGAGTGGAATGGATGTAATAACAGAAAAAGGATTAGAATCACAACATGTGTTCACAACACATAGGATTTGACTTAATAGCTAAAGCTGAAAGTCAGAAGATTTCACTTAAAAAGAACACTGCAGATTGTTACAGGTTCTTTAAAAGAGGTAAACGAAGTTGCTATGAAATGTTACAAATAATTTATTCTAAAAATCACTGTATTAATTGCTCCACTAAAGAGAGATTCTTTACTACTAACCTTTGACCCCTTTGGGCCTCTAGATCCAGGTTCACCTGTTTTCCCCTGTTTGAAGGAAGATAGGAGAAAAATGATAGAGAAATAGGAGTGCAGAGAAAAAGAAATTAGCAATGAGTAACTACAGTAGGAAACAGCACAGATACTTAATTTGATGTTACCAAGGTAATGAATTTGTAAAGGCACTGAGTTTAATAGTACCCATATTCTTTAACACCAGAGTGCAAAGGTCACAGATTCCACCCTTTCAAAAGGAAAGTAGTATTGGCATTAGTAAAGAGTAGGCATCATTAACACTACTTTTCAGGAATGGCCTTTGTCATTCCATAGCTCCTGAGAAATGATATCCAAGAGACAGAGAAAATAGTTAAATATTCTACCATAAGGAGATTAAAGTATTAGCACAACTTCTTTTCCCAATACTTCAGGTAAATACAAACTAATGGGCCAAGGAGCACAGAACTTGCCTTATGTTATTAAGATGCATTAGGAAAGAAAAACTTGACAGTATCTACATAGGGGGAAATATTAAGACAATGCTAAATTGTAAGGAGACTGATCTATTTCTTAGAGTTAGAAAACAGCATGCAAAATGGATTTTCTCTGCATTCAACAGCTACGCTAGTGAGAGAGTTCAAACTTTGATGCTGAAAGTTAGGGTCATGAGGTCAGGCCTTCAGCTGGAATGAGCTAGGCCAATTCCATGACAGTGTATGTAGGTAGTGTCTTTACTTTGTAGACCAAAAGGAGCCAATTCAGATTGCAGTTCCACAGCTGTGAACACAGAACTGCCATTGTCTTCTGGACTGAAGTAGAGCATTTGACAGCATTTTCATTTAAACGCTCACTCGCCAAGTTTGGTTCTATTTCTCTGCAGGAAAAGATGTGTTCATAAGGTGTAAAACTAACAAAACATTTCCAATGTAAAGTCAGACTGACCTTTGGTCCGGGGACTCCAGGTTCACCTCGCTCACCCTTCCCAACAGGGCCTGCCTCTCCTCTGTCACCCTATTGCAACAGATACACGTATATGACAAAATACTGGACAGTCTTTAGCACACCAAATCGGCATGATCAAAGAAACCAAGCCAACAGAAGAAACAGAAGTTTAGTTTATCTGTATTTTCAGAGTTTGATTCTAAACAGTTTTAATCCCTGCACACACTGTCAAGCTATTTTTAAAAAAAAACACCCATGTTTATGAAAATATAGTTTCTTCGGTCATGCAAATTTTGCCTCTTGAACAAGTCAGTTTTGGGATTCTAACATGGAAAAAGGCTATTTAATAACCTAAGCTATGAGACAACATCTGCCTCTACATCTTTGAGGGCACCAGTATCTGTCTGTCTGTCTATCTATCTATCTATCTATCTATCTATCTATCTATCTATCTAACTATCTACCTCATAGGACTGGTCCATTAACTATGATTTTCAGCATTTTCCTCCATTAGTACAGTCTCAGCCTCCACTACTTGCTGAAGAAGTTGAATTGACATCAACTCTAGGGACTTGGCACCAGAGTGTTGGCCGATTACCCTTACCTTTGTTCCTGGTAGCCCTGGCAAGCCAGGTTCTCCTTGTGGACCAATGAAACCTGGTTCACCCTTTAAAAATATGAGAGGAATGTTAGTTTATTTATTTAGCAGTATGTAATTATAGTAACACTAGTTTCTTTGGAATAGTATTTTCCCCTGTATTGCTTACAGCTCTTCAGCTGTGATGCAACAGTTGTATAGCAATACTTTTCATCATGGGTTAACTTTCATCAGCTCAAATTCATGTAGCAAGCCATCACACAGCACATGAAATGCAAATGAAGCAGAAGGTGTCAAACAGGGTTCTTATGAGGTTAAGGACTGTTAATATGCAGCCTAGTCCATAACGTTACACACCAACTATTATCAAAGCAAATCTGAAGGCAGGAAGAGGGTTCTGAGCGTTGCTAAATTTAAAAGGGACAGTTCATTTCAGTCATGTGTTATGAGGTAGCTTTCTATTGCAGCACATTAATAGATGGGCAGACATGGTAAGTGTATGACAAAGCAATGACAAATGGAGAGGCCAGATGGTACTGTTGTAATGCTTTGAATCTCCCTTCAAGTCCGAGACTTGCAGCACCATGGTATTCTCCCTCCTCATTCTGACAGAAAAATACTTCAGTTCTCTGCATCCAGACAACTTCTGGCTGTGAACAGCTAGGAATGAGCCACAGCTCTCCTCATTCCCTCTCTGTTCTGTCCCCTTCCTTCCCATTCATTCGTACAAACAGAACAGACAAATAGCAGGAATCAAGCAGAGCTGCAGCAGAAACAGCACTGAGCAGAGGCGTAAGGCCATATTTTATTTCCTATCTCCATGCCTGAAGGGGGATAATGGAAGATTTAGAAGCCATATGCTTTCCTTCACAAACTCTCCTCAATAAGGTTTCCTTCTATTTAATCTTGCACTATTTTCAGATAAATTTGAATCAAGAAGATATACCCATGAGCTATTGTACATTTTAAAACCAAGACTGTAACCCAATTAATACTTACTTATTAGCCTTATTTAACAATATCCCTGAACTTAAAACATAAAAATTACCCATCAAATGCTTCTTCAAATAGCTAAATCCTCTAGTGATATCATTACTGACAACATACAGACATATGTGCATATGAGCAGTTGAATAATATTTCTCTTCTCCTCTTCCCCTCCTTAGAAACACAGGTATGCTGCACAGAGTAAGCAAATTAGGAGGTATTCTTGCACATTCATCTGTGATCTCATCACCAATCCACCATTAACAGTTCAAAGCAAACCTATGACCAGAGAAATCTTTCATGTGGCTGTATCAAGGGCCAAAGAAAGCTCTCAGAGACCACAATTTACATTATTAAAAAATACAAGTAAATAATGAGTTTTCTTACATGAAGTTGTAGCTGACCATAGTTGAAAATACAGCAACAAAGCAAAACTGAGACAAGCATGTCACAGAGAAGCATGCGGGTCTTTTTTTTTTGGCTCTCATACAAAAAAACCCTTACAGTTTATATTTTTTGCACACCAGCAAGAGTAACATAAGGTTCTCACTGCATATGGAAGCACTTTAATGTCAGCAAATGAAGAACAATGCAGCTCCAATAATTGATTTTAGAATGAGAAGGTATGCATTAACCCCATATTGTTTTAACACTGAATTTTGTCAGGGCTGATTTCTTGGCCAGCTTCTGCTGGGAGAAGAAATATGCAGTGACTATTTGATTTAATCTTTTCAGTGGTAAGGTTTAGAAGTGTCACTCAGAGGTTGATACACAGGTTTTGAGTCAAATTCTTGCTCTTTGATCAGGACTATACCAGTTGCATACCGCAAGAAAACTTCTGGCTGAAGTCCAAGAAAAAGACCCACCCTACTTCAAAATCCCTAAAGAGATAAGAAAAGGATGCTTTTCTAAAGCTGCTGGTATTGATAACAGAAGAAGCTGGCTTAATTAGGATAAGTAGAATACAGGTCTTACATGGCACAGAGCCTTAAAATGTTTTCAGTGTGGAGAGAAGAAGTGGTGTGTAGGCAGAGACTAGGAACTGACTGGCTGAGTAGCAGCTCTGCTGAGAGAGACGCGGCAGCTATGGTGGATGCCAAGTGGAACATGGTCCAACACTGTATTCTTGTCACACATGAAAAAAACCGCAGTAGTAAAAACCTGGTTACATTAAGGAAAACATGTAGTTCTCCCTCTATCCAGTGCTAATCAGGATAAGTAGATTATAAGAGATCTGATTTGCAGTCTGAACTGAGCTTCTAAGTAAAAAGACAACGTATTTAGATGACTTGAAACTAAGGCTTGTCTTCTCTAATATTTCAAACCTCTCAAGTGCATCCACAGCATAAGACATTAAGTTAAATGCTCATTGGGTATTACTTCTGCAACATTCAAAGTTAGTGGAGATAACAACTGTATCAAGTTTGTTTCTGGCATTTCTGTCTCAGTGATTCAGAAGAGTATTAAATACATGAGAAGCAATGCCCAGTCCTCTTACTGTCTGTATCCTGCCATTATAGTCTGCAAATATTGCTGACTTCATGCTTTATGCTGTCACTCGAGGTGGGGAGGGGGGAAATAAAAAAGGAATCTATCAGAATTAACACTGCCAATGATGTGCAAAATGTAAAGAAAACACCTTCCTCTCAGAAAGGCGTCCTGGTATCCCTGTTACACAAGGGCAAGGGGGAGACCATTATGATTAGTCTGTCAAACAAGATTCCAGGGCCACAGAAAAATGTGGTTAGAAAATCAAAAACTAGGGGTCTTAGCTCTCTGTTTAAGTATATGACATCTATGATTTAGCTGGCATATAGCTGCAGGAAAGCAAGAGTGAAGGCTTGTTGATGACAGTACTTTGGTTTGACAACACTGTAGTTCTGGTGTTCACTAAAGCACCTCCTGTTCCTAAGTCTCTTTCTTAAATGACCTAAGAACTTTTTCAAAACGACTGTGAAATGCTGAGAGGAATGAAAGGAATCAGAGTAACCAATAATTAGAATACTTTTCTAAACATCTCACTAAAACTTCTTACAATAATATCAAAGTTTTATCTAGTAAGAATCTACCACAAGCTTCTTTGCCAGTTAAAGCTGGGGCAGGGAACGCAGAATCTAGAAAACCGGAGTTAAACAGTTATATTTTGAAAGAGAAGTAAGGAACTCCCCCATTTGAAATACTGTTTGGCAACTGTATAGAAAGCCACCAGCAAGCAATGGCTCTTTGGCATGTTTTTGTTTAACCCTCTGGTACAGTTATCAAATCACTGCCTAGAAACCACCACATTGCACAAGATGACAACAAAAAATTCAGATTTCAAACCTCATCTACATTTAGGCCTTGGAGCAATTTGTATTAACCACAATACAGGCAGATTCATATTAAAAAAAATCAACAAGCTTGTGAATTTCATCCAGTTTACAGAAGTGATGTGTTATGATTTTAAGAATAATTTTTAGTGGTTTCATGTTTTAATAATTTAAGAGACTACCTCAAATATCTGTTGTCTGTAAAAATACTATTGGGTCAGGTGGCAAATTATATAATGCTGTTCACAAAATTTGTTAACGTTAATTTTTACCTCTTATCATAAAATGTCTGAACGGTAAAAAGGCCCTATAATGGCATGCTGCACACCTAATGTAATGTGAGCTCCATCAGAATTTAATATTAAAAAAACACCTTGTAATTTACTTTGGAGGATAGTCAAATTGTCATGAGGATTATTATCTAGACATATTCATAACTGGTTTTCATGATGATCAAAGTTTTAATGGGCTGAGGCAGAGGCTAGATTTGGTATTAGAGGTTAACCCTAAGATGCACTTAAGTCCATGCTCGCTGTCATCTTCAAGTTTTATAGAACCCGTAATTGGCTAAACCTTGGACTTTTGCTAAAAACAGGTGTAACAGTTGCAATACCACTTGCAACACTGATTGCTGTTTTAAACACCCCTAATTTGGCAAATATTTATTAACCATGTAGTTTTACTACTATATTTGGTCAGAATTAGCCTCATTGTGCAGCTGAGACACACACCACTAGCACTGTTTGAAACTTTGTTCTCACAGACAGACCTAATCCACTCCCAGTGCCTGAAATAAACGGCTCTGTGCTGATACAAGCAATCAGTGGAGAACAGCAGTTGTTGGATACACTATTTTCCCACAGAAGGTTCTTCCTTCTGTAATTATTCTGCTCATGACCACCACATACATTTTCCCATCCAGATCAGTGTTCGTCTAAAAAAGAAACCTATGCTGCAGGAAGGCACCCAAACCACCAACTTTCCTGTAACAACAAAATAAATTCACTTTTATCTCTGAAACTACTATCCTACTTGTAAGCTCAAGGCCATCTTACTGTTTTTCAGATAAAAAAGATTACAACGTTATGTTCTCTATGCTATAGAAATGTGACTAAACCAAAGTTCAGTCCACGAATTTGAAAGGAGTAATGTAATTTCATTCCTTATTCTTAGCTAGTGCTATGCACTAGAATTAGCCAGAGAAATTTATATCTCAAACTCTTACTTTTATTACATAGTTCAATGCTCATGAAATATTTTATTCAGTATCTGTCCCAGTGCCAAAACCATGGAAATTCTGGGCCTCCTGGATGACTGGCAGGTCTGTCACAAGACAGGACACACACCCCTTTCCCTGGTATTCTCTTGGAATTCCGAATGTACCAAGGTCAGGACTCCTGTGTGAGCACCCCTGAGTTGGTAAACCATGCCAAAAGCATCCAGAATTTCTGTGGAGGATTCTGGAGAGGTGGATTCACCCCACCTTTTCCATACATAGAAAACCCAGCTGCATGAGCTTAAGGAAAACAATGTCCTTGCTCAAACACACACCTTTAGACAGGTTTGGAGCTTCCAAACTTCTGCCTGTAGTTCTAGTGATACTCCAAAAATTCCTGTGTCTGGCATGGGCCAGTCTGCAAATTCTTCAGGAGTCACAGACCTTGGGAGTGTCCCTTCTGAGAAGGGTCCTCATTTTAACCATATCAAGAGACCAAGGTATGCTTGTTGTCAGTGTTACCGTGGCTCACTTAGAAGCATATTTAGACAAAAAACAGTATGTACCCCTTTCCTTGGCTAACCCTATTGAAAGAATACAGCAAAGGTGGAGATACATAGAAGAAGAGCTAGCAAAAAAACCCCAAAACCTAAACCCAGACGCAAGACAATTTGGAGAACAGCTATGAAGTTATAATAAATTGGATTTGGTTCACTGGTGCTTGTGCATATGCTGCTGTAAGACTTTATTTCCCAGATTGCTATCTAACCAAATTAGTGCAACTCCTCCACTCTGGAAAGGAGAGAGGGCTAAATTCTCAGGAGCCTGTAACAAAGGAACCCATGGTGGTTGATGAACTGTGCTTGCTCATGCCCTGCCTCTGTCTGCAGCACTTGGTTCCAGTGAAGCAATTTCTCAGAAGTTCAGCTCGCCTTAGACAGAACATATCATAGAGTACTTTTTCACTGAGAGGGGCATTAGAGGGACTTTATATATAGCCTGATGTCCATGGGAATTTTGCTCTCAGGAGGACTACAGTATTCAGCTCCTAAGAAGGAAATGAACAAGGTACAAGGAAATCTGATTAAAAAAACCCACAAAGACCAGCCCCATTTTATAAGGTCTTTCTTAAGGCTTTTTGCATCACTTCAGAATTGGCTCCAGAAATTGGCAGTTAAAACAGGTTGTTTGGCTCACTCATCGCATTTGAAACAATATCTTTACTCCTTAATCGGTCCCTAAACTTAGAAAAACAATTGTGGTTTAGAATTTCCAAATGCGTATTTAGTCTTTATGATTCATTTAGAGTTAGAGAAATAAAACCTTACAACTTGGCTAAAATCCTGAAGCTTCATAACAAGTCCCACTTTGTATGAAATATCGCTTTTTAGTGAGCCTCATTTTCTCCTTGCATTTAAGTACTGTCTGCTTAGAAGGTATGTTGCTTTGGGAGGGTGCTAAAGGAAGCAACGGTAATTCTGATTAATTCTGTGTGCATTGATCATATAAGGTACTTTTTACTTAAAGGCTAATTATAATTCAAGTCAGCATGGTAACTACTTTTGAAAGTTAGAATAAAAACACTTGTTGCAATGAGCACCTAATTTTTAATTCTTTGCAATGACCAAACTGCTAAATTATGAAAAATCTGGCTCCAAATTTTTAACTCCTTTAAAAAACAGTTATTATGAAAAATCTAAGGAATTTTGTTGCTACTCTCTGATTATTCAACTGTTTTCAAAATTTCATTTTTTTTTGTACAAATAAAAATTAAACTGTGCTATAATACATATGCTGTAAAATAGTTCCTTAAGTTCAAACTTTCAACTGGTAATAACTTTAGACAAAACAACATTCTGTGCTTCAGTTACTTATGTTTTAGGTTTTACTAGGACAGAAAATGAGAGCTCTCATTATTTGGAAGACACAGTTTCCGACAGATTAAAAAGAACTGCATACATATTGAAGAATACCCCAGTAAACACTCCTGATGCATGCATACTATCCAATGTTAATGATGATTTCATTTTCCAGCCTAGATTCTCAAAATTATTCCGGGGAAATTACATGTTTACCCTATGCAAATGATTACTGCCATAACACATGGAAACCAGAGAACTAGGAATGAAGGCACAAAGCTAGATGTGTGCCTGCGTACATACAGATATTTGTTTGCATATGCACTTCCACTCTGGAAAGCGAACACTCAAAATGAATTACACAGTGAATTACAATTGTGTAATGTATTTTATTTACCCATGCCTAGAGCTACTTCTGAAAACTAGCTCACCAAATGCAGGTATTAAGTCCTACTTTTTTAGATCAATTCTCATTTTCATCCAGAATGTGCATCCTCATCATCTACTGTTCAGCAATTAACGTATACTACACCATGCATTTGCCTCTGCTGAGGCAGATGATCCACTTTCAAGAACACTGTATGTGAGTAATGGAAGGTTGGAAATTCATTCACACTCAAATATTTCCATATATATATATATATATATGTATATCAGCTAAGTCAAGTGCATATTAGGGAGAAATGAATTTCCTTGAATTCCAATTGCTGCACTTAACATGTTCAGCACATCTCTGTATCCAGGATTTGGAGATGCCTGTCACAAAGTCACCTGGTCCCTTCCAGCTCCTGAGTTCAGGACAAAGAGTTCTGAATATGGTGACCTATCAGATAAAAATTAACTGAAGCCTGAGCAAGAATACCTGAGTACTGGAGAAAATGGAGAGAGATAGACCCTGCAGGTTTCCCATTAACAGTGACTGATACAAAACAGGAAGAAGAATGTAAATATGGAAAAGAAAAAAAGCACAGAGCCTTCCTAAGAACTCCTGGGAGAAAAGAGGAATTTGCAGAACTTTCCCATAGGTGGTGAATGGCATTGACTCCAAAATGAAATGCTTAGAACTACCATTTACTTCAGATTTCCTTTCATTTTGCTGCCAGATGATAAGAGCAATATCGAAACAGCTAAGTTTCAACAACAGTTGCTCTCTTTCCTACAAACATTTAAATAGGAGACTAACTTCTGTGAATCCAGATTGAAAACTGTTTCTTCTTTTCTCTGAAAGTTCTCTTTTGTAACAGAACTAACTGGGTGAAAGTAGTAATAACTCTTCTAGAGCTTAAAAAATCATTTCTGTGGGGCAGAGAGTCTTTCAGTCTTTACATGGAATTAGGAAAGTCATGAACTAAGATCTCTGAGGAGGTACAGAAAAAAAAAAAGAGATTTAAGCACAGAACAAAATTTGAACTGGTTTTGCTTTCATAACAAGAAAAAGAACAGGATATGAACTTGATTCAAATTCCTATAACCTTACCTAGGTTCTTCTGAAACCTTGCTACAGCACAGTCCCAGGGAAGTCAATGCAAAGGAATCGTATAGTAAGATACAAGATCCTGCATACTGGCAAGTTTATTAAATCAGCCAGTTCCACTGGATTTTAAAACACAGAAAGGCTAAGCAGCCTTCCTTTTCTCATGTCCAATCATTCAACAGTTCAGTTTTCTTGGAAAGGATAAAATAAAAAATTATATACAGTCATAATCCTTGGTTCTGTGTCTGTCGTAAAAACTGAGGGAAGCTGCCAGAAATGCCATTGAAAATCTAGATCCTGCATGAAGTGCTGCTACTGAGAATAGCTTGTGTTCCATGAAGGCTTCTCACTCAGTGAAGAAGTTGAGGACTGTACAACCTAAATTCCAGAAAACACAACGCAAAGAGATGTCTGATATTACAGTGAATAAGGGCATACATGATTTCCATCACAGGAAGCAAGTGCTGCTTTGTATGTATCTTCTCACGAAAGCTATGAGATAAAACAGATACATGAAGTTTGTGTTTCACAGACAGGCTTCTGTGTCTGCTTGGCATCAGTTGGGGGATTGCAGAGCGATGAGTTAATAGTCTGTGTTTAGGTGACTATCTTGCTTCCCAAGTGACATGGTGGAACACATTCAGGGGCTCATTAAGTTTCCAGCCATTCCTAAACAGCAACAGGTGCTTGAGAAACGTTTCTCCAGCCTGTCACAGACAGCTTCTTTACTGTCTTGGAAATAACTGACTGCGCTTGTGTTTCCTCCGTGGCACCAACTGACAAGGAGGAGCGATGGAAAAGGAACAGGAAGAACTCCCAAAACACCCACATGTGCCGAGTGAATGGGTCCAGAAAAGTAAGTAATAAAAGACCCTGCTGCATATTCTGAATTCAGATATGATACTTGCATGTCCATCCAATGTTGCTGCTCATTCAAACTCCAGTATCACATTCAACCAAGTCCTAACAGGGTCCCAGGAACACTGATTAATTAATTGAAATGGCATTATAAGAAGCTGAAACTTTCTCAGTGATTAGTATCTATTAATCCCTTATGTATGTTCAGGCACACTGGACTGAATGTCTCGGGAAGCTTCTTCAACCATAGGAAAACAGATGAGATGTAGCTGGAGAGATATGGTCCATTGCCTGGCATGGCATTTGTGTTTTCCCAGGTTGGTTTAGCATGTGTAAAGAGAGCTACATACGTTTACAGTTACCTAAAACATTTCATAATATAGCCTGTCACTGTAGAGATTCATTCATAAGGAAGCAAACTTCAGTTCATCTAACAAATTTAAAGAAAAGGGGACTTATTATCTAATATTTAAGAACTACACTCAGGAATTTTCTACATGTAGAATATCCCTGTATCTGGATCTTCTTTTCTTTACTTCTCACAAAGTTTGGAAATAGCCTGAAAAAATCTCTGCCAACAGCTACTGGGCTGGCACACAAATGCACGGGAACGCTGTCATCCATTTGGTAGGAAAGGCTTCCCTTATGGAAACTTACATATTGTGACAAGTTCTTACATGTTTTAACAACATTGTGTGAGGTTTGCACTATGTCTTTCACAACATACCCTCACCGCATATCACTGTAAGATAGAATAGCAAAGACATATCTTGGAGAGTTTTATAAAATCCTGAAAAATCCCTTAAAGAATTGTTACCAACAACAAAGATCAACCAGGAAAAAATTAAATTAAAAAAAAAAAAAAAAAAAAAAAGAGAGAGAGAGAGAGAAAAAGGGGGGGGGGGGGAAGGAAAAAAAAAAAAAGAAAGGGTACCGGTCCAAATAGGATTCCTTGCTGTTTTGTGTGGTAACAACACGATAGCACCAAGGGATTGCAAATTCAGACAATTGAGTTTTCTCCACGCTCAAGTTTCTCATCCCGTCACTGCCATTTCAAAGTAGTTTTCAATCAACACCAGTTCACAGGAAATTTCTTTCTCCATAAGATAACACTGATGTTGTTTTTGGAAAATGATGAGATCATTTTACCATGGTGGTAGATAAATCTTTGCTAAAATAGATGGTGAGAAAAGAAGAAAAATGCTACTTTTTCTTTGCTGATGAGCGCCCATGTTCCTAACTCCAGCCATTCTCTGGTTTCTGCTACCTCTTCTCATGCCACAGATGTAGTCTCAGTGACAGAATAACCCAGGGTTTTTTTCTACAGACTGGTTAATTACATAAGAGTTTACAAATGCCCCAAACTGAACAGCACCCATCCTGCAAGCCTGATGTGACCAGATATGTTTTGCTCTCTCCTGTGCACGTTCTGCTATAGCTTGCTTGTCATCTGGGGCACAGACAGTCACCTCAATGCAGAACTGCACTAGATGAAATTTCTTCACTGAAACATCATCAGTCTCCCTCTGACTAGATTTTAAATAGAAGACAGCATTTTCCTAAATGATTAATATTTGACCAAATGATTCCACTTTCCTCTGCAGGGAACTGCACTGTTTTTCAACGGTATCCAGTGAATTAGGAAGCAAACTTTCACTGGGCAAAACTCCCACACTTCATCCATTTTTCACTTCACATCTTGCCTTTCAGGTGATTCTGAAAGCTACCCTTCTGAGCCATTCTTACTGCCAACAAATAACTTTTCCCAGAGCAGATGCTCAGTTGTAGACTTTTTTATTTATTGGTTATATGCATGGATACGCAAGGTCTGCACGAAGATGGAATCCCCAAAGACCAGCCACAATTCCAGTTGCTTTTGGCAAGTGTCCCCAGGACAAGTGCCCCAGGCAAGTGCCCCAATGACCTCCTACTGAGTTACCTCTCTGCTCACTGTTAAAGTAAACAGAATTGGGATTGCTGCCAAAGGTCCTTATAAAAATAGTTTAACTGCACAAAACTCTCCGCCTACATGATCTGCACTAAGCAGTACAGGGATCACTCTTGCAGAAAATGAACAACCTCCCAGGGAACTATATTTTCAGCCGTTACAACACACAAACTTTAATATGCACATTCAATTCTTCCCATAACTCATTAGTAACACAGAAGGGACATTATGCCTCTATGCTGTGGCAATTCACAGGTCCCTTAAGAAAACCACTGCGAATGTTATATTCCATGAGATAAATCCTGAATCCTACCACAACGAGTAAGAATTTGGTCTCTGACTTATCCTCCTTGTTATCGTAGAAATTATAAAAACTATCTCCTTGAGGCATACACAGGCCCATGCTGGAATGCAAAGGAAAAGTTTCAAAGATATTTTGTTTCCTGAAAGAACAGTTTTTGCCACGAAGGAGAAGCCACCATTCTAATCTGTGCTTACTCAGGACATGTGAATCCACTCACTCTGTGCAGAATTATATGGTTACAACTCAAACTGTGCGAGTGTCTGCAACTCCCAGTGCAACCACTTAGAACTAAACCAACCACGTGTCTTTTGTATCAGCTTGCCTAAAGACTCCAGATTAACAGACAGCCAGGGACTAAACCAGGTATTGGTACAGGGACTGTACCTAATACTGACAAGAATCTTACTAAAACATTTTGACTTGTCAATGGAAATCACTGCTGTATAATGGAACACAGAGTATTTTTGACAACAGAGCCAATTCTCCACAGCCTGTGTATAATTAGTGCAGTTCTCTGGCTGGAGGCTTGGTAAATTCACTAGATCATTGCTACTGGAAAGCACACACTGAAGTTAAAACCAAGTAAAACTCTGATGACAAGACTCTTCCATTAAATGATGAAAAAATAAAATAAAAACCTCTACTATTTTAGATTTTTTTATAAAAAAGACTGAAATGTAATGTTCTGCTCATATTTTAATGTAAGATATACTGTTTGCCTACTCAGAGACACTGAAGCAAATTTCCATGAGAAACGTTCCCATACTAACCCCCAGTTTAATACCAGACTCGGAAGAAAATGTAAGTCAAATACAGCAAGTTCACTTGAGTCAAATTCTTGCAGTTCCCCCCTCTTGGTGGTGTGTCCCCCAATACAACAGATACTACAGTTTATTTACCTTTATTCCAGGGAGTCCAGGAAGCCCAGGAAGACCTGGTTCACCCTATACAGGAAAATTACACAATATTACAGACATTATTCAGTTATGGTCACTATCCAGTGAACATTCCTGTAAATTCTTCAGGAACATAAAAGAGCATGAATGACTGCTAATCAGCTCCAGCAGGACTGATATTTTCAAAATGAGTGACTTAAATATACAATTAGTAAGAGTTGTGTTAAGAACTTAGATATCTTCTGGGAACCTTGGATGTGAAGATGACACCCAGATTGAAAACCCACGTCAGGAAAGCCAAATATGAATTCACATTAGCCTTCAGCAAAAGAGAAGAAAACAAGTAGCACTGGTTCATTTCACACACTGCCATTTAAGTTCCATACTTATGAGAGATGTTTAATTCTGTTCCATTCTCTACTCTGAACTAGATAATTGTGCTGTGCAACTGTCTGATTTAGCTACAAAGCAGTTCAGAAGAGCTGATTTTAAATTGTGCAATTCAAGCAGAACTGCATAATTATAACTGGGTCATCAATTTTATAGAGCTATCCTTAGCATGGTTTCAGAGCTTGTTGTTTATCTATGAATATACATGGTGTCATGAAGGATAGTGGGAACGTAATCTTTTACTGCTTTACCCAGAAAAGCCTTGCTTATTTGAAATTGCAACAAAAAGAGCTACAGAACTGCATTTGCAAGGGTAATTTTCTAACAGGTATTGAAAACTGAATTTATTAATTTTGAAATTAAGTTGAAATTAGTCTAAGACAAGAATGACAACATCCTCACGAATGGCCATTTTGGAATATCAGCTAAATGGAAAAATGTTGTCCAGGGAAATGAAGAGAAAAAAAAAAGAGCAATAACATGTGAAGAAATCATTATTTTAAAGTCTGGAGATTTTGTTTTAATACAGAGATGGATTCTAACCAGTACCTTGGATCCGAATATTCCCTGAACTTTCTGGAAGCTCAGGTCTGAACTCTGAAGCCAAGTTTTACCTTTATAATGAGTTGAACTGTATCCCAGATTTTGTACACTCCTGAGCTTTACAGAAATCCAGATTTCAACTCTGTGGTTTGGGCTGATTCATACAGATTGTGCTATTAAAGTATCCACAGGCTTAGGTACATTCCTACATTCACATATACATGTGTACACATGCACAAATATAAACACAAGTATATATAATATAAATGTTCATTGAACTACAGTACCCAAAGACACTTCTTTGAGGCAGTACTATTATACAGACTTGAAATGCTCATAACAAAATCACATTGTCACAAACTGAAAGACACAATAGAGGGGCTGCAAACCACATTACCAAATGGAGTGATTTTTAAAGGGTATGGAAGGATCTGATAACTGCTTCTTGTCCATTTTAGTTTCTCCAAAATTGTAACTGTTCAAATTGCCTAAAAACACAGGAAAGATTCCAGTCTCAAAATATTAACTATAAAATCATAATGAATAAGAGAGGTTAGGATGCCATTCTCAATAGACGCTGCTATTTTTTTGGTATGTCAACTATTGCTTTCTGAAGCGGAAAAAGGGGTTATCTCTCTTGCAAAAGAATAACCCTTTAAAAGGCCTCCATTGCACTTACAAAATGTTAACTCCAAACCCCTACTCTCTTTCAGTTTCTTGCTTGAGTAGCCATACATACGACACAATTACAATGAACTTTTCTCATCTAAATGTGGAAGCACTGTATTTCACTTCTAAGCACAGCATTTAAATATTTATAATTGACAATATAAATGTATTACTGTAGTATGTCACTACTTAGTCTTGGGATAGAGGTAATCCCCCTAGACTCACACAAAACAAGCAGAAAGGATCCAGCAAAGCCAGTTCAGAGTCACAGTAACCTCAGACATTTAAAATGCCCCTCAAAGATACATTAAACAGTGTGAAACACAATTAAATAAATTACTATTTCCTAATTACAATTGGTATTGTAGATGAATGCGTAATATTTTCTTTTCTGGACCTTTCCTAATATCTGAGTCTGATCTATGAGAAGAATGATTTTTAAAGAAACCTAAACTGTATACTAGCTCTATTTCATAATCCTCAGCTTGGCATGGCAGGTCATTCCATCACCTCTGCACACAATATGTCACACAATAGCTTTGTCATTGAATTTCATGTAAATAACATTCAAATGTGCAGCTCAATATATTTCTGTCCTTAGAAGATGGATAAGGAACAACTAAAAGGAGAGGAAGAAGGAAAATATGATAAAGAAAAGATTCAGAAAGGAAATAAGAATGGGACACAGAAGAAAAAAAAAATTGAGATGATGTAGATGGCAGAGACATGCCTCTAGTTCAAAAAAGAACCCCCCACAATCTCTGGTGGCGTGACAAGTCCCTGCAAAGCAGGGGTGCGGAGCCCAGAAGTGTGGCACCTGTCTGGAGGAGATACGCTGAATGAGCACATTATAGCTGCTGGCTTGGGCTGGGGCATGAACGTTGCATACTGGAAGATTGTGATGTGAATGGGAAGAACACACCAAGTCCCATTGGTGTGAACAAGAAGCTGAGATTATAGAAAGTCTGAGCTGTGCAGCTCTCACTCATCCGTGCCGACTAAACGAGACCAAACTTGAGTGCCTGGGGACTGAGATCCAGGAGCCTGATGATAAATCACTGCTAGTTTTGCCTCCATGGCAGCCACCTAATGACAGTACGAATCTCCACAGGCTCTTAAGTGCATTTTCTGGTTTATTAACCAAGCAAAGCATACAATGCAGAATGCACACACTGAATGACTCTGTAGATTAGATAGCTTTAAACAACTTTGATTACCTTTCCTAATTAAAACTGTATTTTACTAAGGAATTGCATTTGCAACCATAACACTGTTTAGTATCTTATAATTGATGACAGTTATAATTTCTGAAAGAGATTTAATTTCTTATTTATCTCTTATTTATATGTGGTTAGGGGTTTTGCTTAGTCACCAAAGACCTTGAATATTAGAAAATGGTTACATTGTCATCCATTATAGTTTTTAGCTCTTGATTGTCTGTCTGGAACACCTGCTAGCTCAACTGGCAGATGGACTCTGCTCCACTCTGGTAGCAGTGGCTAATGTTCAGTGTTGTAAGAGGCAAGAAAGTGGCCAGTGGCTCCCGAGAGAAACCAAGCATTGCAATGCAAAAAGTCTGGTTCTCTCATTGTTTCTTTGCTCTCTCTGCAGCACCTGCCTCCTACGCTCATAAAAGGGAGCTGAATGCACAGCAGTCACTGTGTTCGATGCACAATGGATTCAAAGAGCAAATTCCCCAGCTTCAGATGGCCTCATGCAGCCCAGAGTTATAACTCCTGCAGGACCTTTACCTGCAGAAGCAGCCTCAGCCACATAGCACCCAGGGGCATTTCTTCCCCTGGAAGGAAGATCAGAGCACCACTACCTGATCTGTGCCCTTCCAAACATACCACATTCCTTGGACAGTCTGATTCCCCTTACAGGTATATATGAAAAAGACTCTAGTCAATACTTATTTTCTTCCTAATAAGATGTAATAATGTACCACAGTCTGAAGGTTAATAGTCAGTCAAACATGCAGGGTTAGCTTGTGATCACTCAAAGAACAGAGCCATTCTTTGTTAGTCTCACCAGCTGCAACTGCATAAGCTTTCAATGCAAGAAGTGTGCTGTGGCTAGAAGTGAGGGTGGGTTAGTCTAATATTGCTTTCCATGTAAATTAGTATCATCATTCCTGTGCTTTTTAAATTACAAAATGAACACACGTGAAATGTGTACTGCCTTGGGCTTATCCTAGTACAGGCAAGTGCCACTGGTAACATTGATGTAACATCATTTGTCACAAATCCAACAGAAAAGGAAAACTGAACAATTCTCACTAATACCTTTTGTCCAGGCCGTCCAGATTCACCAGGCTCACCCTAAAAGAAAGCAGGTGAAAGACAAGATCTGACAAAATGAATTAAAGACAGAGACATGGAAAACCACAATATTAATGATACCCAAAATGTCTGTGACACTGTAAAGTAACACAGACCAACCACCCCTCTTCTATCTGCACAAGTGCTTTAAAACTACATTACCTTAATTCCTGCAGCAGAAGAACCAGGGTCACCCTGATACAAAATCCACAAGAAAAAATTGCACTTATTACATATACAGTTTTCGAGGAAACATATAAAACAAATCATGCAAAACTACAGTAGCATTATATGGCAAAATAACTATATAGCAAGATTGCCTGTGCTCTGTGCTGCTACCTAGGAATTTAACTAATGAATTCAGTCAGTGTGATTTAGAAAAGGAACAGTATTGTTGTCAAAACCATGCAGAGAGATTTAGTTTCACTCACCCAAACAGTATAACAGTTAACCTCGAATTTCACAACTAATAATGTAGATGTAATAATTGCAGATTTTGTATAAATATACTTCACAATGCCAGAAGATGGGACATTCTTTGACATCTCTAAATTGCTCATCAACATTAAAAATAATTTACTGCTATCTGCAAAGAATATGAGTGATCATTTTGACCTAATTCTGCAGATGGCAAGTGTCAGGTCTCAAATGACAAAATTTCGTATGCTAATGAAGATTCACTTAAAAAAAACAAAACAAAACAGTGATTTATGAGTTTATTTCCATCAGGGCAGGTCACAGCTCCATTTCCTCAGCACTTCAGCATATTTAAACTGATAGATGAATGCAGTGATGTGTTATACCTTACAGGATGGGCGAGCTATGGTAATTTATGTATTCAGGAAAGGTCTCTGTTCTGAGGAGGCATCTAGAATTCAAAAAGATTTGCCTGTGTTTCACTGAGTTGACTGGATTTGATAGGCAGTGAGATGTACAGGTCAGAGGATCAGCTGGGCTGACAGGGTTTGATAAGCAGTGATATATACAAGGGCAAAGGACCAGTGAATGACCTGGCCAAAGAAGCTTTTAGCTCCCAGTTTTTGTACAGTTTTCACAGGATCCTTAAAATTCTTGTACACTCAATTAGCTGAATACTTCTCTTAAACAACACATTGAAGAAAAAAAGAAAAAAACTAATCAAAAGTTTGCTAGTCAAACTACATACTGTTGAAGATGGATAGAGTGCTTAGTTTTGAAAAATTATTTCATTATGCATTATTCAAAATAAATTTACATAGTTCATTGAAAGTAACAAGTTGCTACATGGCAGCAATTTCAAGCTCCCCAAACAGCCTACTAGTGATTTACACAGGTAGAACAGAAGCCAGTACTTTGAAGATGCATAAGCAGAGTATAAATGCTTAATATTCTTTGCGCTAAAATACAAATAGGGATACCCACTCCTGATGTTTCAGTGAAGCTGTAGGAAGCATTCCTTGAATGCCATAGCTTTAAAGTTGTTTTGGGTATGGGGTCTCTTTGGTATTATCTTATAAAATTAAATGGTATCCATTTACATGCTCATTGCCCTTTAAAGGACCAGAATACACAATTACTGCAGCTTGCTCTTGTGTACGGAAAACAGAAAAACCAGTATTATGAAAAGTTGTTACATGCATGGAAATCTGAGCTGCCTCATTTTGATAGACATGCATGGGTGATACTGCTAATACCCCTTTACAAGCATGTACAACTGAAAGCCTTGAGGACTTTTTATAGCTATAAAGTGGCAAAGCAACTGGTAAGACCCATCAACCAGTTAAACATTTTAAAGGGCAATGAAGGATGTGGAGAAGATAAGACATAAAATATTTATAATCCACCTTCACGCAAGAATAAAAATTAGTATTAGATTAATGAAAAAATTACGGTACAGCATGTTCTCAATTCACCGAGGAGTCAAACAGTTCACAAATGAAGAAAATTTAGCAGGTGAACATGTACAAAGAAGGAATATACTTGGTAGCTTCCAGGGACTAAGGCTGCAGTGGAAGATTAGAAGCAAGAACTCCAATTTGGCATTAACACTGTCTTCAAAGTAGGACAATTCAACAACACCACCACTTTATTTCTAACCCCTCAGGTCAAGAGGTGAGCACCCAAGTCCACATTTTGGAGAGTCAGTAGGTACAGCAGTTCAGAAAACTAAACTACACTACTTGCACAAACAGGAACCTCCTCCTAAACCAAATCTGAAACTCCTGTCACCTGGAATCTTTCTCTCTCACTGCATGAGTAAAATTTAGCATTTGTCTCACAGAAACATTACTTAAGCCTTTAAAGAAATGTTTTTAAGCTGTATGAACTATGGATTAAATTTCTTCAGCATATACACAGCATCATGATCTAGTGCAATGTTCTCTGAATTTATTTACATAAAATTAATAGCTTGTTTACTGAGCAGGAATGGTCTGTACTTGTATGAGGCTGAGTATCTGAGAACTGAGTGGATACTAGATTTGACTCATTTCTGAATACATCCAGCAGCTCCCTTACAAACACACTTTTAAAAGAGCCTTATTAAGTCTCATAGTATAGAAAAAATACAAACAAAAAAGAAATATAGAAAAAAAGTCAAGTCTAGTTCATGAGCATGTTAATTAAATGTGTCTGAAATAGTCATGCTGATTTTCTCTGACACTTTAGTGGCTAGCAATTGCTGGGCAAATTCATGCTGGAATTACACAAAACGGTCCTAGAGCAAAAACTTCCCCTTCTGCTGAAGAACAGGAAAGTACACAAACCCTGTTGAGTAGCTCAAGTATAAAGTAATGACACCAAGTTTAATGCTTACTCCTAAATTATCTGTCAAAAACCACCCTCCTAAGCTCTCTAGAAAGTACTGTTTGAAGAGCTATCTATCAGAAAATTTGAGCTGCAGCTCTCCTATGAGAACTGGATCCTCTTTTTTTTTGGGTGGCATATTGCCTTGTAGTCAGGGAAAAGGGATGAAATGTAATGAAAGTCAACAAAGTCAATTCTGCTAAGCCTTGCAAAAACTTAATACAGATGATTCTAAGCTTGTTATGGTTAAAGCAATGCGCTCTAAACAAACAATATATTTCCATGCCACCACCCCACCTCTGAAGCTCATATGAAACCTAGAAGAGATGGCAACATCTGAATTATGAAGTTGAACAGGTTCATTGAAATTTCATCAGATACGGCAATATAAGAAGTCTCTTGATGACCTGTACTTCTCACAAGTTGATCCCAATGGGACAGCCAAACTGCTGAAAGCTCACACAGAAATATTTGGGTGGAAACAGGGATATGTGCACACTGCTGATCACAGTGCAGTATGGGCGTTCTAGTACATGTAAGCTCACTCTCACAGCTGATGAAAGAGAAATGCAACAAGTGAAGCTGCACCAGGCTTCCCACAGAGATTATAAACGTCCCCTTTATATGTTGCAGAGCTATCTATCTGAACAAATCTCATACTTGCTAACAGATTATATTCTTAAATCACATAAAAGTAGATCAAGATTATTTTACTGGCATACACTGTGTAAGTAACTAAATAAGATTCTTAAAACTTTCATCTGGGTTAAAAAGTATGACTGTAGATTAAGTGTTATTAAAATGAACTCCCTAAGAATTAAATAATTTGACTACTTTTAAAACTAATGTCTGTTTTTAATTGCTGATTTTAGAATATGCCCCATAAAATCTTTATACTCTTCAAAGTATAGCTTTGCTGTACCCAAATGATAGGTCCTGAGGGATTTATATGAACTGATGCAAGGTGATTAAGCATTATATATGTGAGGGTAGAAGAAAAAAATTTTGTGGTTCTCTCCAAGTGCAGTCACTAAAACAGATGTTTTTAGAAGCATATGAGTTCAAAAGTGATGGCCAGAAGAGATCAATATGTCTGACCCTTTCTCCTGTGCAACACAGGCTTTACCCTGACTGCTAAAAACTGTGATTTGTGTAAGTAAATCACATTGAAAACCCAGGTTTATTTATTTTTTTTTTTCAGTGTTACAACATGAGTCTCACATTAAATGAAACCAAAGAAAATAAAAATTTTGCCAAAGTCTATGCTTTGGTGATTTCTACGTCTTGATATTTTGCAACAATGAGCCAGTAAGGAATAAAGTGAGGTTATTGTTGATGTCAATTGGAATACAAAGTGGTTTCTTATCTTCAACTCTTGACTGTCCAGCTGCCAATTTTGAAGGGATGCCATAATTTTTGTCCCATATTGGTTTGGTCCCTCTCTTTGAGGGAAACACAGAAGGAGAAAAGTCAAAGGATATATTAGACATCGCTATAACTCAACAGACCTAGTTCCAACTGACAGGTTGTGACCAAAGCTTCTGTATGATGCAAATTTCAACAAAGAGGAGTGCTAGCTAGAAACGCACTGATGTATTCTGTACTAAAGCTACTGCTGTATAAAGTCAGAAACCTTATGCTTAGTTGGACAGAACAGTGACAATTTTTCTGCTGTTCATAAAAATAAACTCAGTCAAATCACTCATCTTAAAAAAAAAAAGAACAGCTTAAAATGCATTTTTCTTTTGATCAAATTATTATTTTCATTAGCTTATTATGTTGCAAGCATGCCTAAAGCACATATTTTCTTCTCTGCTAATAAGTAGTGTACCTTTTCTCCTGTGTCACCCTTCAGTCCATTTTCTCCAGCATCCCCCTATAATTAAAACACATATTGTATTTTTAAAATTTTATGTAGGCACACAGCATGCTAAGAAGAATCAGCATTCCAACATGATTAACAAGTTGATTTTGTTAATCAGGTAGTCAGCCTCTCTGTGACACTGCCAGGAAGTGGCTATGTCTTATACAGACTTCATTACGACTGTGATCTCTTTCACAAAGCTAAAAAAAAAAACCCCACAAACTATCAACTTTCTAAGTTCACAGCGGTTTAGCAATGAAGGAATGATTTAACGATGATTCAGCATTTTAAATTACCAATACTTTTTTTTTCCCAACTCAGAGACATTTACATAAATGCATCTAATAAAACTCAGATGACGGTTACACAATTCCAATACTTTTTATTAGGATTCTCAAGTAATTTATGGCATATACTCTCTGAGTCTGAAGTCCTTCTTGAATGATTCACAAACTAAAAAAATTCACTGAATGTCACTGTTCCAAGGACCTACCAAAATGACTGTTATCTCTACATAAATTTTATGCATTGTTTATTGTTAAAAAGTGATGTTCAGATAAAAATTTTCATGGCTGAGTAGACATTTTCTACTTTAAAAACCCCCAACTTTTTAAAGAAAAATTTCCAAAGATTTATCCATAAAAAGACTCAATTTTCATTTTTAGTCATGTGGCCATAGAATAAGTCCAGACTACACAAAATACATTATATGTTAGATTTTAGGCCAAAAACTCCTGTTTGACTTCAGGTTCACGCCAAGTGCGAGAAATTTTCAAAATGCCAAAAATATTGATAAATAGCGAGTCCAAGTAGGCTAAAAAACATTCCTGGTCTTAGTCAGACAACCAGTAGTAGTATTCAAATAGCAGTATTTGTTCAGCATCTGTCATGTTGTTTCAAAAAGCTTAATGTGAAATTTCACTAAGAAGGAACTAAAACAGAGAGCGATTTGTGTGTCACAGTCACTGATACAATGGGAACTAGCTAACAATCTAGCAGCACTTTAGTTAAGGGCTTGATGAAACATAGAACAGTAACCATTAGGAATGTCATCCCACGTTCATTTGACATGATAAAGCACATTGAGGCCATTTGTAATGACACTTCTTAGGAAAAGACAAAGGGTAATTATGGAAAAATGATTTTAAGTAACAGAAACTCAGTATATGCTAAATTCATTATTATGCCTTTTGAGTCTGAAAACAACCATAGGATTACTGAAGTACTTAAAAATATAATTTTCATAGAAGAAATTATTTTATGAAAAAAGATTCCTAGTTACATACTTCTACATGTGGTGTATAGACTTTCATGATTTCCCTGGATTATTTTTATGATAAACTTTTCAAAATGTGAAATGAATTGGATTTACAGACTTCTAGAAATGAAATTCAATTGTAGCTGCAAAGACTTGGGAAAACATTTCTTAAGAGCAAATTGCACCTCCATACAAGCACCTTACTTTTTAAAAACATGTCTCAGTGTCCCTGCAGAAGATGAAGCTGCGTACAGATTGCTAATCAGAATAAGGCTTGTGCCTTATTCTCAATCTGCCCTTGTGTACAAATGCAGAAGCTCCACTCTAACTCAGTGTGTGTCTGGGGGCTCCTACTGGCCACTCTCCCTGGAAGAGCAGATTTATACTCCTGCTTTGCAGCATGGAGCTTGTTCCACCCCCTTGTCTTGTCTCAGTGTGACTGTGGACATCAGAGAAGTAATTCCTTGCTAACTCACTGCAAGTCAGAGCAGCATCAGTGTACCATTTGTGCTGCTGGTACCTCTCCAGACAGTCTATAGCATAAGATCACGGGGGCAGATTACCCTGCTCTTACTTAAACTGGTCCAAACACGAATGGAGAATTCCACTTTCAGAATGTGGAAAACCAGTTACCCAGATATCATTTACAGTCTATGTAGCTATCACTCTGTTACCTAATTGTTTAATTCCACACAGATGTCAGAGCATCAAAGCCAAGGTATGAGAAATTTATGGACCTCTAATTTATTCAGACAAGCCCATTGTTTTCTGAGACTCACCACAGTTAGCACTAGTTACATGGTTGCTCAGCTGTGCAGCCTTTAACACACGAGCACTGCTCTCTGCAGCTAAACCCACTGCAGTAATTGCAGATCAATAACTTCCACTCGTAGGTATTGTCTGACACTCACAAAAGTTGCTCAATGACACTCAGTTCTAGGCTGTAGCTGTGTGTTTTTCCTTTTAAACTCAGAATCAGTGCACTGGCAATTGTCCAAGCAGTAATGCAAAACAGAACCACCATAAAGGAAGTGGAACCTGTCTCACCTTTTCTCCTCTTTCTCCAGGGTCACCCTGATGAAAATAATTGGAGCAAAGATGTCATAAGTTACTAATTCAAACAAAAATCAAAGTGTTAGTATTAATATAATTAGTAAGTCAATTACTAATAATTATGTCACTACTGATGACAATGTCTCATGATAAAATCCAACGAGAAAATCTCCAATAAACAATAAAATATGCAAATGTAATAGACCTCAATGGACAACACAACTTCAATATAATTTTAAAAGCTTAATGATTTGCAAGTGAAGACTTCCCTACCTCCCCTTTTGTCCTAGATTAAACATTGACAAACAGGTGTATGTCTTTGAGAGGTGGCCTGTGAGGATGTAGGTGACATTTGGTTCTCCTTATTTTGAGAAGGAAAGCCCCACATGATTCTGTTAATGACTCAGAAGGTTCCTCGAGAGAGAAAATTCCTTAAGTGTTTTGAACTAATTCTTGATTGTTTCAGAGTAAAGACCCTCCAGCGCTCCTTATATTCTCTGTAACAATCTCTATACAAAAACAGGGCTATTAGGCGCTGTTTTTATTTTGAAAAAACAAAATTAAAACACGCTTGAGAAACTGCAAATGCACTTTTGCACACCAGCCTGACCCTGACAACTCATCTCTCTGCATTTCTGTCTCAGAGCTGGACTCTGGCTCATATTTGCCCCTTCGGATGGCTGGCAGTCGCTAGGCAACTCACAGACTACAGCGTGAATACGAATTAAGTATCAACTGCCATAATTCGGCTTCTATATAGAAAGTAAGAAAAGGTCATGCTCCCAAATGATTTGTTTTCATTCCTGATGGACAAGCAGGCAGTCAGTAAATGTAAAGAGGCTGCCTTGCATGTCTGTCGGCAGCACCATGATGCACAGAATCGGCTGAGAAGCACATGTGCACCAAAGACACATGCTGCAGCTGAGGGATTATAATTTAGTACTACCTGTTCCAAGAAGCCCATTGATCCCATCATCTTTGACATGTTGAGCTTTCTTTTAAATGAAGCTATCATAAGCTTTATGTTCTATTTCACTTGTTCAATATTAAAACAGCAGAACAAATTATAGAACAATAAAATAAATGCAGAGTCATTCTGAGGTAACAAATACAGGCTGAGACATGCTCCTAATGAGCTTTATTGCTAACTTTCATAATAGCAGGATCAGCCCTCGAGACTTAACCCTGACATTTGTCAAAGAATTTACCACAGCAGTTCTTGAAAAGAAGCCTGAAACACATTGTAAGGGGCATAAACAAAGCCTTTCTGAAAAGGTCCCCAAATTCCCAAACAGTTGCAGGCATATTGCATTCACTTGGCAGTGGGTATGTGTATGTGTCAGTGCCACTGACTGGAATTAAACATGCACAGCAGAAGAATATGCTTCTTTATGGTGAAATGTGTAAAGCCTCTTACAGCACTGATCACTGGAGGGAGCAGATCATTAAAAGCCAGTCAGAAAATAAACCCAAGTTGGAAAGCATGACAGTCATCTATATATGCACTCACATACTCTGCATTTCTGCTTTTAATCCATTTTCAGTACCAACCTTAAGCCCTGCTGCTCCTTTCTCTCCTGCTATGCCAGGCAAACCAGGTTCACCCTAAAAGCAAAGAAAACAAAAGATGAGGTTAAGAAAGACATGATGAAATATATGAACATTCTCATACTGGGTAAGTAATAATAAACAAAATTTAAAAATACTCTGTGAACATGTAGTCTATAGCTGGGCACTAAAATGCCTTATTTCATCACTTAGATGGGATTAACTCTAACCCATATAAGATAAGAAATATTTCTACTGAAGGTGGTAGAGATACACAGATGTCATACTAAACAGAGAACTGTGATTCTGGCCAATTAACCTTAATAGCACAGTCTTCCCAGCAAGACTGCCAATGCTTTCCTCTTCTCTACAACTTAGAAATACTGCAAGAAAGGCTTGTTTTAAATGCTTTTGATATTTGTGCTTCTGGTCTCATATGGAAAGCAGATAACAAAATAAAATGAGAAGGGCCCATTTCAAAAATGGAAGAATTTGGAAGAACAGAGAGCTTTTTCATTTTTAAAATATGCTTTGCTTGTCCATTTTTGATACTTTTACACCACTAGCTGAAAAGTGGTTTTAACAATTTAAAAAATGTTCAGCATTACATCAATGTTCCGATTTTGGGTATGTTTAATGGATAGTATATTTTTCTTCTACAGTTCAAGGAATCATGAATGATATCCATAAGTCAATCAACAAATAACAATTATTTTCCAACTTTTTTTCCTTCCCCAAACTTAAAAAAACCAATCAAACAACAAAAAAATAAACAAACAAGAAAAAACAAACCAAAACACTAATAGACATTTCTTGTTGGTATCCCAGATTTATGTGAAAAACTCACATATTTATTTTAGATAAAATTATAGCACCACAATTAGACTTTATTGTAAAAGAACTAGGGCTTATGGTTAATTATGTAAAATCCTCTGCAGATGCATGTCTCAGTTTCACAAGAAATACCTATCTTCTTTGGTAACCCTCACATACACAACTGCATTACAAGTCTGGCATGGCAAAGCACATTAAAATAACAGCCAAAAAAAGATCTGAAAAAGCCTGCAACTAAGTTCTTCTATAAGCCTTTTGTTATGTAAATGTATAAAAAGGTGGAAAAGTTAAATACAATAATACAACACAAATTAGAAATTCAGTGAGCAATTTTCATTCAGTATTCAAAATTAGTACACATGATGAACTACTTCTCTACTCAAAAGTTACAGAGCAGTTAAGATAAAGGCTTTTTCAAATGCAGCAACCTGTATTTTCTAATCCTCCATAAAAGCCTTCTGATAAGCAAGGGCTTAGCTCTTTCTTACTTCCACAGTCAGATATTAATCACAGATATATAAACTCTAATTCTCTGTAAAAGCAAGTTCCATTGTATCGTTAATTACATTCTAACTTCATAAAAACACAAACCAAAACCAATGAGGTTCTAGCAAAACTCTAGTGAGGCATTTTCCAAGGCAGAGAAAAAATGTTAGGTACCATTAAGCTCACAGGAAATTCAATAGCCATTTGTGTCAGCCCTTTCTCAAGGCTCCTTTGTACTACAGTAGCTGTAAGGCTGATAAAGTGGCACAGGCATTCGATATATGAGTGGTGAGGATCTGAAGCTGTTGGAGATTAGATGTAAGTGTCCTAAAGGATTGACCTAAAAGGCTCTTGGAGAAAGCTGCCAGTTGACAAAATGAAGCAGAAGGGACCAATGAATATACACTTGTTTCTCCTCATACCCACACCCCAAACAAGTTTGTTTCTGTCCCCTTCATTTTCAAACAGCTGCTGTTGGCTGATGCTTTCAGGGGCTTAAATCTCTAATCAAAGGGTTGAAGTTCCAAGCCTGCCCTTTCCTCCCAGGTTTACATAGCAATGCTATGAATGCAGAGGACTACTACTGTGGCAAAATGGAGATTGTGAAACTAGAACAAAAAAATTATTTTCTTCGGAAAAAGAAGTGAAAACTTCAGGCTGTCACCTAATCCCGGTAAATCCCTGCTCAACACTACATTTCTGGCACTGAAAGTACTAGTCAGAGGCATCAGAACTGCAGAAATTACCTCTGGGAATGAGAAAGAGTGGATGCAAACCTAGAAGGACAGCACAGAAATGACCTTGTGGCTTTACATTTTTCAAGTGATTTATCATTCCATTTCCAATGTTCAGATGAATAGAGACTAAAATCATTGTCTGTCATACCTACACTATTCCTTTCTCTACTTTAGAATGCTATTTTCTTTTCCTTACTAGGAATCAGGGAGTAATAGGATGAAGTAAAAATGTACAGCCCATAATCTACTCTACATCCTAGCCCTGGTGAACATTCCCAGTTCACAGTAAAACTAGCTTTGTGACAGGGAGCATCCCTTTTTCACACAGCATGTCTTGTAAGCATGGCAGTCTGGCTTTATGTGTAGACATTTTTACAATTCCATTAACCTCTAACATAAAAAACCCTAAAAAAGAAGAAAACCAAATCACTAAAAAAAAAATAAAAAATTCTGTGTTATTGTAGCAATGCTGACCCTAAAAGATGATTTTGATTCTTGACATGAACATATTGGCATTAAAGTATTTCTGTTAGGAAGTATAGTTAATTACTTTCTTTCCATTTAGTTACTTTTATTTATTTATATATGTATTACTAAAAGGCTGTATTAAACCCAGAATGCAAAATGCTGTATGAGTAAAATTGGAGAGTAAACTGCTGTATGAGTATGCTTCAGACCCATAGGTTAACGTTTTGGAGATGAACAAAAAGCATAGCTGATCTTTAGAAGGCTGAAGACAATTACACTGCTGTTCAGGGAGTGCTGCATGCAAGATAAACTGGACATTCAACAATGTCATCTGATGCAATAATTGAAATCAGACTTCTTTTCAACTTGATAAAATGAAAGAAACTATAAAACTAGATCCTTAACGTCACGTTCTTTACAATCACCAGGCCATAGGTAATGTCCTTCCTGATGCCTATTGCAGTCCCTCTTTAAAAGCACTGACAGCAAAGGCGTTAAGCTGCAGAAACAACTGTCTTCTTCACATCACCTAGCTTACAAATCAAGGCAGCTCCCCCCTTCCCCCCACCCAAATGGCTAAGGTTAGAAGGAACCTCTGGAGATCATCTGATCCAACTTTCCCTGCTCAGGCAGGGTCACCTGGAGCTGCATGCCCAGAATCACATCCAGATGGCTTTTAAATATCTCCAGACTCTACAGCCTCTCCAGGCAACCTGCGCCAGTGCTCAGTCACTCTCACAGTAAAAAAAGGTTTCCTTCTGTTCAGAGGGAACATCCTGTGTTTCAGTTTGTGCCCATTTTGCACCCATTGGCTCTGGTCTTTTCACTGGGCACCACTGAAAAACACCTGGCCCATCTTCTTTGCACCTTCCCTTGAGGGTGTTTGTCTACATTGAAGAGATTTTCCCCTGAGCTCTTCTCTAGGTTGCACAGTCTCAGCTCTCTTAGTATTTCCTCACAGGAGACATACTGCAGTCCCTTGCTCATCTTTGAGCCCCTTCATTAGATTCCATCCAGTGTGTCCCTCTCCCGTACCCAGGAGCCCACAACTGGCCTCAACAGTGGGGGTTTTTTCCCATTTAAAGAGTAACTCTGTCGATAGTACATCTGATTTTAGCTCATAGCTTGCCTTTCTCCAGTCATGAACTCCTGAGAAATTATCACTCAGCGTCAGAGTGACTGCAATCATATTCTAAAACTTTCTAGTGCCTACAAACCATAACCCATTATCCCAATCAAAGATATAGTGAGGGCTAAACTGTACCCTCCCACAAGAGAATGATGCAAGACCCAGGGAAATTGTGTGAAACCACCCTCAGAGCATCCCCTTGGAACTTTTTCCCTGAAAGGGATGGAATGTGGGGAATATGTTATGGGAAGGTGTGAAATATCTGAGTACTCAATTAAAAGGAATTGTTATTATCCCTTTCTGCCTTTCTGCATTCTTTTTCTCAGCTAGACCACACCACAGAATCTGTCTTGTGCAATGAACACTGCATGCGACTACCATGATATACTAGAACAAAAATAAAATTCTCCCTACTGGCGCTGAGATGGGCTATGATTTCCAAACACCACCTCAGCAATGTGTGGCTTAAGTGACACTGTGATTGAAAGAAAAATAGCTTAGTGGGATGCTGTGGTACTAGCACCATCTAATCTGAATAAATTGTTTAGCAAGGTTTTGCTGTACCAAAGCAGTAACACATGATGCACAAATGTCATGCATCAAACTGGCAAACATGCAAATAATGCATTCAAAATACTGTTCAGGTAGCCTTTAACTTCTGTTACATATAAAGCATTTTCTCTCGTATTTGTGTAACTTGATCAATCCCAAAAGAAGAGTTCTGTTTTCATTATATGACCCACTTCACAACAGACTATAAAACATTAGAAAATGCTAGAAAAACTTCATTTACCCAAATTTCATGCAAAAACTATGCAGTACTAGAAGGTAATTCTCTAGCCTTCTGCAGAGAAAGACACTGCTACTAGAACACTTAGACGCTGAAATCGCCAGTTATTCACCACCACAGCATCCTTTTTTTTTCAGATACAATTTGCTGAATTCACAAATGGTCTCAGACTGGTGGAAATAAAAATTTCCAGCTAATGTTCTATTGTTTACTTACTTACCAAAAATCAATCAGCTTAACTCAGCAGGCATGTAAATGTTCCAGTAATTTATTTGATGACAACTTACAGAGAAGTATGCTGCAGACACTGCAGGATTGTTTTGCTGTTGTTTATATGCTATAGAGAAATTGCAGGGTCCCCATCAGTGGAATAATGACAGTGCATTTTCAAACAGGTATGTTGTAATGTTTGTTTACTGTCTATAACAGGAAAGTCTTTAACATGTTTCATGAGCAAACCTGTGGATGGGGAGCTGCCATGGAGAGTTCCACATGGTAACCCCAAATGCCCTGGCAGAAGGATAGGCACTTTGATTCCTTAAAAATAGCAGCACTCTAACAAACTAAGTTACTGTCACTACAGCAATGAATTAGAAAGAAGACTGTTCCATCTGCAAACTGCAATGTCAAGGTATGACTGAATGAGTACGCAGAGGATCACCATTAACTATTCAAAACATCATGATAATTTTTAGAAATGGCTTCAACAAAATGTTCTCAGTCTCAGAAGGGTTTGGCTTTTTTTCCCAATTGGTATCAATTGCCAAGACACACAAAATACTAACGTGCCAAGAATATACTCCACCCAGCCATTCAACTCAGGACTTTCAGATAATTCAGAGCTAAAACAGAAGGATATTCCTTTGGACAGCACATGAAAACACTCTAGTTCAAGTACTGACCCTCCTGAGCCTACACTGCCTGAATATCTGTATTAACAGATGGACTGTCTCTGTCTTTTCTGTATTTGGGTGGAAAAAAACCCTTCAGCATCCTGTGCAAATAATAGGTATAGGAGTTTGCTTGGATAGTCTTGTGGTAGGGGCAGTCTTAATGCTTACACTGAAGTGAATTTGAATTTGATGAATACTCAAATGTATAGAGCACTGCTTGGGCTCTGCTGGTAATGTGAGAAAAATCTGTCAATATGAACTCATAAAATCTACTTTAGAAACAGGTCTGAAAATGTATCACCCACTAGAGTCCATATCAAAGGAGTCAAGGCAGTTGAAAGCATGCTTCTCCTTACTGGAGCGCTTTGTGCCCTGAAGGCATATACCTTCATATCCAGAATTAATGAGCTAAAAATAACATGCCTGGAGGCCCCAGCTTTTCTTGTTTGTAACAGAAAAACAGCCTGGAGGCTGCTGTTCTGAAATAGGTTTTGTTTTGGTGAGATACATAACTCTGTCTACACCAGCTGGTTGATATCCACCTCACCCTGAAAAGAAAGCCTGTCAGTATTGCTGTATTTTTCAGTCATTAGAATGTAATCAATTTAAGGATAAGGAAACACAAGAGGCCCCAAACCTAATCCAGTCTAATTTTACTCTAAAATATGTAGATGAGGACAGAGGGTAAAAAAGTGGTTTCTCAGACATGTTACTATGATTTCCATTTCAAATCAGGGTTGAATTACCTCCTTTCAACTTGCTTTTTCTCCCCTCAAAAGTAACTTGAAATTGTTTGTTTAAGGACTGGAAATCTCTCCTGGCCCACTCACCACCTGAAATTAAGTAGAAAGGCTCTTCAACAAGACTCAGCTGGCCTACAAACTTGTCTGAGAATTTGTGAACTACTTTTATGGCATTTCCTTCCTTTATTTGAAAAAATGTTAGTACGTGTATACCCTGTCTCATTTCTCTAAAGGAATGTGACATTACTACCTTCCAAATGTGTTCCCTACATGGTACGGTACACAGTAATAGGGAAATACATGTAAATTAGAGTAATAAGAAGCATGAAGAAAGCAGAAGGAATTGTTCATACCCAGACTCTGAATCTACTGATAAGAAGGAAAATTATTCTGAGGTTTATCAAATTGCTATTGTTAATCCACTGAAAGAATTTAAAATTAAGAGATCTATCCTGATCACACATTCTGTTCTCAATACACCCTTTCAAAAACCCCAACAAAATATCAAGTATTACGTAAGAAAAAGCAAACTATTGAAGTGTACAAGGAGGGGTTTGTGCACTCCAGGCAAACGCCCATTTTTAACAAAGGGAGTGAGTTGCACAGACTCCAGAAACTGGGTTCCTTCAGGCCAAATGCAATCCTGACTTAAGGAACCTCCACTTTCTCCTTGTGTTGCTGCTGCAGTCTCAGAGTCCTTATCAAACCAGTACCACTTGGTAAATACCAGAATATATATTCTACACTTACACAGCTGAACTTTCCAAGAAGCCCTTTGTGGCTATTTCAGCATGATTAATGTAGGGATCTGATATCCCTGCATCACTGCAATCTCATTTCTCTCTGCAGGATTTATGGTTTTTTCATACTATTCAAGTGCCTGAGGACCTTTTACCAGGGACTGAGAAAGAGAAGTTTATCTACCATAGCATCTTGCTAGAAAGCAACATGTTAAGGTTGATCACACAATAATTTACAAAGGAAAGGCAGTGCTCAGAAAGACTGCCTGTGCTGTCTCAGAAGCTTTCAGTCCATGACAGGAACAATATGCTCTTCAGCTGCAGGTATTATTAGACAGCTCCTTTCCAATTATTATTCTCAACAAGCTAAGTTGGCTATGGTTTCCCAAATGTAAGGACAAATAAAGACTGTAAATACCCTTGCAAGACCACCTATAATGTTTCACTGGGTTTGGTCTAAAAGAAAAAAAATGTGTGAAGTTTTTATGGCAATGGTTTTGCTACTCTGAATACAAGAAAAATCTACTAGTTAACAGTCCTGAAAAAAACATGTGGGTAAACATGTGGGTTGTGTAAAATTACACTTACTCTAGTATCTAGAGATTGTCCAAGAGAAGTGGTTCATATGTTAAGGGATTAGAAAACTGTTCTAAGTGCACACAGGATTTATGATCTCATTCCCAGACCTACTGGTCAGACTTGTCAATTGTCTCCCATAATCCACTATTTCAATTCAAGAAGAGTTGATGGAAAAGGGCAAGGAAAATTACACAGACATGAAGAAGACAGAGGTGACCTAACTGTATTGTTCACCTGCTCAAGGAGAAAGCAAAGCAAATTCACTGTTGACATTCGTTAGCTGAAAAATATTGCATCATCCAGATGTGACAAGCATTCGCACACTTAATTTTAAGCATGTGCTTAACACACACTGCCTTTTAAACTAAGAAAAAATATTAACTTGGCACCTAGTGCACTGCACATGCGGCTGTATGACAGAGCAAGCTCACTGATTAAAAGGCAACCAAGACAGTAAGGCTTTTGTACAGTCATTTAACTACGTCACTTCTAAAAAGGGAATGACTTGCATCACACATTCAAGTTGAATTCAACTATTTTGCAGATCAACATGAATCTGTATGAGTAAAGCCAGGAGTGCCAGCAGCTGGCTCGTAGTACAGCCCAGCTCTTAAAATTACTACTCTGGTCTTCCTTCAACAATATCTTCTGTGTCACACTGCACTGAGAATCTGTTTTTCCACAGAAAGTGGAAGAATGGACCTTTTGGAAACAAAATATGAACACAAGAGTCCTAGGCTGCACTATACTTTATAACTTAAGACAAACACTGCTTCAGTTTATTTCTACCATTATGTCCAAGCTAACAGTATCTTTTAATCCATTTATTAGAAGAGATAGCAACATTTAATTTTCATCTGCTCAGTATTATAGGAAAAAAACACATCTTCTGCACATAAGGAAGTGCCTTCTAGTTAGTATGAACCAGCAGTTGAGAAATTAAAATGAAAAATGTAGCAGCAATTTATATTTATCTGTATGGCTTTTGTCCTGGGACCAAGGTTTTACTTTAGCAATTTTTTTTCTTAAAGGTCAAAAGTAAAATACTCCAGCAACACTAACACCACACTGATATATTTAATGAAATTATAATAATTTAAAAATGTCTCCAAAGTTTTAGATGTTGTGAATGTTGAAGCAAATGAAATAAACAAAAATGCATAAAATGTTTAGTTGCTTTTAAAGCACAAATTAAAGTTAATAATCAACATTTAAAGATGTGTTTGCATCTTCCTATAACATGAAACTGCATATTTCTTTTCTTCCCCTGAAACATGACTGCAGGTAAGTCTCCGTGGTCTCCTAATAATAGATATGCAGCAGGCTTGCCATACAGCTTTAAAAAAAATTCCATGTCTCCCAAAATGACACATTATTGCACATTTGACACATTCCTCAACATCCAATTTTTGTGTTCATTTGAGTAAAGATTTCTGGATGGAGTTTGTGTGATTATTATTAAAAAATAAAGCTCTTGAATCATCAGTTCTGTTCTGTTCAATGTGGTTTGCAACTTTACCCTACCCAGTCTTCTTACATCTTCCGGCACACCCAAAGAAAATCATGCTACAAAGTGCATCTTCACTAGCTTTTCACTCAGAATTTGGCCACAAAAATTACTTAACTATGTACAGCAACAGCATCTGAGTTGGTAAGCACTGTCTACCATTCATGTTGCAATTGAATACAGTTAAAAAATATGAAGGAAAAAACCTGAGATCTTGATGCAAATTTGTTTCATATTATTTTAAACATCTTAGCACTTTTATTCCTAGGGCTCTTGGTGAGGGAGGCAGAAGAGAAGATTGTCTAATACAATCCTTATACACTACCATCTATTGCTGCTCAAACCTGTTGAACACATATATCATGCATATTCCTTTTGGCATCCCCTGCCAGTGCTTTTGAAGTTCACTAGGAATGTTTGTGCTTGTGAGAATAACAGATGGATAATACTGTTTACACCCAGGGAGGGTTATTATTTAAACTTCATCACTCAGATTTGCCAAGAAACCTTCACAATGCTGTGAAAACAGCCCTGCTGCTTTATTGAGACCTCTCCTTATGGAGGTCTGTTCTCAACTATGAGTTTACTTGGTGATGGCACTAAGACATGACAGGGACTTGCCTGAGTTGGCATTTCCTCCCGGTTGTGTTCAAGAAGATTTCTGTTTGATCTCTTTCTCTGCACTTTTGTCCCCAAAATTCAATTTCACATTACCCTCCACCTGTGTTCTCAGTCTCTTTATTCTCTATTTATAGGCTGAATTAACAATGTATTGGCACTGTAAAAATACTCAATATCAGCATAAGTGTTTGCATCATGGGACTGAGTTAACCAAAAGTAAAAAACACCTTAGTTTGTAAATATGCTGTCTAAAGTAACACACTACTAATATGCATTTCTTTCTGGAACTTATCATCAAATCTGAACACCAGACTTTCAGCTTAATTAATTACATTTGCTGCTTGTTCAGGTAAAACTAGAAAAAAATTATTTCAGAGCACAAACCAGATTGTATGGACTTTTCCATGAAGCTACTCTAAACCACAGCTCTGGATGTAAGGTTGCATATTGCCCATGTAAACAAGCCCAAAATTGCTTTAATCCACTATGTAAATCATGGCAGTGTTGACAAAGTCAGAGAACTCACCACTTGTCCATCTCTCCCTGGAACACCAGGCACTCCAACAGAACCCTGGAGGGAAACAGACACCAGTGTTTAGCAAATTAAACATTTCTTAATACAGTACCTAGAAATAATGGTGAATTTTTCAAAAACCTATTTTTTTCCAAGCTGAGCTCTCTTTTCAGTTGAGATTTTTTACTAATTAGACATTCTCATTTTGTACACTTTAATGACTCTATGGCCTCTTCCAGAAAGAAGCTTCAAGCCGATTGTTGCTTTGTAATATTGTGGATAATTCACATGACATGTAAGAACTAAAATGCAACCCCATTTAATGCTCTGAATAAATTTTGAGAGTGATCCTATGCGATTGAACGTAGCACCTGAACAAAACTATTACTGCTTCTAGAGGGACACTTCAAGCTCAATGAATTATAGCCCCAATCTATCCTAAGGCTTTTAAGAGATAATTTGTAGTGATTAGGCCTGACAGTGCAAATTACAGATACATTTTTAAATTGCATCAGTATTACTGAAATCAAAATTTATAAGTCAACACAGGCCAAACACAAGGAGCACAGAATAAAACCAAAACATTAACACTGACATCAAACACTGGAGGGATCTTGTTTAAAAAGCTCTCACATTGTAAGTTCTTCTGTGATGGACAGCATTCTGGAAGGACTTGTTTGACTTGGTACTGAATTTCAGTGAAAACATGACACATTAGGAGAGCAGGAAAACTGCATGTGCTTACACAGCATTCTTCTCTTTTTATATAAAAATGGTGCTGCTCAGCAAGGAAACTGAAAGAATTGGTTCATGGCATTTGCCCCTCTATTCATACTGGTTAGAAGTTCCACTAGAAATGGTTTAATCAAAGGGCACCAACACCCAAAGAGAACGTATCGAAAATGGATACAGATTCATCAGTGAACAGAGTTGGGGAATCCTGTGAAACAAGAAAAGGACGCAACTCATGAGGACCTCAGAAAGCCTCCAAGAGCTAGTAACAGCGCTTTAAATCAGTAAGAAATAACACACTGCATCCCAGCATATCTCTGTGACCCAGAATGCTCTTCCCTTCCTCCCAAAGGCTCCACTTTGGCATTCTTATTGTCTCTTCTTGCTGGATGCATAATCATGACTTCCAGGCACTGCAAAGGAGTCCTAGTGAATATTTTTACATGTCTGTATAATTTTTCCAGAAAACTAGAAGGCAAAGCTCAGGAGAGCATTAAACCATTAGCCTCAATAAACTACCCTATTTCTAACAGTTCCTGCTCTCAGTGATAGCTGATGATTCTTTTTATGAAACATAGAACGTTAGAAAATGTAAATAAAGCTGATTCTACCATGCAAAGTAGAAGTTTATCAGATATTCAAAAGCTCATCAGCACATGGGTTTTGTTGACACTGCACATGAAAAATACCGTCCTCACAGAGTCTTAGGGTATAATTTTACAATGGCAATTTAGACATCAGTACAGCTTTAAAATGCCACATTCCTACATTGCCAAACATGAAAGGTAGTTCTCTCCTTCAGCCTGTAAACTCTGTGAAAACTCACAGCTGTCAAAATTCCACCAATTTTTATGCTTTGGGATTACATTTTTGCATATCACAGGTTTTTCTTTCCTTTGTTAAAAAAGTTCCATTTTAACAGATGCAAGCAAACTTATACTCTAAGGACCGTTATCTCAGAAGAAGAAAAACAGAGGCATCCTTCTCACATCAATACTACTTATTCCTTTCCTCTTTTTTTTTTTAATACAAATTAAGCCAATTTTATTAAATATCTTCCACACAACTTTTAAATAATTCAAAATCAACTAGAAAATTACTTGCCTTGGTGGTATGAGGGTTTGATGCTGGAGAAGTACCATTCAAGAGCTGTTATTGCTGATATTTTGCGGACTGTTTTAATGATGCAATTCCATAAATCCTAAACTCACTCAATCAAACTGAGGCAGCCAGCTTTAATGAGTGTAAATAATGCTGAAAGCATTCCCGGGAAGTCAGGTCTCAGGTTACCGAAGGAACAGGAAGACACCAGCAGAAGACACCTGAACACTGCCAACCAAGCACCATTTATCAGCAACACCTACGTCCTTTGTTTCTGCTGGTCAATTCTTTAGTCATATGGCACTGATCTACTTGAGTGAGGACATGCATTTAATCAGAAACTTTATCTTCCCACCTTTCACAATGCTTTAACTTTGGTTTTCTAATCGTACCAGTGCATGAATAAGAAAATTATAGTGACCTTTTCACCTGCGAGTTAAGCAGACAGATTGAAAACAGTCTCCTCTGCATTGCTTGAACTTCCTATGATGGGGGAAATGAGAAATCTTATGTCTCACATTATACAGCTGCATTTGCAAAAACAAAATTCAGAACCTAAACTAACTGATTCAATGCAGTGTACAGTAGCTAATCCCATTCACCTCTTCTGCTTTTGATTTGGCACCAGAAGGAATAAGCACTTTCACAGCATTGTTGTTTATATTATACCTTTTGTCCTGGAGGCCCCTGAGGTCCCTGCAAAGAGAAAACAATTCAATTAATATCATAACTCCAGCCAATTTAAACTGAAATGAGCAATTAAGACTGCCTTATTGTGTAAGCATTCTGATACTGGACTGAAACCAGCTGATGTTTTATACATCAGGAAAAGCAAACCTTTGTGCTCAAAATGCACAATGAATCTTTTTTTTTTTTTCACTTTTGGAACTGATCTAGCTACCAACTGCAATACTCAAATTTTCCCCCTTCTCATCTTTTCCATGCCATCTGTTTCTGCTAGTACTGACAAACTTGTCGGCATTAGGAAGACTGTGGGTTTTTTCTCTTTTATAGCAGCTAACAGCCAGTTGCGTGTGCAAAGTAATATATCTGCTTGGCAGCATAAAAACAAGGTTTATGCAAAAAAGAACTTTTAAGATAGAAGTATAGATCTCAAAATCTTCTCACACTGTAGGTATCAGCACACGTGACTGTTATACCCAACATGTGATTTGTGCCATCATTTGCAAGTTAAGAGAAAAATCATTAAGAATTAACTTCAGAAATCATTAAGAAAGCTCTTGGGAAGTAAAGAACCACCATTTTGTCCCCATGACCTGAGAAGGTAGGAAGAGAGATCTCAATTCAGGAAAGCTTAGCTGCTTAATGTCATACAGGAGTCAAAGTCTCATTGATGTTATTAAGAGGACCCATTTCTCGTCTGGTATCTCTGAAATACCCAGGTAGCCACAGTGAAGAGAAGCAGCCAGAAACTAGATCAACTAACCATGCCTTTGACTCTTTGGCAGTCTGGTTTTGTACCAGGCAGACCATGTCCACCATAGTTCTTATGCACTTTTAGCCCCATGTTCCTACTACAGGTGCTGGTGCTATACTAAGCAATTCTGAGTCCATGAGGGTGCAAAACGGAACACCAAAACTGGAGAATCCAAATCCTTCTGATGTGAGAAAGAACCTAATAAGAATTGATCGATATCAGAACAGCAAGTGCTCAGAGAAACAAAAGGATTGCTGCTTCAAAATGTAGGGCGGATATTATTCTTAAATTAGTGTGAAGTTAGGTAGAATTCTGGCAGATGCAGGAATTGTTGGGACATTGCTCCAACGCACCATTAAAATGCTAACAAGGAAAAGCTCCACTGGTGGTAATTCTGGGTGTTGTATCCACTGATGTGGATGAAAGCCTTGCAGTTTAAAAAATGGATTCATATATCTAGGGTCTGGCATCAAACCTCGCAAAAGCATGGATCAGTGTCGCTTCTTGAAACTTTTGCCTGACCATCTTAACAGAACTAGGGTATTGTAAGCATCTCCTTTTGACTGTAAAGACAGATTTTGATAACAGAAAGCTACCTGTGAGGTGCAGGGTGACAATTTTACTCCCTTGTCTTGAAAAGAAAGAAAAATTATCCAGGCACTCAGCACTGATGATGGTCCGAGCAGTGAGTATAGTGATCACCTGTTTTTTCAGATGGAGAAAAATCCCCCCAGCTCGTTTCACAAAACTTGCTGTCCAAGTCAGGTGTTTTCACTAGGTGCATGAGAGTGAGAGTGACCTGCTGAGTAAGGAACAGTAAATACAACAACTTATTCCATAAACTGTTTTTCCCTTTCTTCAAGTGCCTGATACCATCCTCTTCTTCTGTGAGAAAAACATAAGTTTGTCTAGCATCCTAAAAACTCCAAGAAATTAAGTCAAACTAGAGCTTTCCCACATCAACATTGCCAAAATAGGCTCCAAGTGTCTCCATCCTTGACATCAGTTGTCTGCTGACCTTTTGCATATTAATTTTGGAGTTATTTCAGGTCTTAGGAGAAACCCCTCCAACTGTAGGCCAGATTGAATACAGAACAACTAAAGACTACTCTCGTAGCTAATGCCGGCTACTTTTGTGTCCAAAGAATGGATATTGCTCCTTCAGTTTCTAACTACTTAAGATGCTAACAAAATGTTCTGAAGACATTTAGTTACATTAAATTATCATTTGGGAGCCCTGAATACAATACTACTATATGAAGGCAAACTGACAATTCACTTACTAATACTATCCCCCAAAGTAAACTGTTAAATGTGCAGCTCTGTTGAGAACTTTGTGAGTGGTGCTTGCAGCTGCCAGCCTGTGGGATGGATATAATTCAAGACATTGCAGACATCTCCAGGAAAAGGTCTTTTCCCACATTTTCCCCCCTCACCCCTGACATCATCCCAGCTTCTCCAGATGAGTTACTGAATATGAAAATATTTATATAGTAACATAGTCTTGCTCTTACTGTGCCTTTAAAATAAATAATCCAGAGAAAAGAGGCAGCAGATACTTATCCATAAATATCTTATGCAATTAACAGTTTTTAATTTTTGGTGCTTAAGCCTTTACTCAGACTGGAAACAGTTCTGCTGTCCCACATCCGCTGAGCTACCATGCCACTTGATGACAAGAACAGTCCACAACAGTACAACTACCTTCAGAAATGGTATGCTCAGAAAGCCAGTTGCATATAGAAGTTTACCTCAAGCAATACATTTCCTATTTTTACACAGGGTGACACATGCTTCTTATCCTCAGAATGTCCAGACTGCAAAACATAGCTGAATAGAAACAATTTTTTTCTTCAAAGCACTGCTCCCTAGCATTGGGAAAGAAGCTCAAAGCCACTGGAAACTTAACAGCTCATCCACCGACAGCTCCCGTCCCTCCCCCACATAAGCCTGCCAGCAGCCACTTAACAGAAAACCTGAAATTAAATTACTAACAGAAAACTACTTGAAAAAAACCCCAACCCTTAAAACCCTCCAGAATTGTTTCTATTTCCTATGAGTTACCTGCAACCTCTGAGGAAGAAGCAGAATCACACCGGAGAGATAGAAATAAGCAAACAAATAATATCTGGGAGAATGAGTGGAACGTGCAAGGATAAAATAAAAAAACAAACAAACGAACCAAAAACAAGACTTCAATTCACTTCTAGAGGTACAAATAATAGCTTTTAGAAGAATCTATAATGGAAAAGCCATATAAATATGTGGAATTTTTTCCCCTTGATTATTATACTGAATTGGGAAGTTTGTTCTGTTGCCCACTTCATGAACAGATGATACGACCAGCAACCAAAATTGCTGTGTAGGTCTTGAACAAAGGCAGAAGGCAAGAAATACTTGAAAGTTTCAAACTAATTCCTCAGATTGCTTTTTTCTTTTCTTTTTTTCCCTTGGACTGTTCTGCGTTCCATAACAGCTGCAGTAATATCCAAACCCTGCTGTTTGCTCAAGTACAACCAAAGGGATGCTTTGCAAATGCAGACTCAGTGAAACTTCACTTTGGATAGTCATTCTGACACTGGGTCCAGGCAGCCCATGTAGAGAGCTGCTACCACTGCTCCCCACCTCATTCTCCTCAAACCCAAAGCCTCGGCTCTGCAGTGACCACACACATACAAAACATGCAGTAATCTTCACTAGCTCTGTCACTTTCACATGGATATATGATGGAGGTAAAAAAAAGAAGCTTTAAAACAAGAGCTGTAGAATTCTTTCAACTCCTAACTACTATATATATAATATATATATATCTGATAAAAAAATTGCTCCATAATAGTCTATGCAGATTATGTTGATAGGATCTCTCTGTTGCCTGTATCATTGGAAACTGCCAGAGTTTCCATGTAGAGATGCTTAGAATTGACTCCTAAACCATTGGCAATGGATGTTAAAAACATATATGATATAAACAGCATCTGGGCTTAAAAAATTCCAAAGAAACTGTTCAGATGAAGTGTCTGCTTAGCAGTTTTGAAGGTTAAGCTACTTTTCTTTAAACTGACACATTCATCAAGAAACTTCAACTGAGAGGGCTGAAAATTTTGGTTACAAGAATTTTCCATGATAGGAAGATAACAAACTATAAGGAAAATAAAAAGTAGTTCTCACTCAGATATCATGAACACTTCAGAAGAACCCTTTGCCATCATGTGCAATTGGGTAAACTAGCTATGCAGCTATGCAAGTTATTGCAGAGCTTCACTGAATTAGGTTCTCATTTAAATAGCCCCACAGTAGGAAGGTGAAAAAAGATTTGTTGTTCCAAAGAAACTTAACTGCTATCTCTGTTTCACTGGAGAAGAAGGACTATTTGATAATACTTAAGCACTTGGAAAACTGGATAATCAAGGCTAAACAAATGCGTATAAAAGTCTTCTATGCAATGGTGTTTTTAATAGATAAAAATATTTCCACTACGAATGCTATTCTTCAATCACTGTTTTTGAAATTCAACAGACCCCCAGAGACTGTATCTGGTCAAATCTTTGCATCATAGAAATTATTGAATGAAGCTGGACACTCCAGCTGGGCCTTGACAAATAACTATGTGGAATAAACTGCGGAAAATAAAACAAAACATAAAAAACAAACCCAAACTGAAAAGGACGACCTAAATGCAGTTAGAACACAGTTCTGAGTCCAGAATTCTTACTGCACCTCCTTTCTAATGTCACAATTATATTTTTCTTTTATAATTAATCTGTTTCTTGTGTTTTAGCAAGCTGCAAAACAAGAAAATTCTACGCTGTAAAGGTTAAAGTTGCTGCTTCAAAGAGCAGTAATTCAGGGTGATACATTAGCAACCCTCTCATGGTATTTTTGTATTCAGTGTCTAGGGACTTAATTGCTTAACATTTGAAGAAATGTATGAAATAAAAACTTGGGGCATTTTCAATTTGCAGGTCTGGGGCTGTTTTACAAGGTGTCAGAGTTCATGGACAGTGAGCACAAACACCAAATGAAAATGCCTAACACAAATATAATGAAAAAGTGAATGTTTTTGTATACTGAATAAGTTATACAGCAAAATAGGACACAATGGTGCAATACACTGTTGTACAAAAACTCTCTTATTCCAAAGACTCAAAAACAAACAAACAAACAAAAAACAAATGAAAGCCAGCATAGCAAACTAAAGAAATTTTTTAACTTCCACACTTTCTATGTAAAGTAAAAGCTCTTTGTAACTAGAAGGCCTATAGGAAGTATTGTGTCTATATTTCTACATAAACAAAAGAAGTTCCAAGACTGTTCCTGAGAACAGGTATTTCCCTTTTCCTGCCTGTAAGAATCATTAAGCACTTAGAACAGAATAATGGAATCACTTAGAATGGAAAAGACCTTTAAGTTCATCAAGTCCAAGTGTTAACCTAACTCTGCCAAGTCCCCCACTAAACCATGTCCCTCAGTGCCACATCTATGCACCTTCTAAATACCTCCAGGGATGATGACTCAATCACGTCCTTGGGCAGCCTTGCCTAATGCTTTCCATGAGGAAATTTTTCCCAATATCCAACCAAATTCTTACGAGCCTGATGGCATAAAGAACTGCAGATGGAAATCTGAACCAGCCAGTGTACATGAAGAGGAAGTGCAGGTTTCATGCAAAGAATTCACCTGCATTTCAGTGGAGCCTATGTTCTACCCACTGATCCCATTTACTCTGTGTAAAAGGAACACTATGTAAGTCTGAAAACATGTACCTGCATGCTGAGGAGTGTTTCTAGAGTACTAGTATTGAAATGTGCAATGCTTTAGTATTGATGAATCACCTAGAGATAAGAATGTCCAGCTAAGAAAACAGACTAACTATGATGGAAAGCCTCTTATAAATTCTGATAAAGCAGTGCCCCCTCCCACACTATCTACCTTATTTGAACAAAAGAGCAACAATAAATATTAATTAGTGCTCAAGAAGAGCTTTTCATTCTTTTAGTCATCGTTGTGGCAGCCATTACTGAAGTACAGAAGTCACAAAATGCCAAAACCCTTTTTTTCCTGAGATTTCCTGCAAGCTAAGCCCAATGCAATTGTATTGAGAAAAAAAAAAAAAAAAAAGAATAGTTGCAGTGAAAGGCACAGGCTGAGAATTTCCACTTCATCTGATACTTCTCATAAACTTTTGCAGCTAAACAGCTTAGGAACAACACCTTATAAAATTTACTATGAACATGCTACCACATGCTTAACAAAGAAGGCGCCTACAGAACTCTGGCCATGGAAAACAAAATCACAATTAGTAGCTTCCCAGAAGAGCTATGAAGATTCACAGCAGCTGAGAATCTGGCCTTGACCATCGGCCTGAAGGGCTGAATTGAAACCAGCAGTACTTCCCAGACAGGTCTGCCTGGTCCTTGTGAGTTCATTTTGTTCATTTTAACCTAAGATGAAAAAATAATATTAATTTGTTTTAAAGATGTGACATTTTGCAGACTTAAGTACAAGGTTATGCTTTTCCACTGTCTTTCACAAAAAAGGCTATATGCTTTGGAAGAACATCCTCCTTATTCTGGATAACTAGTAAAGGCAGTAACATTAAGTTTTATTTTCTTGAATGGATGCCCAGCGAGACTGTATAAGCACAAAAAGACTAGTTTGGAAAACAATATATTTTAAAGCAGAGGGATTTTGCATTTGGGTTAGTCATTACAGTACAGATTTCTTCTGCAAAGAGACACCTTTACCTGAGTTCTTTGGTAATTCTGGAGCGTTCTGCTCATGCAAAACATCTGTAAAATTACTTATCTGTCTTTAAAGCCAATTTTGGGGTATAAAATAATACATGGAGGCTTTCTTTCCATGACAAGAAGTGATTGATTCATACATTGAGTATGCTTAAATTTACTTCTGAAAAAACCGAGCTGAAAACATTGCAGATTTTGATATTCCAAATTTGTATTACTATGCGCTAGCTTCAAATACTTTAAACATAAAAAAACCTCACACATGAAAATTAGAAACAAAGACATCCCATGCACAATCTTTATCCTATTGCAGTTTATGAATCTGAATATGTTACTCTACTAGTGTCAGCCTTTGATATTTTCCATCACTGACTCTAAGCTCTCACGAAGAGTCTGCAACCAGAAATCCTAGCTCCTGGGTAGATAAAACAGAAAAACTCTTGTATGGTATTTAAGAGTCCTTATCACTAAGAATTGCAGACAAATGGCACAGGAAGCAAGAAGAATTATCAGAGGCAGAACACAACTTTAAGTGAAAAGGTTGAAAAGCTAAGGAAGCTACTGGCCTTCACTCTTGCACAACATCTATTTCACTAGTTCCACATAATATTTCAAAACTTAATCCCTTTGGTCGCTCCACTGCTTGGCCTCCCTCTGAATTCTCTTAATCCTTCCTGCACAGAGAAATGATACCTTCAACTCTTGCAGAAAGTAGATCTGCAGGGCTTTCAACTGCCATGGAAACCAGACACAAATTGCAACTAACCAGTCATTCTTAAGTTCCCTTCTAAAATTAAAGATGCATGCACTCACACCTTTATCACTTAAACTTAAGCCTCCATCTCACCTAAAAAGAAATTGAAATTTCTTAGCTCAAAGGGAAAACAGATTCTTCCTGACACTGCAACATATAGAGCCAAAAAAAAGCCTTGCAAAGAGGTCTCCCAAACATCTCAACTGCAAGGACAGAAGAACAATAGAAGCACACTGGCACTCCGACAGCCTGGAAAGAATTTTAACAGAGAATGAGAGACCTCTGTAAGAAACAACTAAATCTCCCACCTCCTTAATCCTTCCACTACCATGCCATAACCCACAAATTCTTACACTGGAAATAGGGAAAGCTATTCCCTGCCTTGAAGGTTGAGCTGTCTTGTGCCAAAGCAGAACTCATGTCAGAGAACTCAAACATTGTCATTCTCTGCAAACCTCTCCTGCCTGAGAGGGAGAAAGATTATTACTGCCCTCTCTCACAACATCACCTGGAACATGATTTTCTCTATCTTTACTAACACAGGGCTTCATTAAAAACAAAGAAGAACATGGCAGCAGATTCTCAGGTTGAGCGAATTGCCATCCCTGCACTAGTGTCACTGGATTTCCTACTTCACTGAAAGGAGAACATGAAGGTTGCCAGAATTCTGAATGCATTAAAATTATTTCAACTTTTGGTAAATTAAATCAAGGTGTGCATCTAGGCATATCTAGTAGGTCACAGGTTAGACTGGCGGTACATTCTGAGGAATAAGCTGAAAAACAGTATCTACTATTGTTACCATATCTCGTGCTCTTCAAGAAATTTATTTCACTTCTTTTAAGAAGTGAAAATAGAAAACTATGACTGTAGGGATTGTTTCACAGCATCTGGTGCTCTTCTTGGCTGTATCTTGCCTCTGTCTTGGAGGAAGAACCAGAGTACAAGCCACAATATCGCTTCTTACTGGAAAGGACCTTGGACATGTGGGCAAGTAGGAAACCATACCACACTCCACACATTTGGAAGTTGGGACATTTGGGAGATCAGGACTGGTAATACTTCTATGGGACCCATCGGTTTCACAGTTTCTATTTCATCAGAAAGAAAAAACAGGAAGCTAACTCAGACTTGAGATTCTTGGTGTGAATCATAGGCAAGTCTCTACAAAAGTATTCCTGCAGAAATAACCTAGACACTCCTCTGGGCAGAGACCTCCATTTTCCTTTACTAGAAAAAAATATTAGGTGAAAAATGCAGAAGAATCTCAGGTAGGCAAAGGCCTGTTTTCCTCACAGCATACTATACCTATTTTCTCTAGTAATGCAATTTTACAGTATATCTGTTGGGAAATCATCCATTTCTGCAGCACTGCCTGAATTTCCAATATGGAAATTAATGAAATGCATGACAGAAGATGTCAGAAGCAGGTAGACAGTCCCTGAATAATTGCAGCACCTTCCACAGGTAAGAGAGTCTGCAAATCTGTACTGGCATAAAGACTATGTCAGAAGAACAAAGAAGAATAAAAAGAAACTAATTACCAGTCTGATACTCTGGTGCTTTTTACTTGATCTATACACAACATAACGTTTAAGCTGTCAGACTGACTTTTCAAGCAGGTGTTTGCGGTTGGATATTCATGTAATCTGGGATCTTTCTCCAACTCAAGCTTGCTGATTGATTTTTAAAACACCTTTTCTTCCTATCTAAACACATCTACATTTAGAGAAACAGAGCAGTACAGTTTAGTTCTGTCACACCAATTTTTACTTTAGAGCAGTGGCAACTTTCTGAACATCGAGACTAAAAGGTCATGGATTACTTTTTGCTTTAAAAGTCCTCAAGGATTCTGTGGCTCTGCAGATAGAAAGAATAGAATCTTGAATAGAAAGAAGACACTGTTGCAGAATCTGAGTGACTTTTGTCCAGAAGCCAAACAGGAGAATATTCCAAATATAAGAAAACAAACAAAAAACCTCCCTTCATATTTATTGCACGTATTCTTCATAGGACCTCAGAAACCAAAAGGTTGGAATAAAAAGGAGCCCAGAAGCACTAGGTAGTACCTTTGGGAGGCTTTGATTTTGATTTTGCTGAACCTTTATTTCAAAATGAAAAAGTACAGGATTTTAACTGCCTGGTCACATCAGATATTCCTGAGTCACAGAATATTAGTTTTTTTCTTTCAAGATACTGGATTTTGTCAATTCAATATGTTTTACAGATTAACAAGGTAAAATATCATCACACTTGTTTAAATCTTTAGAAATTCAGATAGCAATCAAATCTGCACTGATTGCTGACCATATAATCTTCCTCCTCAGAAGCATTTAGGAAACAAAACCACATGCCACAGGCTACAATTCTGTCATCTCTCACAAAAATAAGAATGACCATGAGTGTTTAGGGAGATCTTCAGGGAGAAAAACCACTGCATGTTTCACAGTTCTAGGAATATGTGACAGGCAGAAACTTAGGATGCCTTAACCTGTGACTAAAGCTGATTTACAACCAGTGGAGCTTCAGTTTACTTCCAAATGAAGTATTCAACGCACACAGAGGAAAAAATTGAAACCTCAAGGGAGGAGAACGTTTTGAGAGTTTCAGTGCTGTGTCTTCACTTTTCTCTCAGGCAAAAGTCCAGAGCCATTGCCACAGAGACAGCTTGGGATTTGGACCTTAAAACAGGTAGACGGTTCTTGTGCTGCTCAATGGTCTCAAGTTGGAAACAGCTCAACTTCAGAGACAGGGTTAGGAGGTGGCCAGGAACTGGGAACACCTGGCTTGGTTCTTTGCTTTGCTGAACCCTTAGCTTTTTTATATCCCTCTGCTTCTGCAAACTTAAAGAAGTTGGCCTTATGTGACAGGTGACTGTATATAAAAAGAGGATGTTGTCTTTCTTGTGTTTTCTCACAAACGAGGCTTCAAATAGCCTGTGACAAAGGAAGGTTAGGAAATACATGGCTATAAAGCTTTTTGGAATTTCACATTTTAAAAGGTATATGTCATGTAACTATTACACTTTTTTAGCAAACTGGAAGAGTACTTACCATCAATCCTTGTTCTCCTGGCTTTCCTGGCTCACCCTTCAAATAAAAAAGGGAGCAATTTCAGCAACATGTTTTCTAATCCAGTTTTCTAATTAGTAATAAAGTGTTTTAAAAATTTCATTCTTGAACAGGTATGTCAGCTGACTGCACATGAAATATATTACTTTTTTGCATAATATTCCATTTCATGGTGCTAAAGGACACAGAGAAAGGTTCTTTTTATGTATGCGCTGAATCTCACAGTTTATATATTCCAAGATTACTTCTCTGTTTCATCACCTCATTCAGCAGGCATAACTTACCATTACCAATTACCATGTTCCATGAATACTGGTATTTTGAAGTCTTGCGATAATTACTCAGCTGTTAAATACCTGGATTGGCTTTCAAAATGGTAACCCATCATTTTTCCAATGTATTCTCTTTCTACGGACACAACTCTACATAAAGTCAGAATCTATCTTCTCCCCTTTCTATTCCTATGAACACATACATCTGCCTGTAGAGACAGTAAAACATATCAGTCATACAATATGGGCTAAAAATACCCATCCAAATAAACTAGAGCTCCTGTCATTTTAGTGGTCTGGTTTATAGATCACTCCCTTGAAAGTCCAACAGGGCACAGGGCAGTCCATGTGCTATTGTATCAGCACAGCTGCAGGGTCTTCTTTAGCAGCTTTGTCATAAAAGAAAGCTTGTCATAAAATTGATGAGAACTGTTCTGATGTCATTGTTCTTGGCAACTGAAAAGAATCAGAACTGCTTCTCTGGGTCCGTGTGCATTGCATTCAGAAGCAAACACACAGCATCTGCAAACACACCAAGATAGCCATGAGAAAGAAGCCACATAGACACAGGTTTGCGACAGCTCATTACCCAAGCTTGCTGGACTTTTCAGCTCACTTGGAAGCCCTGCTAACTTACATGCACAGCAATCGCACAGCCTGAAGTAAGCATCAAGACGCCCCCAAAAATGCTTGGAAATAATGCTGAAATAATTTCAAGCATTCGCATCATATTCTGTTAATTTCTTGCCAGCAAAAACCCCCTTGCTCTCCTCTTACTTCCTTTCATAGGTGTTAAAGTTTCTAATTCTTCATGCTGGTGCCTGTGTGATGCAAAGAGAAGGCACCTGTCCTAGGTTTCACTGTCAGGAAATCGAATATGTTCTGGTTCCAACAGGTTCCTCTGCTGATGTCCAAAAAAAGGCTTAGGAGAAGTCTGCACAACCCTTTCAGGATGCTCTCTCTGCTGGCAATAGGCCCAGTGGCATTTCCTAAACACTTCGACCTCCTTAGCTCTAAAGGTTACCTGTCCAAGAAACCAAAATATTCTCATCTCTAGAAGTTGTACGTATCTGTAATAGGATGCACACTTCTGGACTGCAAGGTAGTGATGATGCAGACAGAGATGTGTGGACACAAGGGCTGCTCCTCAACCCTGCTGCACTGTAGAAGAGAAGTATAGCAGCTCCTGGAGTTGCTCCCTCTGCTCTCCTCATCTGCCTGACTTTCTCAGGATACACAGCAAGGGCACGGGGGAAAGCAAAGGCCAAAGTGCAAACTAGATGGGTTCTACCTGAGCGTTTGTTTGTATCTGATTCTGAAGCAGCGTTATGGACTCATTTTCCATAATGGTACAGGGCTTAAGACAGCCACTGCTCAAAAACTATAAAAAGAAACTCTCTCTTGCCATCTAAAGTCAAAATCACTACAGAACTATTATAAAATTGAATGACTTCATTGCATAAAACGCATGACTTTCCTGTTATGAGAAACACTAATAATCCCCCTGCTAAGGAGCACAAAACCCCAAGCAGCATGCTGTCATACTGTAACCAGCAACACCAGCTGATTCTGCTAGCCTCTTGTATATGAATTATTAAAGTGTTGCTGCTGTAGTCAGAAATGGATTCTGTTTTCAGTCTTGCCTTTCCTAGATCAAACCAGCAGCAACTCTGCTGACCACAGTCCATTTAACCACATTAAAAGAACATAAGGGAGGCCCAAAGCCTGATGTGCCACAGGACTAACAAGAAATGAGTGGCCTGTCAAAGTCAAGCATCACAATAAGAGCAACAGACTTTTTATGTCATTTCATAACCTTGAGCTAGAACTTATGAGGGCAGTGGTGGTAAGAAAACAAGCCAAAACAACAACAACAGTAGCAGCCCTAGAGTACGACACGTCTCAACTGTCAACTTGCTGGATTTTCATAGGAAATTTTAGCAGAATCTTATTATTATCATCATGGTATATTGCACAGTTAATACTCAAATAGGATCAGAACGGGACTGTAGATATTTTCTTTCTTGGTTGCACCTAAAAATGCCCTGCAGGGAAATGTAATGCCTTCCTGTCCTCACTATAACGAGCTGTACTTTGTCTTTAAAACATCAGTTTCTCTTTACAGTGCTGGTCATCACCTTGCTAGTTCCCTCTGTGCCTTCTCAGCCATGATCTTTGCTTATCAAGGGTGTTAGGGGGGGTATGTGCATCTGCACATGTGCCATCTCAGCTGTCATATCTCCCTCCTGACTGCAATACCACTTCCACATTACAACACAGTGACATTCATGATGAAAAGAGAGATACTTCTTTCAAAAGAATAAAAATTAAGGATATAAACCCAAACCCATACACATTGCTGAAAAAAAAAAAAGGTCACGTTTTTATGCACCTGTTTAAAAAGTGTGGGACTAATCCTGTGCTTAAAACAACAATAAAAGAAACAATACACAATCTACTGGATTCTGCTGCTTGTTCTAATGAAATCGGAGGAATGAGCCAAAGAAAATGGTACTGTTCTACTTGTTTAAGCATGGCAGAATCTACCTCCAAACTTCATCATACTTTGGGCAACATTTAGGAGTTTATTACTTTATTCCATGATCTTTGAGGTTAAACCATTAGGAAGTGAGATGTCAAGTCTATGGTGCTTCAAATTCAGCTTTATCTTGAAGTTTGAATAGAAATGTTTACTACTCATGAAGAGGGGCAGACTCTGTTCACACAGCTATTAAACATCAATGAGCAACTGAGAAACCTTAGAATGTGTGGGAAAACTGTCAAAGGTGGGAGGCAAGGAACCTTGGTGCTACTTCTCGCCCTGCTACGAACTTGCTCTCTGTGTGTGCGACGTCAGGTACGCCATGAAATCTGCCTGTGGTTCAGCTCCCACATGTATTACTCACCAGTCTAACCTCAGAAAACATCTTTGGAACAAAGCTGGCATGCACTTGAGAGAAACTTGGACACCATGACAGCAACACATTAACTCACCGTTAACCCAGGCATTCCACGAGGACCATCTTTGCCGGTGTCTCCTGGGGGACCTCTGGGTCCTGGTGGCCCTGGAGGTCCAGGGGGTCCAGCTTGCCCTTGATCCCCCTAAACCAACAAAAAACTCATCACAAGTTTGCTTTAGAGGCATCAACCATGGAAAAAGACAACAATGTACTCAGAAAGAGTGCAAGACAGGCTGGAAGAAGCTGCCATGAGCAGGACAGTGGCTTCTTCACTGCTTATGGCAGAGACAGCACTTTGCCTTGAAGACCAGCAGTTTGTATCTGTCTGGTGCAATCAGCCACAGGGCAGAAGGTTCAGATTCTAAACTGCTTGTCCTACCACAGTACATATGCCAAAATCTGAGGTAGTCTTGCAAAATTTTACTCATCGAGTTCTGCATAGCAAGTAACTGTTTTCAATAAGCGGCTGTTTGCTTCGTGATTTGCATAATCACAACAAAGCTGAGGCAAAAATGAAAAGTCATGCCTAAGAATATACAGTTTGCACAGCAATTTTCCAAGCCCATGAATGATACAGGGTTAATTTTTTTAAGTGATCATGGAAAACAACTGCTTTTCTGTGAAACTGTACATCATTTTCCATCTGTTTTGGGAGGCTATTTTATAATGATAATTAGCTCTCTTAATTTTTATCTATTAATTTGTAAAAGCAATTTTCAAAAGAGTTGTCAAAACATATTACCTTTCCCTTTAAGAAAAAAGATACCCCAAAATGGTGCTTTAGTTTTTTTCAGCACATCATTGCCAACCACTGAAAGAAGCTGTAGGCATGTTAAAAGTGGATCACTTAGGAAAGTCACCCATAGCCTTTTAACTCTTAATACCATTAACAGTTGCTCCATTCCAAAATATTTTCCCATGAAAAACCTGCTATAAGAAGGCATATGACAAGAAGGTACAGCAAAGAGTAAATTGAATGTAAAGAAGAACCAGACTCCAGTGAGATAAAGCACTACCTTAATGAGGCGGCGTTTAATGAGCTGCTGATCAGCAGAGAGAAACCCATGATTGATTTTAGGAAACACCATCTGATCAGGCAGGTGAGGTCAAAGGTTGAAGATCAGAGATGAGAGAATTGAAGAATAGACATCAGAAGGCCCGAGAAAGAAATAAAGACATATTCATTAGATTTATAATAGTTAAAATAATATAAACTGGTGCTTCATCCTGAAAGAAACTGTGCATTTTATTTTGGAAAAAAATACCTTTAATGTACAGGACATACTGCTTTATGAATTAATCATATACAATGACTTAACTGTATAACTTTTTTCTCCCCAGATTTCATGTGAGAATTCTTCATGTGAATTAGTTTTTTCATTACCTGGGCTTTAAAAATCAATATTTTTACATGTTGTTCTTCCAGCAAAGCTTCTAGAGACAAAGCACCAGTTCAACTTTCAGTCAGATTTTCTAACCAGCATATTGTGCCATGAAGAATGGTATAATTTTAATAAGGACTGGAGTTCCAGCTTGACCAGATTGCTTCCTGCTTAATTTGCAAATGCACTTTGAAAAAATATGGATGTACAGATTAAACCTCTAGGATCTAACACAAATAGCTAACTCTACATGTAACCAGTATAGAGTTCACTGACATTTTCCACACTCATTTATGCCTCAGGGAAGCAGAACGACAGAAAAAACTCATCTAAAACTAAAATACTGACCAAGATCATGGGTAATGAGGGCATTTCCAAGGGTAACACTATACACAGTTATAGATTTGATTCCATGCTCTGCATCAGGAATACTCATATCAATGCAAAGGTGGTGAGGGGTTGACTTAGGTCCATCATTGATATTCCACGTTAAAAACAATTTTTCATGTGCACTTCTATGCTGATACAGAGAGACCTGACTGAACAGGTACATGTCACCCACAAACCTTGACAGTGAGGATCTGATTACTGTGCAGAGCAGCGACTGTGGGGAAGCCTGGCAGACCCTAGGGACACAGCACAACATGGTACGAAAACAGCACGACACAAACATCACAGAGACAATTTACTAACAAACTGAACAAACACTATGTTTAGTACACCCCACGTTGTCTACTGACAGGAGGCCTCTGTCATATGGGAAACAGAGTTAGATTTGCACTACACTGCGGTTGCAAGTTGCTACTTTACAACAAGAATATAAAGAGATTTTAGAAGGAGCAATCCCACGGTGGTGTTTTTCCTTAAAATTACAATAAATTGTTATGATCACTTGGCAGTTTTTAAGACTATCAGCCAGAAGATGATTGAGATATTTTCAATTAAAATGTACTACAGCACTTCAAGAGAGCTACATAGAAAGCTTTGGCTCTGGACTACGGCAGAACTCGACAGCAGTGATGGTATACTTTGAAGTGCTTTGCATAATTAACATCCTGTTCCTTAGATTCTGTTTAACATATGACATTCAGCACATAAACTGGTAGCACATACACAACTATAACACTGAACAAAAATCTACTGCTAGATCTTGGGTAGTCCATAATGTCCGTGGATAAAGTTTTCAAGACATATGTGGCAGTATTTTCACATCCAGGGTAAATTTTTTCCCCTCAAGCACTGTATGCTGCATACTGTCTCTCAGTGTCTACTCTACCAGTAAGTGCAGAACTTGTACTATGCTGATACAAAAATAGATGAGTGTGGCAATTGTAGCCTGTTGTCACAATATAAGGGAGTGAATTTTTCTCTCAGTTCAACACCTTTCTTATGCTGCATCATAGGGTGTGAATTAACCCTTCTGGTAAAGCTGAAACCTTATGCAGTTGAGCAGTGCACTCCTAAAAAGGCGGAGATCCCTAAGCCCTTTCCTTGCCTTTAGCACAGCACACTTTCTGAAGCAGAGGCTTGTTCAATAGCAGAGAGACCTTAGGCTGAGGAAGACAGAACAAAATATAGCCGGATAGCTCTAAGCTCCCTACATGCCCACATGCCACCTCTGTGAGGTAGAGGTGGTGGCACAGCCCCTCTGCAAGGCACAAGATTGCAGGTCAGCACCTCCGAAAGGGAAGGCTGTGCCTGGCTCTTGCTGCTGGACAAGGGATCTTCTAAGAAGTCCTGCACGGAGGCTCTGCTGGTGCAGCCCATGTCGCCGTAACACACAAGCTCTTTGCAGCCCAGCTGGCTGCATGGAGAGCACCACCAGGCAAGGGAAGTCGACCAAGTCTCTCAGCTGCAGTGGATTCTTTTAGTGCGGCAAATATTTGCTCTGTTTACCTCCACATGCAATCACACCAGAAATCCTCCAGATCACAAAGACTGCACCAGTCTTCACAAAAAGTGGCAGAGTAACTTCCTGATGCATGCATGTCCTTCACTAGCATTTCTGAGTTGCATTTAGCATCTTTGTTCCTGATACATATCCCTGAGACGAGGAAGCTGAGGGCCTGTAAGTGGGTCCCATAAAGCCAGTGGCAGTTTTACCAGGCTTCCCACTTCATTTGGATGAACTGTGGTGTGGCTAACTGCATTGCTCAGTGACCTGAAACCTCCTCTTTAGAAACACATATACAGAAAACAAAACCAAAAAGAGGCTGAAACTACTAACATGTAAAGAAACTCACTCCCGAGACACTGCTAAGACTGGAATGATACATCATTTAGGACACAGATGTATCAAATTTCCATTTATCTTATTATGGAATAAACATTAAAGAAGTTATTAGATAGTAATTTGCCAGAATGTTTACATCTGTGACTCATTAGCCCTGCTGTGCACCTGGTCCTTTTCTGTTCTAGATAAAACTACAATATCCATATAATGGAAATGAGTACAAACAAGAAACCCACGAAAGAAGTAAAATCTGAGTAGCAAGCAATGAAATTCATTTATTAAAAAATGAATAAACAGAAAACTTTTAAACAATTTCATTTTTACTCAACAGCCTTTAGGATTATAGTACTGTAATTTTCAGTTACCTCTAAATTAGCATATTTGCAATTTGACATTTTAAAAAGTGGAAACTCAAAACTCTTAGTTTTGATTTATTTCATCTTGAACATGAAATACAAGTGGAAATTAATTAAGAAAGGAGCTTAATCATAAAATATACTGGTTTGTCATGAAACATTGTTTTTCTTTGAGAAAAAAATGAAATACTTTGGAAAGTTTTGCGTAGCTGTACACAAATTCATTTATATAAAGCACTTTACAGTCCAGCCCCAGCATTCTCAATGCTTTTCAACACCACACAAGCAAGTTTAATATTAGCTATCAGTACTGCAGTTTTTTGCCTATTTAAAGAACACATGACGAAAGGGGACAAATCCATTCTTCCATCTGCAGTTTAGTTACTTCTTTCAACTTGTTTCCAAGTAGGACAAAGTTTTCTTTTTCTTTGCCCAAAGTGGTCATAATCTGATGCCTAACAGTCAGATACATGCAATGCCAGCTTGGATCTGGACCACCCCCCATCAGTAACATGCATGTTTGGAGAGAGCCAGAAACATGGAAATATTAAATGGAATTCATCAACAAAACTACAATGGGTCCATAGCTATGGCATGACTGGGAGGCTTTAGAAGGCATTGCATCTTCTGGCATCCATGAAAGGTAATGTTGGCACACAATGAGCTTCTAAAAAAGCATAAAAAGAGCTATCCTTCCCACAAAATGAGTTCTCTTCCTTTCCTGTCACTCTGCTATAAATATAACCACAAACATCCCGTAGATCTGTTTTATTTTTTCTCTATCTAAAGCTGTTCTTACCAACAGATTCAAAGTTACTCAATTTTCTCTTTATTTGGTTTGGTTCTTGAACTGCGCATAGGAAGGGTTCTTGTTCTACACCCTGGGAGGCCCTAGCAGAATACAAAACACTACAGCCATCAACAGTGACCACTGGTCTACTAAATTCCTCCACTGTCAGCTACTCAAGCTTACACTGAAAAGCTAGCTGGTTACAATTTCTAAATTAGCACATTTGTTGCATACCTCACTGCAGTTTTTGCCCAAATGCCAAGCAAAACATGAGGCTTGGTGGAGGCTAGCAGCCACCACATTACACAGTGTCCTGCTTACCTACCTGAAAGTGTAGGTAAAACCTACTTGCCCACATGCAACAGCTACTGAGAGAACTGAAGGATGCCAGAGCATCACATCATTCACTCTGTCTTACTTTTTATTTAGATCAAACAGTTGTCCTGTTACATTCATCACAGCCTTCAAGGATGTAATTCTCACTAGTTGTCCTGGATTTTTCACAGTACATTCAGCTTTGTCCATTGGTCCATATGAGTTCAATATTGTAAGATCATCATAACCTTGTCACATGGCAAGTATAGTAACATTAAGCAACAGTGTTACTGGTTTTACAGTATGCTGCGTATGCTCCATTTTGACTATTGTGTTTGCTTAGTATAGTAAATGTCACAGTCCTCCTTAGAATTTTCCTTCTGACCTGCCAATAAACCCAAGCTACACAAGCTTGCATGTTCCTGTGAAGACATGGTAAATGAGACAGGAATTACCACCTGCTGTTCTCTTGCACTTCCTAAGGTTACAGCCAGCTGCTGCTATTTCACATCAAATCACACAGGCTTCAAGCCAGAGTGATCCTGACAATCTTTATGACTGCCTTGCCTCCTCCCAACACCACCTCCAGCTCTAATTAATTCCTCAGACTGAGTGCCAGTCCTGCAGCTAATTATTGTACCTGCCCTGGGGAATACAGTGTTTGGTATAACCCTGTACAGTGCCATGGACTCTCAGCAGGAGCTCTTTAATATAATCTCTTTTATCATAACTGCTGCTTTCTCCATCAGCAGATCAGCTAACAAAAACAGTGCAACACAACAAGACAAGGATCCAAGAATTTCTTCTCACTTATGCAAACATTCTGCAGAGAGTTTTGATTGGAATAAATTAAGTAATGATTCAGACTTTGTATTAAAGTAGCAAAAATGTATTGTTTAAGATCTAGCCTAAACAGATCATTACAAAAGCATTATTTTCTATAATGATCTCTGTATTCACTGTGAACTCTATTTGACACTGCACTCAAAATGAAGAAAACTGGAAAAAGCCAACTCTTCTCTACTTTGGTCCTATTATTAGATGAATTTTCAATGAAGCAAATATCTTTTCCACACAACTCAGTTGTGAGTTCCGATGAGTGATCACCAAATAATCACGTACACAAAACATCCCTCCTGAAGGCAAACCCACCATTCTCACTGAAAGTGGTGGTAGATGTCCAGTAACTTCAGGATGGGTTGGTCCTCCCCAGAACCAAGTTGGTTCTCAAAGAAAAAAAAAATTCTGTCCTGTCTCATGTTTCTCTTCAAATTTTATGCCTGCTGCAGTTATGTGATGCAGGTAAGTGGGTCAAGCTTCTATAATGTTTATTGAGACTGGATGAAATTTTATAAGAGTTAGTTTTGATCACATTGTTCTAACTCAAATGTACAACTTTGCAGCACTTCTGCATGACAGCTGCAGTATGAGATAAAGCAACTACTTGATGTATCCTCAGTCACAGGACAGGGCTGTAGAAAAAGGAACAGGATGTACAGAGACTTCCTTCCTCACCATTCATTCCACTGGCATTACTTAAAAGGGGAAAGATGCAAACCAACTGGTGGCGGGTGAAGACATGCACTGCCTAGCTCTTAAGACAGGAATGACAACATCCTCGTCTTGGGAGCAGGTATGTGGCACTCTCCCTGGAGTGCCACAGTTGTTCTGCATTCCCCAAGAGTACCTCAGGAGCTGAACATCAAAGGCATAGCTTGGCCCTGGAGAGTCATTCACAGCCAAAAGGACACTCCTGTGACCTCTGAAAAGAGACACATCTTAAGTCTGGGTGTCCAAATGCATTAGACAAAGTTGGCAGCCAGCACCATCTGAGTTCTTTCCTAATCTCTTCTAGTAACAGAGCTCCAAGTTACCTTGCTCCAATTTGTTACCCTACTTTCCGCTTAATGGAAAACAGCGGAGCCACAACAGCCCAATCCTAGTGAAGTGTAACAGATAATTAATCCCAGGAATGCAATAGGTAAATACCCCTGCTGCCTTCTGGCAGATAAGGAACCTAAGTCTCAGAATTTAAATTTGCATTAAACCAGATGTCCGGCAGTTTTCTCAGTGATGCTGCTTTGGTGAAAGGTGGGTTAACAGAAGGAATTATGAACACTTTTTTTAACCTTCTTACTGTGGCACACTAAAAGTACCCTTTGAAAGAGTGGTTACTTGAACTATAATTTGACTTACACAGGACAATTAATAACAGAAGAAATAACTATGAGGGTAGTCATACTGGAAAGTATGAAACTAAAAGCAACACTCTGTGTGCTCTATGTTTGAAGTAACACACAGTAAACTAAAAAATATGCTTTTATACATACATAAAAATATCATTTGAGGGAATACCATCACTATATCACCATCTCTGCTTCAGCTTTTGACAGTATAGTCATATAAATGACACCAAAGCATATTAAATCAGAAAAGAAAAAGCTGGGGACAACACTAATTTCTGCTAATAAAAGCTACACAGTCCCTCTATTAAGGCAGATAAAATTCATGAGCAGTATTTACAGAAGAAATTAAGAGAAACTTCAGCATGATAAAATCAAACATTGTCAAGGGCAGAAGAAATTCAGAGAATATGTTAAAATTATGCAAAATTATATTTAATTAACATAATACTTTGACTCTAGTACTATACTTTTTCACTTTGACCAGACGTTGAATGAGGAAAAAAATTATCAGCATGCACTGTTTTGGGAACAAACCTACCTTCTTATTAAATCACAGATTTACCTACATTTGTTATTTTTAGCAATGCATTCAAAAATAGAGTTTTGCTTTCGGTGAACTCAGGAAATTAGAGTAATTTGTATACTACTATCTATTTTGTGAAGCAAACCTGTTCCATTTTTACAAAAAACTCCCCCCAAAAAACCAACAGAAACAACTACAAAATCAACTAAAAGAACCCACATAGTACAAATAGGATGGCTTAAAAAGAGGGGAAAAGTTAATAGTCATGGTTTATTCATCACCAAGTAGCTAGTATTTTCTAATTTATGACAGAGGCACTGATTCTGATGACATGAACATAGGTTTTCCATGCATTGTGAGTAGGCGCAGGAAAAGGTTCAAAATATTTCTTATGTACTTCTTTGAAACTTCGTAACTAATAATAATACACACATATTAAATCCAGAAATTTTAAAATTGTCTTTAAAAAAAGCCAAAATTTATTGCTTGGATACCTTTAATTTCCCTTTAATATGGGACAGTTTACAAAAGTTATGTCTATAATGTAACAAGTGAAGCAATACCTCAGTTTTAAAAGGTAGCTTATATCTATATATACACACACATTTGCATTAAGCTATTTCAGTAAATAGACTGCTTCCAGCATTATTTCTGTTTATATCAGATAATTTTAAACAGTTTGCCAGCCCAGAAGATTAGAACTTGCAAGACAATGATTTCTCTTTACTGGACAGCAGATACGTAGCAAATATATGAGAAGTAAGCAGAGAAAGGGAAAGGGTTAAAAAGAAAAGAACATTATATCCCTATCGGAACCTAACTGCTTTAACAGGATCCCAGGAATGTTTTTAATCTTCAAGTCAATAAAGGTTAACACAATAAAATAAACTTCTTAGTACCTTTCTTTTCTAGAACTTCATCTTTCCTGATGAAGATACTTTAGATATATTATCAGTTCTAAGCTGACCCAGGTAATAGGAAAATTTATGTAAACATACCTAAACAAGAAAATATTTTTACGGACATAATTAAGTATGTCTTCTGGGTAGTTTCTCATTTCACCTAGACCAAAACCAATTTAAAAACAGCTGCTTGCTAATGATTTCTAGCCCTGATAAGCAAGAAATCTCTTATATATCTGAACATTCAGATTGGCCAAGCATGACCTGCCTTTTCTAAACCCATGCTGGCTAGGCTTCATCCCCTAGTTGTCCTGTATGTGGTGCATGCTGGCACTCAAGATGATTTGTTCTATAACTATCCCTGGCACTGAGATCAGGCTGACAAGCTTGTAGTTCCCCAGATCCTCCTTCTGACCATTCTTGTGGCTGGGTGTCACATGGCTAACCTCCAGGCATCTGGGACCTCTATGCTTAGCCAGGACTGACGATAAATGATGGAGACTGCCTCCTCTGACAGCTCCCTCAGTGCCCTCTGATGAATCCCATTGGCCTCATGGACTTGTGAGCGGCACAGCAGGTCCAACTACTTCCACTTGGATTACAGGAGGGTCTATTCAGCTGCCCATCCCTGTCTGCCAGCTCAGGGGGCTGGCTGCCCTGAGGATAACCAGTCTTTCTCTAGACATTAAGTACCTCAGCCTTTTAATCATCCTTGATTACAATGTTCCCCTCTGTATCCAGTAAGACACTCAGAACTAGCTAGTTCCATTCCCAACCTTCACCTCTGAAGGCCTAGTTCCATTATCAAGGTACAATCCCTACATGGATAATAGGTTCTTTGCAATCCTACTATTATGAACTCTTCAAAGACTTTTTTTTTTTTTT